>CM046442.1:36661384-36989893 GCA_025506515.1 Flaveria trinervia
TTGTCAGCTCTCCAATATTGTTCCTGCATTAAAAAATAAATCAGTTAGAAGTGAAAACCCAAGTCTTAGTGATCTTGGGTTTGTCAACAGAGTCTAAACTATTTACTCATTTATGAATTAATCCTGAAGTTTCAGTATTAATTTCATATCTAGTTGATTCATTTTGATTTGATGATGGTGAGGATGATTCTGTTGAATCTGATGCAGAAACTTTGTGTCTTCTTTCTTCATTGATTCTTCCTTCACCTTATCTTTCTTTGGTTGATATTTTGATTTAGAAGATGAACCTACACTTTTGAAGGTTTCATCATCTTTTGCTTTTGATTGAGAACATGTTCCATTTTCAAAATGATCCAGAATTCATTGATGATTGACTTCTTCTCAGCCAAGTCCACCTTTTTGTGAGGTGTTTTTGATTGGCTTGATGTTTTCTTCATAGATTTAGCATTTCAGAAGATTTCTGCTTTGGTTTTGCCTTTTGCTTTTGATTTACCTTCCTTTTCTTTGAATCATCTTCACTTTTAGCTGATTGAGAGTCTGATTCTGTCAAATCAGTTTTTGACTTCTTTGTGCTTTTGTTTTTGTTTTTTTTGTTAAAATTGTTGATACATGTATGTCCCTAGATCATGATATGAAATGTAATAGATCTTGTTTGTCTGATTCTGATATGTAATTTGATATGATTAATGAAATGATATTGGTTGTTTGTGATTTGTAATGACTAATATTTCATTAATGAGTTGATATTAATTGGCTAATTAGGTTTGTGGTTGTTTGAATTGTTACACATAATGTTTATTAATTAATACATTCAAACTTAACTTAATGAAGTTCTCATGCAAATGGCCCATGCGAATGGACCATAAGCATGAATAACTTCATACGAATGACTCAATCGCACGACTGAACCAGGAGATTGGATTAGTCGTATGATTGACACATAATTGGCTCAGTCGCACGACTGAACACTCAGTCGTGCGGATGAATCAACCGCATGGTTCAATCGCACGACTGAACCATACTAGTTTCAGTCGCACGATTGAATAATACCAACCTATAAATACAACCCAATTCGTGAAAAATAAAAGCTTTTGATTAATTACGATTCCAGACATACCCTAGCCTCCAGAAGCCTCCCAATTCGTTCTCCAAGTTCATAGAACACATTAGATCGATTCCCATCGATTTCTAACGTTGGTTTCAATTCTTGATTGATTTTTCGTGTGTTCTCACTGATTGGATCGCCAATCAAATAGGATTCCGCACTATTTGATCTGGTTTACACGCTAATCTCTAGGTATTTCGTTCAAATACCAGGTCCTAACAAGTGGTATCAGAGCCTTGGCTCTTGATTACGGTGATTCAATCAAGACTGATAAAAAGTTTGTGTTTTTGCACTAAAAACAATCTTTTGTGTCAAAAGTGATCTTGACGTTCCCCTCATCAAATTTGGTTTCTACGGACTTAGGCGATTAGACCTTGCGAAATTTCGAATTTTTACGGCTAAAACACGTTTAACCTAGAAATTGTCGCAAAGCAGCTTCAGTCGCACGAGTGAGCCATTCGCACGACTGGACCTCATTCGCATTGCTCAGACGCACGATTGGACATAGTCGCATCTCCATTCGTACGATTGAACCTTTCGGTCGTACTGTTCATACGCATCAGATTCATTCGCACGATTGAGCTAATCGCTTAGTTCAGCCGCTCGATTGAACCAGTCATAGAGTTCATACGCACGACTAGACCATTCACACCCTTCAGTCACCCCAGTGACAATTGTTTTATTAGACTTAAAGTTATTAGACTTAAAGTTATTCGCAATGGAAGATCAAATGTCAGCCTTTACTGCTGGAAGGACTCTAGGATACAGAACCTGCTGTTTCTTGAGAGTGAGGTGGGTAATCATAATAAACCACCAAAGCTCTTGACGTTAGATGAGTTTCCCCACTGGAACAATGTTTGAGATCTACCTCAATGAGTGGATCCGAATCTGTGGGAAGCCTCGAGATTGGATATTACACCGGTGGAGCTGATGGAGTTAAGCTAACATTAGGAGGAATGACGGACATGCAGAAAGTCAAATACAATCCACAAAAAAGAGTTTATGCATTGATAACACAATCTATTCCTAAAGACATATTCCACCATACTCAGAAAATAAGCAGTCCAAGAAACTTTGGGATGAGCTAGAAAAGAGGTACGACGGAATGCTTCGTTGAAGGCGATCAAGGCTAAGGAGTTAAAGAAGGAATTTGATAATTCTCATTGATGGGAATGAGAGTTTGGATGATGTTATAGATAGATTCTACCATCTGATGAGTTGAACTGCATACACATGGGGTGGCTACTACCATGGAAGAGAAAGTTACTAATTTTGCAGACGATTGCCTGAAAAGTGGGCTTCATTCGTGTCTAATCTTAGACAGAATGGAATGCTGGCAAAACTGGATATTAATGACTTCATTCTTAAGTTGCGAGAAGAGTCACTTAGGATGAAGTACAGAGCTCAGAAGTCTTCATACAATCAAAATCCAGCTTTAACAATGCCACGCCTCAAGCTAAGACATCTGGAGCACCTCTCGGACTGCATTTGTGTCTAGCTCATCGGGTCCTTCACATGCATCTCCTTCAGGATCACACATCGGGACTTTCTTGTTCCCACTATATTGGATCCGAAGCAAGTGCTACTAAACTGAAGACTGAGAATCTCGAAAATGTGACAGTGGAAGTAGCTCGGAACACATGGATCTTTTGGCTGCAATGGTCCATTCTTATGATGAACTTGTTGCTAGGAAGATAGGAAACTGCCATTTGGCAGACGAGACTACGAGCAGGTGGACGAATGGAGCTTGAGAGGATGGATATAATGTGGGCTTTAGCTAGTGCTGTCCGGAGGGCAAAGAAGTTTGTAAAACAACCGGACAGAACTTGGTAGCTACTAAGGATACCACATTGGCTTTGACAAGAGCAAAGTGACCTGCTTCAACTGTGGAGAGAAGGGGCACTTCAAAAGAGAATGTGTCAAGCCTAAGAAGACGGGTAACGGGAACCCATTCTCGTCCTTCACTCGTCAAGACAAGCAAGCTACCAGTTCTACTTCATCAAGCAAGGATCCAAAAGCCTTGATGCTCATGATGATGAAGGACAGGATTGGAGCTTTAGGTTTGTCTCACCAGGGGAATCAAACATTGCAAGTGTAGAAGATATTGACAGTGATTCTGCTAGTGAAGGAGATCTAGCAGTTGAGATAGCGATGTCACATAGTGAAGAAGCAACTGCAACCGAGGTCAGTTACCAGCCTAAAGAGGAGACTACCACGTCAGAGACAGAAAAGACAGAATCACTAAACCAGAGACATCTGATGCTGCGTTGATGGCTAACTCTACTGAATCAACTCAGGTAAGTACTACTGACCAAATGTTTAATAATCATGCTTGTTCTGATTGTGATACTTTTAGGATAGCATAGATGGAAAATTTTGCTAGGTTATTAGATCATAATAATAACTTAGTAAAAGATTTTCAACTGTGCACTGAGGCTAATAGGGTATTTAAACAAATGAGCATAGTTAAAAGAAAAGATAGACCTTTTGACTAAACAGCTTAGGAAACCGAAGTAGTTGCCTTTACCAAGCTAATGACATTAGGTATTATCTAAACTCCCTAGAAGACACTAAGAAGCGAAAGGCAGTTCTAGAAGTAGAAGTATTCATTAAAACAGAAACTGCACAGTTGGACTAGTCTTCACACATAGTCCAACACTTAGTGAGAGAAAGGAACAACGGGGAGGTATTGGGTTATAAGTGTTTCCACCACTACCTGAGACTTTGATGAACACTAAGACTAGACCAATAAATAGTAATCCGATCAAGGATCATGTGGTGTCTACTCCTCTTGTTAGTGATCCCCTTCCTTATTTCATCTATTGACTCTGGAAACAAACAAAGGGGCCAGTTCAAAGGCAAAGGATAAATTTCCTTGTGTTAATCTGAAAAGGAATTTGAGAAGGTTAACTTAAAGTCAGATCAAACAGAGTCAAATCAGAACCTAAAAGGACTTCTAAGGTAAATCTTTCACATACTTCAAGTCAAAAACCTATTAACCAAAAGAAAGGATGTTAAACAGTTGAAAACAGTTAACTTTGTTAAACCAGAGAAACAACCAAAGAACCAGAGTCAAAACCTAGGGTGAGTAATGTTACTAGAGTGTCACACACTTCTCCACAAAGAAGTTTAATACAGATCGGCTACAACTGTGGTGAATATGGACACATTGCTTCCTATTGTCACTTCTATCAGACACCCCATAAGAAGATTGAACTTGGTTTCAAAGCCTAGGTCTTCTAAGAGGATCTCACTAACTCCACCTAGAAGAACTAGTGAACCTAAATTCAACCTGTAAGTCAGTCGACTGGTTATCACAAACAGGCTTGCACAATCTGGATTATGGAAGGAAAGACATCCTCAGTGTCTGATACTAATGACAAAAGGAACCTGAGCTACCCTCATCCTCTAAGGGTCATGGGTAAATAATGATGTATGATGCCTCTGGAAACCCAAGCCAGTAAAGGCTTGGTTCCTAACCCAAACTAATCCTTTACTTTGTGTGCAGGGTTTCGATACAGTGCTGAAACTAACACGTGGATAGTATATAGCGGAGCATCCAGGCACATGACAGGAAACATGGGCTTTTTTATCAAACGTCAAGCAATAAAGGAGGGCATGTTTCGTTTGCTGGAAACAAGGGTGGCTATATCACAGCACAGTGAGAAGTGGGGAATCAGAAAGTTAAGTTTGATAAAGTGAACTACGTTCAACACTACAAAATAACTTACTTCTCGTTTCCCAAATATGTGATAAGGGATTTAAAGTCATCTTCGACAACAAGAAGTTACGTACTAAAGAAAGACTACGTGATCCCAGAGGACCAAGTTTGGATGACTGCTTCAGATATAAAGATCTTTATGTCTTGGATCTGTCAACAGCTTCTACAATGGATCATGAGGTTCAGTGTTTTCTATCTAAAGCTACTGAAAAGGATTCCATCTCCTGGCATAGTAGAAATGGGACACATTAGTCAAAGGAAGATGAATCACTTGATTCAGAAGGATCTGGTGCGAGGAGTTAATGTCAAGAACTTCTAGCTTCCTGACTTTTGTGTAGCTTGCAAAAGGCAAACAGACAAAGAAGTCTCATACGAAAAGAAAGTTCATTCAATAGAACTTCCTCTTGACTTCTTCACATGGATCTGTTTGGTCCATAAGTACAAAGAGCATTGCGGCGACTTGTACTGTTTTGTGGTCCTGATGACTACTCAAGGTTCACTTGGGTAATGTTTCTGAATCCAAATCAGAACATTTGAATCATTCAAGGAGTTGGTAACCACACTGGAATCTCTCTACAAGCTGAAAGTTAGACAAGTACGCTCAGACAACGAACGGAATTCAAGAACCAGTGGATGGAGGCATACTTCAAGGAAAGGGAATTTGCATCAATTCACTTCTGCCTATACACCTTAGATGAATGGCATTGCTGAGAGAAAGAACAGAAGCTTGAGGTAGTGCCGAATGCATGTTATTCCACTGAATCGAGTCCTGATAGTCAAGCGCCATGAAAGACATGTTACGAGCTACTACAAAGACGCAAACCGAACTTGAGTATCTCGAACCATTTGGTGCGACGTGCACACTTCTGAAGAAGACACAAGAGGGTAATTCAGTGAGAAGGCAATGAAGGAATATTCTAGGATACAACATACCGAACAAGCGAGTTTACAACAACTCAACGGGTCTAGTAGAAGTGTGGTGTAATGTTGACGTTCAAGGATATACCACACCACCTACTGGCAAAGGACCCGCCTACTTTTTCGACTATGATGGATTCTTCAAGTCCTTTAACATCCCTCTCTCTCTCCCTCGGATGACGAGTTAGCTACACGAATGATGTATGATATCTTGAATACACCAACATCTAGCTCACAGGGAGAATCATCTACTCAGTCAGGGGGTGGTCGACGACAGTGACTCCTCCTCTGAAGATGAGCTGAAGAAGAACACCAGAACAGTCAAGAGGAACAGGTTCCAGTTCCTGAAACTCCACAAGCATCTACCAGTGATGCACCTTCGACTTCAGAGCCTCAAACTCCAACTACCTCAGATGCAGAACCAAATGTTCATAATCTTGGCTCTGAGGTAGTTGTTCCTACTACTCCAGGATCACGACTAAACGTCTATCATCCATTAGACAATGTCATTGGAGATGTTGATCAGGAGTACAAACCCGAAATCAGCTATACTCACTGATTACGCCTCAGTTATGGAGAAGGGATATATTCATGATGGTTGCTTATCGGTGTTTTGTCTCCCAATTTAGACAAAATACGTCATGAAGCACTAAATGACGAGGCGTGGGTGAGTGCATGCAAGAAGAACTTCTTCAGTTCAAGAAGTTAGGTGTATGTACTCTGGTTGATAGACCTAAAGGTGCTAAGTAATTGGCACCAATGGGTCTTGAAATGCAAGAAGGATGACCAAGGGGTCATTATCAGGAACAAAGCTCGACTGGTGGTCCAGGTTTTCGCCAAGTCGAGGGAATTGATTACAATGAGGTGTTTGCACCCGTGGCACGGATGGAAGCCATTCGTATATTCCTTGCCTATGCATCATACATGAAGATTAAAGTCTATCAATTAGATAAAAAGTGCATTCCTTCACGGGGAAATCAAAAAACAGTCTATGTAAGTCACCCCAAGGATTTGAAGATCCGTATCATCGAGATAGAGTCTTCAAGCTCGACAAGGCTTATACGGGCTTCATCAAGCTCCAAGAGCTTGGTATGAAAACTCTCTACTCATCTTGTGAAACACGGCTTTCGCAGGGGAGTAATTGACTGCACGCTATTCATAAAGAGAAAGATGGCGACCTACTGCCCGTACAGATCTATGTTGACGACATAATCTTTGGTTCAAAGAACGAAGAGTTATGCAAAGAGTTTGAAGCAGTTATGAAGAAAGAGTTTGAGATGAGTGCTATGGGGGAGATGAATACTTTCTTGGGCTACAGGTGGATCAAACACCAAATGGGATTTTTCTACATCAAACCAAGTACGTAGGAGACATTCTCAATCGCTTTGACATGGAGAATGCATCTGCTGCTGGTACTCCACCCTTGCCACGAATCACGACATAGCACCTGATGAAAATGAAGATCTTGTAGATGCCACGATGTACCGAGGAATGATTGGATCCCTCATGTATCTCACTGCCTCAAGACCTGATATCATGTATGCTACATGTTTATGTCTAGATATCAGGCTAAACCTAAGGTCAATCATCTGATCGGGGTCAAAAGGATTTTTCGCTATCTAAAGGGTACACCCACACTTGGTTGTGGTATCCTCATGATGATGATTTTGAGCTCACGGCGTATAGTGACTCGATTAGAGAGGCTGTAAGATGAACTACAAGTCTACATCCGCAAGGTGTCAATTCTTTGGGAGAAGACTAGTGACTTGGCAGTGTAAGAAACAAACATCGGTTGCATTGTCCACCTGTGAAGCCGAATATGTTGCTGCTGCAAGTTGCTGTTCACAAATCATCTGGATTCAACAGCAAATGCGGGATTACGGTTTAAGTTCTCCTCTACTCCTATTTGTGTTGATAACTCTGCTGTAATTGCAGTAACTAAAACCAGTCCAACATCCTAAGACCAAACATATCGGTATTAAATATCATTCATTAGAGACTGTTTGAAAAGAACTTAATTGATGTGGTAAAAATTAATACTGTTTTCAACGCGCTAACCTCTACACTAAAGCCTTTGATAAACCACGTTTTCAATATTTGCTAGAGGTCAACGGCGTTAAAAAGAAAAGTGATGTTATTCCTGATGATGATCATGTGTATCCGATGTAGGTTAGTTATTTTTTTTTTTTTTTATTTATTGTTTATTTCAGTCTGTTTAATTTAAACTCATGTTATTTTGCTGGTTATTAAAATCCTAAAATAATTAAACCAGTTATGATTTTAGCATTGTAGGGGAGAATAAGTCAGCAAGTTAACATTAAAAAAAAGGGGGTAGAAGGAGTGGAAAGCTGATATAAGGTAGATCGTATCTGTGATACCGCTCAAACCCTTTGGAATATGATTAGTACACAGAACAAATCAAGAGGGACCTTGAAATTTTAATCTAGAAAAGGTGCATAAATTCAAAGTATAAGTCGTGTTGTCTAAGCAATATAAAAGGAAGATGATAGAAAAACTGGTAACTCTTAAGGTAACACAATGAGAGTAGACCTAGAGGTTGCTAGACCACAATTGATATGTCGGTAGATTCAACACAATAGATGATTAGACCTGACTGGTGATCTCAAGATCAAACTAAGTGGTTCAACTAACTGTGGGCTCCCATCTTATCACTGGTTAACACAATCAACTATATTCCTAAGGGGTAATGAGCATGTAAACGCCACAAATGTGTGCGGATGACCATAAACAGAGCAAAGCACGAAAAAATGAAATAAAAATGCTATCAAGCTAATGACTTATGTTATTGGTGCATTTGGTGCAACATAAAATTAAGCTGCTCTAACAAGGAGATAGGTTGTGTGCCTCTCTGCTGTGCGATGGCACTGACCTGAGGATAAGCATAACCTAGATATTCTAGAATTTTGTTGTTTGCCGCCTCTCTGTTGTGCGATAGCACTGACCTGAGGACTGGCTTCTCTTTGAAAGCTCTAAGAATAGTCTCTCCTTGTAATAATACCCGTAGACCGCTCAAAAGCTCCTGAGGAATGTTGCTTACCATATAAGTGTGGGATCCAAAATGTTAGTTGAAATAATTAAACCTAAACGATCACCAGTTTTGGTCAAAAGTCTGTGTATGGAATTAAGTGGACAAACATATTAACAATCATTGTGACTGCAATTCTTGAAAGTTTGATTCAATGTGGTACTCTAAGAGCTTCAGTATGATTTCCTAAAGTTGCAAATGACTCTGGATGAACACCAAGAATTGAGCATCAAAAGATTTTGATAACAAGTCCAAACTGATTGAAATGTCTGTATGATTCCAAAATGGAATTGGTCCAGGTATGGTCAATCTAAGTTAAGCTGTCTATTCCGGACCAAATCCAGTAGATTTCCATCTCAGGACTTATCTCTCAAAAAGCAAAAACATTTCTATTTTTAGTTTAATTTTCTAATTTAGTCAGTCGTTTTAGTTTGTTTGTTTGTCGGATTACATCAGGAAAATCAGTAAGGGATCAACTCACTAACAGGGTCATGTCTGAGATGACCACATATGTGTTAAAAGTTAAATCAGTCACGTCTGAGGTGATAAATGGGTTTTCGAGTCAAAACGATCATGTCTCAATGATCAACTGCTCATAACGTAAATTTCTGCAATTAAAGGGATTTTAAAAGTTAAATATTCAAATTGGTAGAAATTAATAAATATGACCTATTCGCACGAATGGACCATCCGTATGGACCAATCATACGAATGGAAGCTATTCGTACGAATGGACCATGAATATGGACTATTCAATCGAATGGCCCATACGATTGGCCCAGTTGATGATTAAGAGAATGAGTGAGTCAGTTGCAACGACTGAGATTCAGTCGCACGACTGAGATTCAGTCGGACGACTGAAGCAGGACGATTGAACCAATCACACGACTGAGTCCCACTCGCACGACTGAAGGTGCGTATGAGCTCAGTCGCACGATTGAATCTAGGGTTAATATAAATAGAAGGGGAGTCGGTCGCAGAGACTCACCACCTTTAAAATCACCCTGAATCGCACGAATAACCCAACTCTGCAAAAATTTCAATTGATCGCAAAACCCCTGTTTCTTGATTACTGACCAATCTACATCGACTCTACAGGTAATTTACTGTATACATGCACTCCCATAACGTTAAATTTGATGAAAAACACGGTACATTCGGACTCGCAAAGTAACCGAGACTTAAGTGACTAAATAACCTACCTAAATGACTCAAACAAACGAACATAACGATGTTAGTGGTTTAAGAATGATTGCGAGTCAAATGAACCAGATAACGATGTCTAAAACTCAAAAATGGTGAAAAAGTAATTTTGAATTGAACAGTCTGTACTTCATGCGAATGGACAGCGTGATGAACTTCAGTCGCACGACTGAAGGGCTCAAACTTCTTAAACGCATGACTGAACCATGCGTATGAAGTTCAGTCGCACGACTGGTGTAACTGTATAAGGGTATATACGTAGGAGCCCAGTCGCACACTCAGAGGTACGTATGGGTTCAATCGCATGACTTAATCCCATTCGTACGGTTCAATCGTACGACTGAACCCCTTTCGCACGGTTTAATCGCACGCCTGAACTCAGTCGCACAATGTCAATCGCATGACAGAAAGATTTTCTTCAAGCTTAAAGATTTCATGACTTTCTTAGTCAGGTACTAATGTTTACTATCTTTGTGTAACAGATGGCGAGTAGATGGATTATGAGCCAAAGCACAATATATGTGCTCATCTGGACTTAACATCCAAAACGCCGCTAATTTCTCTGGCATAATCACATTCCTACTGAGATCGAGGATTGCACATGCCATATCTACTCCCTGCACTCTGTATCGATCCATTCAACAAGCCTTCTGGGAAGGGGCTACAGTTGATAGATCGTCTGAGCCTCATTGCATCAGAAGTACCATATTTGGAGAGGCTATTACTATTTCAGAGGAGGATCTCAGGATCGTACTACAATTAGGGGATAACGCTGATTGTCCGACTCGATTACACCCCCTCACAGTCAGAGGATGCTTTCTTAGAGCCAAATACTCTAGGGACATCAATTCTGGGGTACTCAACAAGAGTAACCTCTGTCCCCAGTTTAAATCTTGCCACGTGCTGCTCAAGTGCATGGCTTCCAGAAAAGTGGTTTTGATGAGCTGTCTGACCAGATGCAGAACGCATACGTTGCGTTGGTGCTGAACCATCCGTTCAGCTTCTCCAAGATGATCTTCACCTATCTGGTGGAGAACATCAAGGGGAAGGGAAGGAAGCCTTCTGTATGTACCAGAGATTTATGCAGATGATCATAGATCAGAAGCTTCCCTCCCTGGCAAAGGAAAAGGAGGATGTGGTAGTCTTGGAGGTAATGGATGACACTACCCTGGGAAGGATGAAAGTGTACCGGGAAAGCAAGTGAAGCCTCTGTCAGGAGGTTGTTTGGTCATCTTGCCCGAGATGACTACGTGGTGCCCGCAAAGAGAAAGTGGCGTCACGGATAGTGACTCTGATGTGGAAGATAGCTCTACCCACTCATGACTCAGATGATGATGATAGTGGGGATGCTGGAGATGATATGCCTATTCCACTCAGAGGCACTGTGTCTGATTCTGTACCTCCAGTGTCCGTCACAGCTGGAGAAGTAACCGAGTCAGCGGGATTTCATCAGGATTTTGTTCTTGGCGCGGAGGAGGAGGATGAATCGGATGAGGAGCCACTTACACGAACTGTGGAAGGAAAGTTGTTCCCACAGAACATGGGTTAAGGGTGGTTAGTGAACACCCGAGAGACTCCGAGATACTGATACTGACCCAAGCTATGCTCCGGGCCACAGGCAGGGTTGTAGGGGAGCTTCCACCTCAACTGGAACAAGGAGGAAGAGAATGGCTAAACCCCATAGCCAGAAGAAGAAGAAGCGTAGGGTGACCTTCCTCACCACCACATCCACCACATCTACCACATCTACCACATCCGCCACAGCCACCACAGCCACCACATCCACCACAGCCACCACATCCCACATCCACCACATCCACCACATCTACCACAGCCCCCACCATACCTCCCACCACAGCATGATTCCCTCCACCACCATATCCTTTACTCCCACATCACCTCCACCATTATACAGACCAATCTTCACTACAGCCACCTCCACCACCACGTCACACCAATCAATACCCTCAGCCCATCCCTCACACACACTTATAGATCTCCTCTACCTCCAATCGGGGTAGAGGAACGTTGTCAGCGCTTAACAGAATGGTGATGCGCTTACTGGCAGCTAATGAGGAAAAGGCAGCTCAAATCCGCCAGCTTACTGACCTGACTGCTACACAATCTCACCAAATTGCAGAGCAGGCTCGAGTAATTGAGGAGCAGGCCAGCAGTTGGCTGCTCAGAGCACCAAGATGGACCAACTCCAAGATCAAAGTGTCACATCAAGCAAGCAATAGAGGAGCTGGAGAAGGCAAGAAAGATTATCCTGTAAAACTGAAAGGATCTAAAGAGGAGCCATTGAAGATCAGGGAAGGAGACAGAGATGATGATGATGAAGATAGTGATGAGGATGATGAGAGTGATACTGAGGAGTATGAAGATACAGAAAGAGATAGGACAGTGGAGAAGGACGATGATGAAGAAGCAGAAGGAGGGGATGCACCTGCATCGCCCCTGCTACAGGTCAAGAGAAAAGGACAAAGAACAGACAAGATCAATCGCTTCTACCTCTGCTCCTCAAGTGATGAAACAATGATACAAGATAAAGTAAAGATTAGATGTTATGTATTTATCTTCTTTTGTATTTGAATCCTGTAATTGAACACAATGTATTTAATGTTTATATTACTTTAATGCCTTTCTGTTTGATTAATTACTAATGATTTATGTGTGGAATGTTTAAATCAAACAGATCAAAATTACCAAAGAGATGAGTTTGATGTTGCTCCCTTTCAGCAGGTTAAGTCTCAGCTAACAATGATTCTTGATCTGCAAGGGATTGTAGGAGGTCAGTGAATTATACCCTAAGAAGGGGAAATAATTCATGACCTATCAAATGAGCAACTCGCAGAGCTTTTCGAGCTAAATCCAGATGAGATAGTAAAAGATGCTCCGACATGCGATTCGACAACTGACAAGAGCTCAACGATGTTGATGATGTAGAGATCGAAGATGTCACTGCCGAGGAGTACCCTCAGTACGCTGACAATGAGGATAATGTGGTCCCCAGTCTGGGTGAATCCCTTGTCAACGATACTATTGAGGTGTTGAACTATATGGAGCAAGAAACAGAGAAAGCAGAAGACACAGCCCAAGCCTCAAATGATGATGTCGACATTCGAAAGGCTGAGTGGGCTGCATGTTTTGAAGAAGTTAGAGCCCAACGTACTACACCAAAGAAGGATTCCTACACCAAACTCTATAGAGTCAAGAAACATCACAAGGTGTCAGGAAGGATCATAGCATGGGCGTATTTTGAGGATCTTAACGTATATGCAGTTAAGAGAGAACATGGCATAGAGTACTTCAGATTCCCACATGATCTGAAGACTCTACCAGGTTTTGAGCTCAACCAGCTGGCCAAACTAAAGCTTTTGTATGTTGACCCGGAAGATGTCAGGCTGGTTTGAGGCTGCCCTAAAGAAGGAGTACCACACTAGATGGGTTAACTTCAGACCCCAACAGCCTACTAGGTAATCAGAAGGTCTGAGGTTGATGCCATTACTGGCAAGCCTAAGATAGTGTTGAAGTGGAATCCTCCGTGCACAATATGAAGAATCCCACTCAGGGAAATGCCACAGGATTTCACTCCACATTTTAAGTGGTGGTACTATGATTGGAGAACATCTGAAGCGGTCATAGTCTTAAGCAAAGAGGGACAAATGGATACTATCATGGTATTGGACCCGATGTGGCTTACAAACTTGTCGGAAAGTGATGTCTATACGCTATACAAGTGGCCACTGTCTATGATACGCAAGACATTGTACAAGCCCTCCAGTTCCAGAACGTTATAATACGCTCTACTACGTGTTTGAGATTCACACGGGAGTCACAAAAGAGGAGAAGTATAAGAAATACAAGGAGGTTATGCAGAAAACAAGAGATTAGAGAGATCTAGGTCCAAGGGGGAGTTTGTTGATACATGTATGTCCCTAGATCATGATATGAAATGTAATAGATCTTGTTTGTCTGATTCTGATATGTAATTTGATATGATTAATGAAATGATATTGGTTGTTTGTGATTTGTAATGACTAATATTTCATTAATGAGTTGATATTAATTGGCTAATTAGGTTTGTGGTTGTTGAATTGTTACACATAATGTTTATTAATTAATACATTCAAACTTAACTTAATGAAGTTCTCATGCAAATGGCCCATGCGAATGGACCATAAGCATGAATAACTTCATACGAATGACTCAGTCGCACGACTGAACCGGGAGACTGGATTTCGTATGATTGACACATAAGATTGGCTCAGTCGCACGACTAAACACTCAGTCGTGCGGATGAATCAACCGCATGGTTCAATCGCACAACTGAACCATACTAATGTTTCAGTCGCACATTGATGATAACCAACCTATAAATACAACCCAATTCGTGAAAAATAAAGCTTTTGATTAATTTACGATTCCAGACGTACCCTAGCCGTCCAGAAGCCTCCCAATTCGTTTCTCAAAGTTCATAGAACACATTAGATCGATTCCCAATCGATTTCTAACGTTGGTTTTTCAATTCTTGATTAATTCTTCATGTGTTCTCACTGATTGGATCGCCAATCAAATAGGATTCCGCACTATTTGATCTGGTTTACCACGCTAATCTCTAGGTATTTCGTTCAAATACCAGGTCCTAACAAAAATAGCATCTTGTGTTGAATGATTAATTTGTTGCCAATAGAACAGAATTTGTTGAAGTAACAATCTGAATTCATATGATTGTTCATATTGCATAGGAAGAGTAACTGCTGAAGTAGCAGTATTCTGTATTGTGATTAGTCATATCACACCACTTGCAATACATTCTTCAGATTCCTCTCTTCATGCTCATCTTTCTTCTTTTTTTTGTTCAGATTGGAGCTTTTGTTTCCATTTTTGAAGAGCTTGATTTGTTCTTGTTGTTCCTAGAAATATCAGCAATTGAATCTTTCTTATCCTTTATGACTTTTGTTGCTTCAGATTCAACATCTTTTGATTGTTTACTCTTTTGATTCCTCATCCGTAGATTCGGCTTTCTTCTTCCGCAGAAGTTCTACGGATTCAGCAGACTTTGCTTTTCGCAGTTCATCTACTGAAGAGTTTTTTCTTTTGCTTAGTTGAATCTTGTTTCTTCTTACCTTTATCTCATAAGATAGTACTTCTTAGGTTGGTCCGCATTATCAACTTCTTTTTAAAGATTCGGTCCTTGGAGTCCTTCATTGGAGTTCAGCAATTCTCTTGCAGATATTCTTCAGCATTTCCTGCTTAGGAGGATATTGAAGCTTTGATTCTCCAAGCATTCTTGGAATACCAGTTTTAATGTGAACATTCTTACCAATGGTCCTTTTACCAACATCAGTTAATCAGAATCATCCAAGTCATCACAATTACATAATCAAAGTCTAAATCGTTTTGATACAGAGATTTTGATTCAGAGGATTCAGTCTCACTCACCTCATCTTTATTATTATGTTGATTTGAGTTGATTCTATTTCAAACTTGATGCTAGGCACAAAATGATAATACAGAGTATTGGTCATTGTTGTAGGTAAAGATGTATAATTTCATTTATAGGAGTGGAACAGCATTATAACCCAACCCAGACCTTTCTATGATTCAATATGAGAATCTAGTAATTTCTCATATTGCTGAGATGATAATTGAAACTTCTGAAGTTTCACTTCAGTTGATGCATGCTTAGCCATGGATTTTGTTAAGAAGTGGTCAAATCTCAACTTGGGCTTTTAGATTATAGTTTTCAGAACATATTTTCTAAATCTTTTTGAAAAGAGTTAATTTTGATTTGATACAATTTATGTTCTCTAACATGGGATTCTTCAAAATCATAGTTTCTTTTACTTTGTCAGCCAACTGTTGAGCATGGACTCTATAACGTTCAACTTCCTTAACACTTTTGATGAACACAACCTTTCTTTTACCCTCTTCTTGCCATTGGTGGAACTGTTTGATCCTATGAGCCATCAATGCTTGATTCTCTTCCAAGACTTCTTTTTCATACACACCAGTCACACGTTCCATCTTGAAGTATGATCAGTCCTGACTCCTTTGAGTTGCTAGGTCCAGCTGATTCATTGGTGGTTGGTGGTGATGCACTGATCAGTTGAGATTGTCTGTGCAGAGGTCTTTGAGAATTTGGTTGTTGATGAGTGAAATCTGATGTTTGTTATTGCTACTGATGTTGTCTCATCTCTAGATATGACTGTTGATTGCATTCTCTTGAAAAATATCCATAGAGATTGTATTTGAAGCATCTTACCTTTGACTTGTCAACACCAATCTTTGATGTTTTACTTGCTGATGCCAAGTTCTTATTTCTTCTGAGATATTGCTTTGCTCTATAAGCAATCATGGCCATCTACCATTGTAGGTCCATTTATTCCACTACATCAGGAGGTAGTTCTTCTAAATCTTGTTGGCAGATCTTGTTGAAGTTAGAGAGCTTCCAGATATGCTTGGAAACTGGAACTAAAGCTGCAAAAGCTGCTTTTTGTTCTTCCGAGTCCAATATCACAGTAATTGGTTCTGACGGATTGGTTGAATGTGGGCTTAGCTGTTGCTGTGTTTTATCTTCACGATCAGCAGTTCTTCCTTTATTCTTTTGTTTCTTATCTTGAGATGATTTCTTTGAGGGTTTAGAAGTATAAAAGCTAACTTCCTCATCATCATCACTCTAGCACCAGAGTTATCACTTTCATTATTTGAATAAATGCACTTCCAACATTATTTGTTTCTTTGAAGTGATAGGGTGAGACATGAGCTCACCTCTTGTTTCTTGATTTTTCGTCCATTGCAGAGCTTCCACTTTTGCAACTAGAGTATCTAGACCAGTTGATTTTAGATCTATTATGTTCTTGAACATGGACAAGTTTGCTTCCAACTTTCTGGCAAAGTGTGGAGCATTTTCTGTTTAGTTCCTCATTGGTATATTTCAATTCCAGAAGTTCATCTTAGTTACCAGCTGCATGAATCTATGAAGTTGTTGAGGAATTGACTCACCCCAATAGATGAAATGTTTCATATTGTGATCTGAGGGTGTCTCTCCTTATGCTTCTTTCTCTCACTCTCACTCCCTTCGCAGAGAGTGTTGAGTATCTTCCATAAGGAGTGTGCTGTTTTGTAGTTCTCAAACCTGATCAATATCTCTTCAGGTAAAGCCATACTAAGCAGACTGTATGCTTTGATATCAACTTTAACCTGTTTGACATCATCAATTGATAGATCTTTGGTACTAATTGGTGTTTTTGTCGTTATAAATCCGGCTAAGTGTGGGTGGAATATAAGGACCTTCGTGATGGTTACCCATAAGTTAGAACAGTAGTTTACAGGATTCCTGAACTTGATTTTCCTGACTTGAAGTCTGCTTTGGTTTTCCACCTTTGCTGGTTGGTAGATGATCCACTAAAGTTTTCTCATGATGTTAATTGATGAAAATTAACAAGGTCTGCTTTCAATGATATGATAGAGATACAGTTAATCCAAAACTACGAAATTTAAGAACTGACAATTAAAATCATTAAACACAACCGACACTGATAGATCAATCGATCTAGATCAATGAGCCTTGGCTCTAATACCACCTGTGAATCCAAGGATCGCGAACAGGAATTATCAATGACGGTCGATTGACAGTCAACATTTGCGGAATCAACGTTGATTTGGTTTAATTGTTTTGCAATAACTTTACATATCAATAAATGTTCAGAACACATGTAGCAAAACACAATTAATGATTATATGTAATTTGTTAAAACATGTTAATGATTACAAATATGATGAATGAACCTATCAAAGTGTGTTATGATGTGATGGCTGCTAGGGTTTGATTGATGGACTTTGAAGTGATTGTTATAATGTTGTTGTTGTTTCGCTCAATCAATCGTCTAAAACAACCTCCTTGAATCGAAACCTAGGATCCATATATATAGATAATGATGTTTCTGTTATAGGAAACACCGGATCTCTTGGGATTTGATTTGTGTCAGTTAAGGAATCATCGGATTTCTTAAGATTCGCATAACTGCCTTGTTGACTTTTGACTTGTAACACTTGCATTATACAAGAGTTTGGACTCCGTAGGAATAGTGTCTTCCGTAGGAGTTTGTTCTTCCGTAGAAGAATTGTTCTTCCGCAGAAGTCTTGTTCTTTAGAAGCAATCTTGTTCTTCCGAAGCAATCTTGTTCTTCACTTCTGGTTGTTCATCCACAGAAGATCTCTGGATGAATAGTTACTTGTAGAAATATATCTACGGAGAACAAAATGTTCATCCGTAGATGTTTTCTTACACTTGGTCAATTTCATAAGTTGATCGAGTATAATTTGTACCTGCAACCATACATAAATCAGCACACAAAAAATGGGTTAACCTATATATTTAATGCATACTCAATAATGAATTACAAACATTCATTACAGATATTAATTCAAGTACTAAGCTATACATAATGAACTAGATCTACTGAAACTAACCTTACAATACTCCCCCTTAGGCTTAGATACTTGCAATCAGTTCTTCAACACTGAAAGTTCCTTGACTCTGGCAATGATCTTATTGTAGAAGTAAGACACAGCAGTCTTCTAGTCATCATACTTGTAGTTGATCTTCATCTTGCTGAACTTCTTCAGAGTCTCAAAGCTTATCCCTAAAACATCTTCCTCCGTAGTAAGTATGTCTACACATTATTGTTATTCATCACTTCTAACTCATCTTGCTCTGAATTCTGAGTTCGGTTACTTCATCAAAGTTGTTCCCTTTAGCAGTCCCAGTTGTATCTTCTTCTTTTGTACGCTTTGGCATGTAATTTGTCAATCACTTGGATCACATGGACATGCAGGAACAAATCATTTGTGCTTTTCATCGGCCAATTTGGGAAAGAATTTGTCATTGAGGTATGAGGTGTAGCTGGGATGAAGTAGTTTGATTTCCACAGGATCAAAGATCCTGATACGGTCAGCTTTCTTGTTTTCAGCATTTCTTAACAACACCAACTCCTTTGTTTTCTCAACATAGCCCCATTCAATTATAGGGTATGTGAATTGAGTTCCTTCAATACATATGATTGTTGTTGTAGTTCTACTTTTGTATCCAACCCTCTTCAAGAATTCATCATCTACAGTTTCTGAGGCACTGGACTTGTATCTTTTAACCCCTTTGATTCTCTTCTGATGCTCCATCTTCTCTTTTAGCTTCACTTAGGACATCATCTTTAAACTTGTCTTGAGCTTTCCCACTAGAGTTGAGAAGTCTCTTCCTCTAGGGTGAATTGGATAATTGCAATGATCAGGCTTCGAAGATCTTTGATGTCATTCTCTGGTAGACACACCACTGACAATACATCATGGAATTATTCAACCTCTTCTGATGTTCTTTTAATAATAGCACAATCCCAGTCTGGATCATATTTCCAGACCATGATCTTGTTTTCATCCACAGAACTGGGAGTCATGAGGTGGTCTATTAGTTGTATCAGAGTAGATTTCTGTTCTGTTATCTCCCTCACTGTAGTGCCCAGTGGCCATACTTTTCCAGGAATTACTTCTCTTGGCTCTTTGATCAGTTTGTCCTTCCCTTTGTGCTGATCTTTAGGTTCAACTGTTATAGGTTCAGCAGGAAGTTTACTTTGTTGCTCATAAGATGGATAGGAGCTTCAGTTCTGAATTTACGCCAGTATCCAGCTCAACTTTCATCACATGCTCCATCATTCTTCTAAGTTCTCCTATTGACCTTCCCTAAGCTCATGTGGTTTGTAGTTATGGCCTTGTAACCAGCAAGTCATGTTATATCTACTCAGCTTAGCTGTGTCACAATGACCCAACCCTTCTTTATCTTCTGGATGGATTGAAAGGTGCTGAAAGCTTCATAGTCCAATTTGGAATCATAAGCTTGCAAGTTCAAACTCCTTCAATGTGTTCTTCATCTCAGACATATTCATCCTTTCAACCATGTCATATGGAAATCCATGGTTGATCAGGGTCATAAACATAGCAGATTCAGTCTTCTCTTCCATGATGTCTTTTGATGTAAGAAGAACATCAGTATTTGATTCTTCTTGAGCTTTGTCAGGTCTATCTTCAATCAACTCTTTCCATTCAGCATCACTCACAGATTCATCACTAGCAGCTTGCTTTGATGTTAATTTTTCCATAGAATTGTGTGCTCAGAAGATGTATGTCTTGATCATTTAGGAGATCTTCAACATTGATTACTTGAATCTTATTGGGCCCAATACTTTCTCTTCCTTGAGTATTGAATAAGATGCTTAGAAGATTCAGCAGTTTTCTTTTGTGGGCTTGATTCAAGAACACATAACTTCATTTTCAGTTCATCAATCTCTTCTTCTTTCTCTCTTAACAAGCAGATTGATCATACAGAGTGTCATTGATTTGATTAATTTTCACTGTTAGCTTCTCATTTTCTTCTCTCCTCTTTCTTTACTTCTTCTTTGAGTTCAGAGTCTTGTTGAAGAAGAGCATCAATCACTTCATTATTGCACACGACATCTTCTCTCAATCTTTTTATTCTAGCTTCTTGCTTCATCAACTCTTCATCCTTTTCCCTGATCACTCCCTTCAACTCCTGTATTCTTTGCTTTCTTTTATTTGATTTCAACACTAGCTTGTTGTACTCAGCAACCAGATAACTCTTGCTGACAGTGATATCACATCACTTAGATCCTCTTCATTGTATGCTATTACATCAACATGGTTTGCTTCTTCTTCTTCTTGATGTTGAGAAGCATCTCATCATCTTTACTTCTTTTTGGGCTTCACCCTGCTGAGCTTGAACTGATTTCAATAGCTTGAACTTTGGTTCTTGTTGTGATTGTTGTAGTTGCTGATGAGCAGTGACTGGAGACACTTGTTTAGTTTTATTTGAGAGTACTGGGGATTCAGATTTTGATAATGACATTTCAACTGTACTTGCTTGTGAAACTAACTCTATCTCCCTAGTGTAAAGACTGTTTGGTGAGTGGGTTGGATGGGAGAGATTGGTTCTTTTTTGGGTTGGCTGGAGATTGGGGTTGAGGTGTTTGTTCTTGAATTGTGATGGATGGTGGATGGGAGAGATTGGTTCAGTATTCTGGCTGGCTAGAGATTTTTGATGTATGGGTGATGTATCTGGTGAGAGAGTGTCTTGAATAGACTTGGTTGAGAATTCTCTTGTTCATCTTTCCACACAAGCTCTTCAGGGATATTTGCAGCAGCATCAATCACATGTGCAAACATGTCCATATCACCTCCTTCATATTTCCTAGAAATTTTGTTCAGAATAGATCTTCCAAGGTATGCTTGACAGAACACACCACCATCCACAGAAGTTCCAGGCAGATCAGCATTAATGAGTTGCAGGAACCTTGGAAACATGTACATCTTATCAGCTTTCTGCACATTGATGTGATCACTTAAGCAGTTGAAAATGTACTTGGAATAATTGTAGGTTCTTCCTTCAAAAACACCAATAATCCCAGAGAAATGTGCCTTGAGAATCTGTCAAGACCAGATTTTCTGTTTGAAATGCACTTAAGATAAGTGTGACAGAGAAATCTGTACGGCTTGCAAAGTCTTCCTTTCTTTCTTGATTTCTCCTTTGTTGAAATCACCATCATATCCCATCAGTAGAAATACTTTTTCTATGTTTTCATCTTCGAACACATCAGGATGACCAGCTTCGTCTTCTCCCAACTCAAGAACCCTTCTTATTGTCTGTTCATCGATTCTCAGACTTGATTCTTCAAGTATCCACAATAGCTTCATCGTCTTCGTCTATGCGTGCAGAGTTCCAGAAATCAGTGATATGTGATTGATAAATCACAGGCTCTGCTAATAAGGCTAGAATAGCCTTGATCTTCTTAGATATCTGATAAGTTCTTGACACCCTTCGAGACAGGATCATCAGGTTTAGAACGCACACACATTGTGTTCTTTGGCAAATCGATTATCCATATGTTCATAAGAAGAACACTTCGTTAAAATCACGTTATTGATATGAGTGTACGAACAGTTGTGAGATAAACAAGAATCAAATGGTTCATTCTTGAATATTACAACATGTTTTACCTTAATAACAGCGTATTAAGAACACAAATATATGTTTGTTTAATGTTTTGATTTGATGAAATTTGAATACTAAGAAGTGAGAAAAAACATTTGTTGAGAGTGGGTTTTTCTAGGTCTGAAAAGTGAGCTGAAACAAAAATGAATTTGAGAGGTCAAACCACATTATTTATACTCTCAGACACATTTATTTATCTCATTTATTAAGTGGGACCCTCAATGTATTCTTCCGCAGAACATCTAGGATCGACAACATCTGCTGATGAACATTTAAAATTAAATTACATTTGTTGATCTTTGTTCATCCGTAGTTTACCATCTATGATAACATTTAAGATTTCTACATTGTAGCTTCTGCTGATGCTTAAGATAGCACTATAGCTTCTACTGATGCTTAAGATAGCACTGTAGCTTCTACTGATGCTTAAGTCAGCACTGTAGCTTCTACTGATGCTTAATATAGCACAAAGCAGAGAAATATTGTTGTTTGTATGGTCCAAGTCCATTGGTTAGAACCATTTATTGCTTTAGGACCTTGTAGGCTTTGTATACATGGAAATTTAGCACAAGAAAGCTTAAAATGATTTGAGAAAATTTTCATGTATCCAGAAGCTAGATGATGCTCAGATTCCAATTCCTTCAAATTGATAATGAGATAGACAATGCTACTAATTGAAAAACTTAACTTCATGTATTTTACTCCCCCTAAATTTGTGATTAATGGTAATTAAGCATTTATCAGAAATTTTTTAAGAGGAATAACATGATTTGTAACTGTATAAAGATGATCACATATATACACATATGATGGATTATACTATAATACTAAGCCTCATCCTGATGAGTTATGTTGTTAAATTGATACCTGAACAAAGTTCTGATTGCAAGTATATTGTCCACTTAAATCCATACAAGAGCTCATGTATCAACTAGGCATGCTGATTATCATGTTTTCATGTTGATTTAGAAATAACTGTTATGGGCTTCACATTCAATTTACAAAGATTTTGTCCTCCCTTTGCAAGTCAATCATCATTTTTTCACACTTAAGAACTATGTACTTTAAGTTATAAGTTCTATCTTGAGATGCTTGAGATGCATTTGACATCTCATTAATGCAATGATGTAAAGGCTCAAGATAATATACAATTGATCATATAGGATTCTTGTGAGAGCTTAGATGATCATCATCAGGTCACCAGGTCTTTACTCACGTAAAACAGAGGTGCCTTTAACCCAGGTCTTTGTTTACACAAAACAGAGGGATGATGAGGATCATGATCTGTTCACCGTTTGTAACTGAATTTCAGTATGGTGATCATACACCCAGGTCTTTGTTTACACAAAACAAAGGGAGTATGATTTGCAAAGATAGCTATTATAAAGTGTTGGTACATAGTGTGTTTAGATGAGTGAATTGGTCACATCAGAAAAAAACTCACCTTGTATTCTCAAAATGAAGTTTCCCACAACAATCATTTTAGCATTATGTTTGGCATGCACTCAGTTAGTTTCCACTCTAGATGAATCTACTCACATATCAAGAACCTGTTTAGATTTATTGTTATTTGTATTCAGGAATAAGCAAAGCTATAGTGTACTATCATTTCCCATACATATGTCATGCTGAGCATCATTAACACAATATTTTATTTGTTTAGACTTGATTAATCTAAGTTAATCATGCCCAAGACTCAACCAAAAAGTTAAATCTGACTGAATCAAAGCTTTAGTGAATAAATCAGCAAGTTGATTTGATGTATCCACTTTGACTAACTTAATCAAACCCTTTTCTGAGCAATCTCTCAGAAAATGATATCTTATTTCAATATGTTTTGTTTTACTATGTTGCACAGGATTAGCAGTTATAAACATAGCAGCAGAATTGTCTATATAAATTAAGTTTGAAGGAAGTTGTAACCATAGTCAAGTAATTGGTTTTGCAACCAAAGAACTTGAGAACATCCAGCTGAAGCAGCAATGTACTCAGCCTCAGCTGTGGATACAGAAACATTGGTTTGTTTCTTGCACTGCCATGATACTAGCCTTGGTCCAATGAATTGACATCCACCGTTGTTGATTTTCTGTTACTGTTACATCCACCATAGTCACTGTCTGAGTATGAGTAGAGTGTAAAGTCGCCATCCTTTGGATACCAAAGACCAAGTCCTGGTTTTCCTTTGAGGTATCTGAAAATTCTTTTTACCGCATTGAGATGAGACTCCTTGGGATCAGATTGGTACCTAGCACATACACACATAGCAAACATAATATCAGGTCTACTGGCAGTTAAATACATAAGTGAACCTATCATTGATCTATATAATTTTGATCAATAGATTTTCCAGAAAGATCAGGAGCAATCTTATCAATTGTTGATGCTGGTGTTTTGCATGAGGATACTTCAGCAAGATTGTATTTCTTTAGAATTTGATGTATGTATTTCTTGATTGATGAATATCCCATCTGATTTTGATGAACTTGAAGGCCAAGAAAGAAGGTTAATTCACCCATTGAGCTCATCTGAAATTCAGATTTCATCAGCTCTTCAAAATTCACACACAATCTCTTATTAGTTGAACCAAATATAATGTCATCAACATATATTTGAACTACTAGGAGATCTTGATGTTCTTGTTGAGAGAGAGTCTGGTCAATAGTTCCTCTTTTGTATCCATGCTTGAGCAAGAAAGATGATAGTGTTTCATACCATTTTCTTGGTGCTTGATGAAGACCATACAGAGCTTTATCTAGTTTGTATACCCTATGGGGATAATGAGGATCTTCAAAACCAGGGGTTGTGATACATAAACTTCCTCATCAATCTTCCATATAAGAATGCACACTTGACATCCATCTGATACACAGTAAACTTCTTATATGATGCATAAGCCAGAAACACTCTTATGGCCTCTTCTTGCAACTGGTGCAAAAACTTCATCATAGTCAATTCCTTCTTCTTGAGTGTATCCTTGTGCAATCAACCTTGCTTTGTTTCTTACAATAATACCTCTATCATCCATTTGTTTTTTGTATAGCCATCTTGTTCCAATAGGATGTTGACCTTCAGCAAATCAACAAGAGACCACACTTTTTGTTTTCTAAACTGCTGAAGCTCTTCTTGCATAGCTTCAATCCAGCTATTGTCTTTTAACAGCATTATATTTGAAGCACCACTTGAGAAAGAAAACAACTGAAGAGACAAAGGTTGGTGTACCACTTTGACTCCTTGTAGTTCTCTTTTCAGGATTTCCAATGATGTTGACAATTGAATGAGTCTTATGGATCCTCATTGAAGGAGTTGATTCAACTGGTATAGATGACCCAGGTTAGTCATTTCCAGTGTCTCACACTGATTCACCTCAGCTTGTGAGTTTAAGAAATAATCAAAATGCTCGACATGAGAAGAATGATCATGAGAGTCTCTTGTATGGTTGCAGGGATATCTCCAGTTTTGTTTTGCTTTTCCGTAGGAACTTCTCCGGAAAGATTTTGCTCTTCCGTAGGAACTTCTCCGGAAACATTTTGCTCTTCCGCAGGAACTTCTTCGGAAGCATTTTGATCTTCCGCAAGAACTTCTCCGGAAGCATTTTGTTCTTCCGCAGGAACTTCTCCGGAAGTATTTTGTTCTTCCGTAGGAGTTTCTCCAGATATTAAGTGAGGACATGAAGATTTGTTGTATTCACTTGAGAGCCTGGATCTGTTGAAGGCACATCATTCACATCTCCGGGTGCAGCATGTTTGTTTCCAAATGTAGTATCTGCATCTACTGAAGTGTTTTCATCCAAGAATGGGGTATCCTTGGAGGATCAGCAGATAAGGTTACTTCAGTCATAAGAGGTGGAACAAATGGATAACACACTTCATCAGATCCTGCATTGTTCAAATAATCATAGTTAAATGATTTGGCTAAAGCATCTATGTCAAACAACCATGATGAACCTTTAACTGACTTTGTAAATACAGATTCATCAAAAGACACATTAGGAGTTCTTCCACAATGTTATGTTGTGGAATATAAACCCTATATGATTTGATGTTGAAGAGTATCCAACAAAGAAACCATCATATGCTTTTTCTGAAAATTTTCCCAATGACTCTTTCATGTTTAAAACAGTTACATGACATCCAAAGACTTTCAGATATCCTATGTATGGTTTTCTTTTAAATAAGAGCTCATAGGGTGTTTTGTTATGTTCTTTGACAATTAATGTTCTGTTTTGAACATTGCATGCAGTATTCACAGCCTCAGCCCAAAAGTGATAGGTAATTGTGAATCAGCTAGCATTGTTCTGGCAGCTTCAATGAGAGTTTTGTTTCTTCTTTTAGCTACTCCATTTTGTTGTGAGTTCTTGGTGCACTGAATTGTCTTGCAATACCTTTGCTCCTGCAAAAGGAATCCAGTTCAAAATTGACAAATTCAGTACCATTGTCACTCCTAAAAATTTTAACTTTTGAATCAAGTTGATTCTCATCTTGATCACAAAGTCCATTAATGTTTTTGATGTTTCATTCTTTTGTTTCAAGAAAAAGACCCATGTGAATCTTGTGAAATCATCAACTATCACCAACAATATTGCCTTTTTCCAATGCTCATCACATTGATAGGACCAAACAGATCCATGTGAAGCAATTTGAGTGGTGTAGTGTTTGAATTGATAGTTTTGTATTTATGTGACACTCTATGTTGTTTTCCTTTGTAACATGAAGAACAGTGAGTTGAGCAATGAAACTCTTTGTTTGGCAATCTAATGACCAGATCATTTTTCACCAATTTATTCATGTTCTTCATGTTGGAATGGACAAGTCTTCTATGCCATAATTGAGACAAATCTTCTGATAGTTTAGATATAAGGCATGTTTCATGTTTTGTGAGAGAAGTGTTGTTCATATCCAAAACATAAGTGTTTTCTTTTCTTGCTGCTTTGAGGAGGATCCAATCTTCTGGAACAATAAATCCTGGCTTAAGAATGTAACAGTCAGTATTATCAAACAATATGGTATAATTTTGATCACAGATTTGAGACATACTAAGTAGATTATACTGTAAATTTTTACAATAATTACTTTCTCAAATTTGAGCACCATTTGTTATCATCCCTTCACCAAAATTTTACCTCCCATTTTATCCCCACCAAATGCCACATAAGAGGCATTTTTATGTTTGAGTCATGGAGAAGTGAACAGTTTCCTGTCATATGCCTGGAACAACCACTGTCACATACCACTTGTTGTCAGCTCTCCAATATTGTTCCTGCATAAAAATAAATCAGTTAGAAGTGACAACCCAAGTCTTAGTGATCTTGGTTTGTCAACAGAGTCTAAACTATTTACTCCTTTATTAATCCTGAAGTTTTAGTATTAATTCATATCTAGTTGATTCATTTTGATTTGATGATGGTGAGGATGATTCTGTTGAATCTGATGCAGAAGCTTGGAGTCTTCTTTCTTCATTGATTCTTCCTTCACCTTATCTTTCTTTGGTTGATATTTTGATTTAGAAGATGAACCTACACTTTTGAAGGTTTTATCATCTTTTGCTTTTGATTGAGACACATGTGATCCCTTTTCAAAATGATCAAAGAAATTATCATTGATGATTGACTTCTTCTCAGCCAAGTCCACCTTTTGTGAGGTGTTTTTGATTGGCTTGATGTTTTCTTCATAGATTTAGCATTTTCAGAAGATTTCTGCTTTGGTTTTGCCTTTTGCTTTTGATTTACCTTCCTTTTCTTTGAATCATCTTGACTTTCAGCAGATTGAGAGTCTAATTCTGTCAAATCAGTTTTTGACTTCTTTGTGCTTTTGTTTTTGTTCCTTTTGTTAAAATAGCATTCCTGTGTTGAATGATTAATTTTGTTGCAAATAGCACAAAATTTGTTGAAGTAACACTCTGAAGTCATATGATTGTTCATATTGCATATGGAACAGTAACTGCTAAAGTAGCAGTCTTTTCTATTGTGATTAGTCATATCACATCACTTGTAATACATTTCTTCAGATTCCTCTTCATGCTCATCTTTCTTCTTTTTCTTGTTCAGATTGAGAGCTTTTGTTTCCTCTTTTAAAGAGCTTGATTTGTTCTTGCTATTCCTAGAAATATCAGCAATTGAATCTTTCTTATCCTTTTATGACTTTTGTTGCTTTAGATTCAACATCTTTTGAGTGTTTACTCTTTTTGATTCCTCGTCCGTAGATTCGGCTTTCTTCTTCCGCAGAAGTTCTACGAATTCAGCAGACTTTGCTTTTCGCGGTTCATCTACTGAAGAGTTTTTCTTTTGCTTAGTTGAATCTTGTTTCTTCTTACCTTTATCTGCATGAGATATACTTCTTCAGTTGGTCCGCAATTATCAACTTCTTTTTGAAGATTCAGTTCTTGGAGTCCTTCATTGAGTTCATCAATTTCCTTGCAGATAGTCTTCAGCATGTTTCTCTGCTTTGGAAGATACTGAAGCTTTGATTCTCCAAGCACTCTTAGAATACCAGTTTTAATGTGAACATTCTTACCAATGGTCCTTTTACCAACATCAGGTAATCAGAATCATCCAAGTCATCACAATTATCATAATCAAAGTCTAATCGTTTTGATACAGAGATTCTGATTCAGAGGATCAGTCTCACTCACCTCAGCTTTATTGTTAATGTTGATTTGAGTTGATTCTGTTTCAAACTTGGTGCTAGGCATGAAATGATTTGACAAAGTATTGGTCATTGTTGTTGGTAAATGTATAATTATCATTTATAGGAGGTGGAACAGCATTATAACCCAACCCAGACCTTTTTTCTTTGATTGAATATGAGAATTTAGTAATTTCTCATATTGCTGAGATGGTAATTGAAACTTCTGAAGTTTCACTTCAGTTGATGCATGATCAGCCATGGATTTTGTTAAGAAATGTGGTCAAATGCTCAACTTGAGCTTTTAGATTATAGTTTTCAGAAACAAATTTTTCTAAATCTTTTTAAAAGAGTTAATTTTGATTTGATACAATTTATGTTCTTAACATGGGATTCATTCAAATCATAGTTTCTTTTACTTTGTCAGCCAACTGTTGAGCATGGACTCTATAACGTTCAACTTCCTCAACACATGTTGATGAACACAACCTTTCTTTTACCTCTCTTGCCATTGGTGGAACTGTTTGATCCATATGAGCCATCAATGCTTGATTCTCTTCCAAGACTTCTTTTTCATACACACTCCAGTCACACGTTCCATCTTGAAGTATGATCAGTCATGACTCCTTTGAGTTGCTAGGTCCAGCTGATTCATTGGTGGCTAGTGGATGCACTGATCAGTTGAGATTGTCTATGCAGAGGTCTTTGAGAATTTGGTTGTTGATGAGGTGAAATCTGATGTTGTTGTTACTGCTGATGTTGTCTCATCTCTGGATATGATGTTGATTGCATTCTCTCGAAAAATGTCCATAGAGATTGTATTTGAAGCATCTTACCTTTGACTTGTCAACACCAATCTTTGATGTTTTACTTGTTGATGCCAAGTTCTTATTTCTTCTGAGATATTGCTTTGCTCTATAAGCAATCATGGCCATCTGCCATTGTAGGTCCATTTATTCCACTACATTAGGAGGTAGTTCTTCTAAATCTTGTTGGCAGATATTTGCTGAAGTTAGAGAGCTTCCCAGATATGCTTGGAAACTGGAACTAAAAGCTGCAAAAGCTGCAAAAGCTGCTTTTTGTTCTTCCGAGTCCAATATCACAGTAATTGGTTCTGACGGATTGGTTGAATGTGTAGGCTTAGCTGTTGCTGTAGTTTTATCTTCACGATCAGCAGTTCTTCCTTTATTCTTTTGTTTCTTATCTTGAGATGATTTCTTTGAGGGTTTAGAAGTATAAAAGCTAACTTCCTCATCATCATCACTCCTAGCACAAGAGTTATCACTTTCATTATTTGAAATAAATGCACTTCCAACATTATTTGTTTCTTTGAAGTGATAGGGTGAGACATGAGTTCTCACACTCTTGTTTCTTGATTTTTCGTCCATTTCAAGAGCTTCCACTTTTGCAACTAGAGTATCTAGACCAGTTGATTTCAGATCTATTGTGTTCTTGAACATGGACACAGTTTGCTTCCAACTTTCTGGCAAAGTGTGGAGCATTTTCTTGTTTAGTTCCTCATTGGTATATTTCAATTCCAGAATGTTCATCTTAGTTACCAGCTGCATGAATCTATGAAGTTGTTGAGGAATTGACTCACCCTCAATATGATGAAATGTTTCATATTGTGATCTGAGGGTGTCTCTCCTTATGCTTCTTATCTCATCACTCCCTTCGCAGAGAGTGTGGAGTATCTTCCATAAGGAGTGTGCTGTTTTGTAGTTCTCAAACCTGATCAATATCTCTTCAGGTAAAGCCATACTAAGCAGACTGTATGCTTTGATATCAACTTTAACCTGTTTGACATCATCAAGTGATAGATCTTTGGTACTAGTTGGTTGGTTTTTGTCGTTATAATCCGGCCTAAGTGTGGGTGGAATATAAGGACCTTCAGTGATGGTTACCCATAAGTCAGAATCAGTATAGTTTACATGATTCCTGAACTTGATTTTCCATGACTTGAAGTCTGCTTTTGTTTCCAACTTTGCTGGTTGGTAAAATGATCCACAAGTTTCTCATGATGTTAATTGATGAGAAAATTAACAAGGTCTGCTATTCAATTGATATGAATATAGATACAAGTTAATCAAAAACTACGAAATTAAGAACTGACAAATTAAAATCAATTAAACAAACCGACACTGATAGATCAATCGATCTAGATCAATGAGCACTTGGATCTGATACCACCTGTGAATCCAAGGATCGCGAACAGGAATTATCAATGACGGTCGATTGACAAGTCAATGTTTGTGGAATCAACGTTGATTTGGTTTAATTGTTTTGCAATAACTTTAAATATCAATAAATGTTCAGAAACACATGCAGCAAAACACAATTAATGATTAATATGTATTTTATTAAAACATGTTAATGATTACAAATATATGAATGAACGATATCAAAGTATGTTATGATGTGATGGCTGCTAGGGTTTGATTGATGGACTTTGAAGTGATTGTTATAATGTTGTTGTTGTTTCCGCTCAATCAATCGTCTAAAACACCTCCTTGAATCGAAACCTAAGATCCATATATATAGACAATGATGTTTCTGTTATAGGAACACCGGATCTCTTGGGATTTGATTTGTGTCATTAAGGAATCATCAGATTTCTTGGGATTTGCATAACTGCCTTATTGATTTGTTGACTTGTAACACTTGCATTATACAAGAGTTTGGACTCCGTAGGAATAGTGTCTTTCGTAGAAGTTTTTTCTTCCGCAGAAGAATTGTTCTTCCGCAGAAGTCTTGTTCTTCCGAAGCAATCTTGTTCTTCACTTCTGGTTGTTCATCCGCAGAAGATCTTCGGATGAATAGTTACTTGTAAGAAATATATCTACGAAGAACAAAATGTTCATCCGTAGATGTTTCTTACACTTGGTCACTTTCATAAGTTGATCGAGTATAATGTTTGTACCTGCAACCATACATAAATCAACACACATGAAAATGGTTAACCTATATATTTAATGCATACCCAATAATGAATTACAACATTCATTACAAATATTAATTCAAGTACTAAACCTATACATAATGAACTAGATCTACTAAAACTAGACCTAACAATAGTCCGGTTGGGTTATTTCTCTTCATTTTTAATTGTTCACCCTCTTTAAACAACTTAATTGTTTTGACATTTTGAACATCTTTCACTTTCATTTTATTAGGCTTGATGATTAACACGTTAAGGTTCATTGGATTAACCTTTTAGGTTCTGAAATAGACGTTTGTGAACCTACCCTAATTTAACCTTTTCATTTTATCACCATCCTCAACAGGTTCTTATCTTTTGATCCCAAGTAGAATCCTTCTGTTAGTGATAGATTTACAAGTGTTACCCGTAGAATCTGGATCACTGACCAAAGTAGCAGACACCACATGATCCTTTACTGGCAATCAAATTTTGCCCTATCTTTTTAACAAACTTCTTGGCTCTTCTAACAGCACTAGCAAGGCCCACATAATATCCATGTGTTCTAGCTCAGTTTCATCAACTTGCTCGTAGTCCCGTCACAAGAAACAGTTTCCAATCTTACCAGCAACTAATCCATCAAGATTAACACAGCAGCTAAAAGATCCATGTGCTCTTTAGCAACTTCCACGGTGACATTTTCGAGATTCTCGGTCTTCAACTTGGTAGTATTTGCCTCAGGAACTATGTATGGGTTCCAGATGACCCTGACGTTATGGTTCCTGATGCACTGATTTGGGAAGGAGCAAGAGCTAGACACAAACGCCGTTTGTAGCGGTGCGCCTATAGCAGCCGGAGTTGAAACTAAATTATATAGTGCAAGATTCCAAGCATAGGATCCTTTCTTAACTTGTATTTCATACGTAGTTCTTCCTCCCTTAACATTAAAATGAAATCATTTATGTCTAAAGTAGCAAGAGTGTAGAACTATAACATTAGGGATTATATTCGTAATTTTAAAAAACTTTAAGGACCAAATCTAAAATTTCAACCAAATCACAGGACCATTTGTGTATTTACTCTTTATATATTTTATATCTTAGATATGCTTTAAATATTTCTAATTTTAAAATGAACATTGTTTTCGTATTGTAAAGTTGGGTTCTATTTTGGTTGTTCTTTTGTTGAACCTTCTTGTAATAGATTCAAGCAAACTTCCTAAATTATTCTTTTGAAGTGTAATGCATTATGCAACTATATCATCCACATGTGAGATCATCTTATTTTTGCATTGTACATGTATGTATCTAATAAAGTTATACTGTGTGGATGTGTGTTTAATTCCAGAATGGTATTTTGAGTGTGATAACCATGTTGCGGTTATGTTATTTCACAAGGTCGAGCTATGTGTGGTAGAAACTTCAATGTGTAAATGAACGCAAATACACTCACTTTGTAAAATCGCATGAGTGTACACTCGTGGCCTCCTCATTGTTTGTTACAATTCTATACGAAATCCGCTTTCTCCTTGGACCTATAGATAATCCTAGAGAGTGTGTGTACGCTCATATGTTGGTTATTATTACAAATATTATATTATTACAATAATAAACCATTGAAAAGATTATACATGTTAATATAGTTTATGCAATTCAAATTGTATTATTCGTATGACTCCTCTTTTAAACTTAACCTTTCGATTTAACTCTAAATACCAATTTGAATTGACTCATAACTAATTAAATAAATGTAAGACAACAATATTGAATAAAGCTATAGGTGTGTACATGGACAAAATTACATATGACCACCCGTTAATAATATGAATAAAACATAATAAGCCCTAGACTCTTTACTAATTAAAATACATAAAAATAAAACGTAACACTTACGGTGTTATATCGTACAACACATGAATAGAATACTATACCATTTTGACATTTTCATTACCCTTATGACCTGTTCATTTGACTTTAGAAAACCAACTTAAATCTACTCGCAAATAACTACATAGATATAAGACCATCACATAAAAGAATTGAAATAACTTCAAAGATATAAGACAATCAGATAAAAGTATTGAAATAACTATATAGATAAAAGACCATCGCATAAAAGTATTGAATAAAGATACAATACATACAATCATCTCAATAAACTTAGATAAAATCACAACTTAAAGAAAACAACATAATACCCATCTCTCTTTATCATATACCATATCATGTGATACGACGCCATACCATTTTGACAATTATGTTGGTTACACATTCTAGCAAACAACAGGGTCACAAATCATATTGTTAAATGGGCAGATACTTTTCAAGCAATTTAACAGATCTTATTACAGTAGTCGTAAAACCAGCTTAAGTGGCTACCACTATCAATATATGAAGACGATCAGCACCGTCCTTACAAGGTTTACATACATGTAAATGACCACATTCACGTTCATTTATACAAAACACACAAGAAGCTAAAAGTACATTAAAGATCGAAACTTTTCAACGATTCAATTCTGTGTGTTCTTAACCAACCGAGTTTTCAAGCTTCAAGCTCATTAATTGGTTGACTTCAGCACCAAATTCATCAGGAAGCTCATTGAACACATCCCTACAAAACCCAGAAATCATGGCAGCCATGGCTCTCTCATAATCAATTCCCCTTTGTTGAAAATAAAACAGTTGATCTTCCCCTATTTTAGAAGTGCTTGCTTCGTGTTCTATACGAGCAGATGGGTTTTTGGCCTGTTTCAAAAGGAAAATGATAAATAATAATCGTTGTCTCAAATATAGAATGTATTTATAACATTGAATATGGAGTCTTTGAATTGTTAATTACAGTTATGAAACAAGAGATCATTCATGATCTCTTGTGATCCAAGAGTACTAATGAAATCATACATGAAAGCCAATTAGGAATCCTAGTATGCATACAACGATCAAGTTGTTAGATTACATAAATAATGTGTCGTAATAATGATGACAACCTTTTTAATCTCAGTCCAAAATACAGGCCATGTTATATGTTTCTGAAAAAAAAATAGCAAAACTGAAGCAAGTAAAAGCATGTTTATGTAAGTGTAAACGTTTTGTGAATGTGGGTTAAAAAGGTAACTTTTTTTTGCCAGCCAGATTGGTTTACTCAAAGAGATTTTTGGATATTTATTGGAAAGCTTTTTTACATAATCAAGGTGCAAGTTTTGATTACATAATATTATTATTATTGCCATAACAATTAACTTCTTTGAACAAAACAATTTTGTAGGTTTCATGCACAAAAGTAGACTTCAGGCAATATGCAACCTCTACAACATGTTTCATTTGACCCACTTGAGATAAAACACAATCAAAATCGACCCATTTATAAGTAACCAGGACAAAAGTGCCACCTCAAAAGTTTTGTTGCAGTCATAAAACTGTGATCTGATGACTGAAAAGAATGAATATGGTTTGCTGCATGGAGTGCTTGATATAGTAACTGCTTAATATAGTTTTCTTTTGAAATTTCTATGGCTAGTATGCACAAAACATCAAGTATGATAGTTCAAAAAATCAGTCACTTTGACTTTGCATATGCTTATGTGTCACTAAAGAAGGAAGGAGGAGGGGGATATGCTTGTTGAAAATGATATGTGATAAAAAAAAACAATTAGAATCATATAACATGATATACCAGCTATATGGTGAAAGAAAACAACGTTTGAATGTTCTTTGTTGAATAAAATTCTAAACACCAGATGTAATGGTCTTTTTAATAAATCTTGACTACCATGGAAGTATAAAACTAGTAATATAAGTAGTGTTATACTTTTATTGTGCCATTTGATTTACAATTTGTTGCAGCTAGTTTGAAACAATTTTTATGAAAAGAACATATATGGCCACTAAAAACGAGCAAATAGCAAAGATCAGAATATCAGATAGCAGAAGCAGGTTATCCTGAGATCAAGAATCATGCTAAAGCATAAAAATTTAAGTTAGATACCTGAATGTAAGGGTAGGTATTAGCAGCCGCCTTGTCACCAATAAGCATCGAATCACACTGAGACGAATTCCTAGCATTATCTGCTCGTGATTGAATCTGGACAAGACCCCTATAACAATTTCTTGAATTTCCAGCAGAAATCCCCTTTGAAATAATCCTACTTTTTGTATTTTTCCCCTTATGAATCATCTTTGTACCCGTATCCGCTTGTTGATAGTTATTAGTCAAAGCAACAGAATAAAACTCACCAACCGAATCATCACCCTCCAACACAACACTCGGGTACTTCCAAGTAATCGCTGACCCTGTTTCCACTTGCGTCCAAGAAATCTTGGATTTACGACCAGCACAAAGACCACGTTTTGTCACAAAATTATAGATCCCACCTAGCCCGTTCTCATCCCCAGCATACCAATTCTGTACTGTGGAGTACTTGATCTCAGCCCCCTCATTACAATAAAGTTCCACCACAGCAGCATGAAGCTGATTCGTGTCATAAGAAGGGGCCGTACACCCCTCCAGATATTCAACAAAACTTCTATCATCTGCTACTATTAAAGTTCTCTCAAATTGACCTGTTTCCATTGCGTTTATTCTAAAATAAGTTGAGATTTGCATAGGGCATTTGGTGTCTTTAGGAATATACACAAAAGAACCATCACTAAACACAGCTGAATTTAAAGCAGCATAGAAGTTATCATCTGTTGAAACAACTTTCCCTAAATATTTCTTAACCAAATCAGGGTATTCTCTGATGCCTCCGAAATCGAACAGAAGATGACTCCAGATTTCTCTAAAGTTTTCCTGTGAGTTGTTGCAATCGAAACACTATCAAGAACAGCATCCACAGCAACATTAGCCAACGTTTCTTTTCATTCAAAGGAATACCCAATTTATCAAAATACTTGATGAGTTCAGGATCAGCTTCATCAAGACTATTGAGGGTCGGTTTCTTTTTAGGTTCCGAATAATAACAAATATTCTGAAAATCGATTTTAGGGTAATCATTATCGGACCATTTGGGCTCAGTCATCTGACAGAATTTATGATAAGAATTCAACCTAAACTCAAGCATCCAATCAGGCTCGTTTTTCCTTGATGAAATTAACCTAATTGTTTCTTCTGAAAGCCCTTTGGGGATCGTAAACGAATCAATCTCTTGATTGAATCCCCATTTATAATCCCTTTTAAGAAATTTCTGAAGTGGGTCATCATCACCTGATGATGAACTAGATGAATTACCTTCAGTGAGTGTATCCGATTGGATGGTTTTGGCATCGGCTCTCAGCTTCAAGAACCTGCTATTGCGGGATTTCGATTTTGTGGTTGTTTTGCAAGAAAAATCGAAATTTGCGAGTGACCCTTTTGAGATTTTAGTGTTTTCTGAAATGGGTTGTGAAGAAAAGCTTGGAAGAACTCCATTTGTGACGAGAGAAGCCATGGATTTGGTGGGTGTTTCAGGCGAGGAGAAGAGTCTCGAGATATATGTGTTTTATTATGTGGTGTGTGGCTGAAATCTAGCGATCATTCGCATGTTAACCACGAGCCTAGAGGTATTTTCCAAATTGTAGTGCGCCTTTAATTCATGATTGTGTTGAAAAGGCCTCAAACTTGTTTTCTTTTCTTGAGACATATACACCCTTGTGATTTGTGAAAATTAAGAAAATTGCCCATGTCATTCTAAAGTTTTAGATTTCTAAAGTGATGAATTATGTGTGATGGTTGACGAGTATGTTTAGAAGGTTTGAGAATCAAAACACCATGGCATCGAAGGTTGTTACGAAAAGCAAAAAACTATCCATACGAGAACAAATTTTGTTTAATGTTTTTGTATAACTAGTTTTCTTTTCTGTTTATTTCTTTAAGCTTACTTTAATACTTTGATCCAACAATTGTAGTTGCACAGTTTTAAATAAAATACTGTAAATCTTATGTTCTTAATCGGGTTACTTTGATTTGATATCTTTTCGTCGATCACACAAGGCGATTCTTGATTGACGCCTAATTACTTTCATTCCCTCAGTGTAGTTTGATTCTCAATTCCTTTTTAGTGAATACGAGTAGTTTCTTGTTTCTTTACACCCGGTTTGTTTGTCTCGATTTGTGAAAACTGAGGAAATTGGCTATGTCTTTCTAAAGTTTTAGATTTTTAAAATGATGGAAGTATGTCTGTAATGGGCCAATGACCCAATAAGAAAATTTTAATGGGCAGACCTAAAGCACACACTAACAAAACTCATTAAAGTTTCCTACTTATCTATCAATAGAGGATTTATTTTCATTCAAACTCATCACATTTTATAATAATAAATACTAATTACTAATATCTCTTCTATCTCTCTAAAAAAACATCTCTCTATCATTATCGATATTTTCTAGACAAGAAAAGAATCCTTGCCTTACATAAAAATGATCCTGGTTTTCTTTCATGAAATATCACAACCTCATCAAATGAAGCTTCATATCTCTCTCATTTTATATGTACTTATATATTTGATATATCATGTGTCTTGATTATCATGAACAAATTATTGATTTATTGTCGTGCCTTCGAGGTTAAGCCCCTCGAGCCCTTTAACCTAGATCTCCTTTGTTGCAACTTAGATTTAAGCTCGGGAAAGCTGGACTTGGTTCAACCTATCATTAAGGATTGCGGTGAAGTAACAAGTGGCGTCATCCATGGGACCCCGAACAAAACTTGCTTCGTGTTCTCAATTATAATATTAGACTTGCATTCTTCGTATCCGGATCGGTAGATTCTACCCCAAGTTGAATGATCTTGTATCTTTATACATTTTTTGTTTCAAAAACAAAAATTACTTATTAGAATAAACCAATACAAAAACATTTTAAAAACATATCTATTAATAAAGAGCATTTATATACAGATATATCAGTTTTCCAATAGGTTTTTGTTGAGTCAAAAAAAACTTTAGCATTTATTAAACTTTATTTTAACAATTATGCTCAAACAACACATTTTGTCTCGATTTTCTAGTACAAAATTACCCTATATATTAATAACAGAATGGAAGAAGCAGGAAACTTACCTTTGTTTGTAGTTTGGCCATGACTGTTTTCACAATTTGCATTTTGGCCCCTCCCTAATGTTGTTTTATAAAGAGAGTAAAGGAGGAGGAGACTAATAGTTTTCTCATGTGGTTCACTTGTAGAGAGAGAAAAGGGTAACCACCCACCGTTATTTTCGCCTGCGTTGTCTCCGCCTACCGCCAACTGTCTCTACTGCCTATCGTGTTTGCCGCCTGCCCTCTCTACCGAGGAAGGAACAATTATTTGCGGTTGATTTGGTGTTGACACAGTGACGATGGTGATGGCAGTGGGAATGTGGGTAGTTGCCCTTCCGTTTCCCGTTAGATTGGCGCGATTAAGGTGGTTGTGCTCCGACAGGTCATGTTTTTATGCCTCCTGTTAGGATCTTGTATTTAAACGAAATACAAACTGATTAACGTGTAAACCAAACCAAATAGTGTGGAATCCTATTTGATTGGCGATCCAATCAGTGAGAATACACGTAGAAACAACAAGTTATTGAATCTAACGTTAAGAATCGATTAGGAATCGATCTGCAGCGTTCTATGAACTTGGAGTACGAACTTGGAGGCTTCTGGACGGCTAGGGTACGTCTGGAGTCGAATAGGAATGAATGCTTACGTTTTTTCATGAATTAGGGATATTTATAGGTAGTATTGCTCGTTCGGGCAACTGAACCATTAGCATGGTTCATTCATACGATTGAGCTATGCGGTTGATTCATTCGTACAACTGAAGGTTCAGTCGTGCCATTGAGTCAGTCGCATGAAGTTGTTCAGGCGTATGGACTATTTAGGCGCATGGACACTCAGTCATATGGCCATTTAGACGCATGACAACTTCACTTAACCAAGTTTGAATGTATTCATTAGTATAACATTATGTGTATCAATTCAAACAATCACAAACCTATATAATCAATTCAATATCAACTCATTAATGAAATATTAAACATTATAATCACAAACAAACATTTTGTATTTCATAAGTACCTAATAGTTACATAAGTGTAAGACAATTATATTCAGATCAGGATCTAGGTACATATATGTATCAACAAACTCCCCCTTGGACCTAGATCTATCTAATGTCTTACCTTCTACATCACCTCTTCATACTTCTTGTACTTTTCCTCTCTTGGACTCTTGCATGTATCTTGAACGCAAAGTAGAGTCTTATGACATTTTGGAATAGAGGTCTTGTACAATATCTTGCGGGTCATAGAATAGTGGCCACTTGTATAATGTGTAGACATCATTATCAGACAAGTTAGTAAGCCACATTGGGTCAAACGCCCTAATGGTATCCATTTGTCCCTCTTTATTTAGAACTATGACCGCCTCCCGGTTCTCCAATCATAGTACCACCACTTAAAATGTGGAGTGAAGTCCTGTGGCATTTCCCCGAGAGGGATTCTAGACATTGTTCTTGGGGGACTCCACTTCAGCATTATCTTGGGCTTACTTAGTGATGGAGTCAACTTCAGATCGTGATATACCTCGTAGGTTGTTGAGGTTGAAGTTGACCCACCTGATGTGGTACTCTTTCTTTAGGGCAGCTTCAACCAGCCTAACATCTTCCTTGGGTCAGCATATAATAACTTTAATTTCTCCAGCTGATTGAGCTCAAAACAGGTAGAGTCTTTAGATCATGGGAAATCTAAAGAACTCTTGCCCTTTTCCCTCTTTATTGCATAAACATTTAGATCCTCGAAATGTGCTGTTGGATCAAAAGAACCAATGAGCCAAGATCAGAAAACCTCTAAGTCCCACATGGTATCACAACAACTGCTGAAAGCTTCATCAGCAGTTTGACAAGTGCTGAAGACTTCAACAGCTGAAGATCAAGTGCTGAAGACTTCAACAGCTAAAGAACACAAGTACTGAAGCTGAACAGCTGAAGAACAAGTACTGAAGTTGAACAGCTGAAGAACACAAGTGCTGAAGCTGAAAGACCAAAGTACTGAAGTACAACAGCTGAAGAGTTTATAAGTGCTGAAGATCAACAATGATGTACAAAGTCTGAAGACAAAGACTGAAGACATCAGCTGATGATATCTACTGAAGTCATCAGCTGATGAAACATCAGAAGGTCAAGTCTGAAGATCAAGTACTGAAGCCTCAGTAGTTTGTCACAACTGCTGAAGAGTACTTCTTCAGTAGTTGTGATATCAGTATTTTTTATATTCTAGTTTCAGTAGTTTGTAAAACGACTGAAGAGCTTGTTCTTCAGTCGTTGTAGTTTCAGTAGTTTTATATTCAGTAGTTATAACAACTGATAACACTTGGAACTTTTTGTAAGAAGATGTCAGCTGTTTGACATCTTCAGTAGTTGTGTTTCAGTTGTAATAAATCTGTTAGATGTCACTATCAAGTGACATCAGCAGACGTCACATCTCTTATATAAGGGTGTCGACCTAATCATAATTGTGACATTCTGTTACCACGAAAGCGAATATTGAATGAAATATATTTGCAGATATTCTCTCTCTCTATAACCGTCTTTGTTCTTATTGAATATCGTTTTGTTCTTGTGAATCGACTAATTCATTGTTTGAATTCCGCTGCAATACTCTTCAATCAATCAAACATAGATCACTGATCCTAACAAGTGGTATCAGAGCAAGGTTAATCATTGATCGATCTAACAATTGATCATTGAAACTGCTAATTGATATCTGTGTTTGATTGAATTAGCGTATTTGCAGAACTGGTTATAGATAATGAATTTCTGCCGCTTTCGTTCATTATTTTGAGATCTTCTGGTTTAATTGTTGTTGCGTTGTCTGTTCTAAATCTGTTTTAGTTTAACTGAATTTGATTGAATCCGAAATGACGACTCCTTCTAATGATCCTCACAATACCGGTTCCTCAACCAAGCCTCCGATGCTGGTTAGGACCGAGTAAACATATGGCAACGAAGAATGCTTCATCACCTGTCTGTTAACAGTTCAGGTTGTTGGACATCTGTGGTACATGGACCACATAAGCCTATGGTGAACAATCCGGAAACCAATCAAATGGTTCGAAGAAGAAGGAACAATACTCTGATGAAGATCGGAAACTATTTGAGATTGATGCTAAAGCCCATGGAATTCTGGCCATGGCACTGCCTAATGAAATCTATTCAGGGCTTATGTATCATGAAACTGCTCATGATCTCTAGAATGCCCTGAAGGAACAATTCGGTGGCACTGATGAGGTCTTAGCAAACAATAGAGAGATCCTTGCCCAACAATATGAGACATTCTCTCATAGAAAGGGTGAGACACTGACTCAACAGTTTGAACGTTTTTCCTGCTTGATATCTGAGCTGAAAATGGTGAAACAGGAATACACCAATAGCCAGATGAACAACAGATTCCTCAGATCATTGCCTGAGAGATGGGACACATACACTATTGTCCTACGCTCCAGTGCAAATCTAGAAGGCCTATCTCTCACCCAACTTCATGGGAAACTGCTTACATTTGAAAGAGAGATAGAGCAGAAGAGGAAACTGTCCTCATCAGGAAAGCTCACTGATGACTTTGTACCAGGCAATACTGCCTTGGTTGGTCATGAGTCAGAATATGCTGCATCTGAAAGAAATTATGATGAGCATATAGATTTCTCTTCAAATAGTTCTGATCATGCATTTGTTGGTATTGAGAGTCATTCTGGCAGTAATAGTGACAATTTATGCTTCATCATGGATGATCTGAAAGGAATAGCTGATGATGATCTAGAAGAGATGGATATTCTGAGCCACATGGCACTGATTAATATCAGATCTCAGAAGTTCTACAAGAGAACTGGCAGGAAATTTCCTGGACTCTCTGGCAAAACCAAAGTTGGTTTTGACAAGAGTAAGTTGAGGTGTCACAAATGCCAAAGGCTAGGACACTTTGCAAGAGAGTGTAGATCAACTGGATCTAACTCTTCTGCACCCTTTGTGACTTTTCCTAGTACTAGTCCACAAAACAGAGGGCAACATACTGCTGGTTCTGGTCATTATTCACATCCTAGATCTCCTGCATACTTTGTTCCCCAGGGTCAAATGTCATATCCTTATCCCTGCTATTATGTGCCTCAACCAAATTCTGTTCAAGCTCCAATTGCACAACAACCACAAGCATTGCCTGAACCACAGCCTTCCCAATCTCATCAACAAAGTCAACCTCAACTACACAGCTTCTTCACCCCAGGAGTTGTTGACTGGAGCAGTTTACCAGATGACATGTCTGGTCATGAACAACTGTTCTCAGGTGCTGGTCAACACGGTGGTGACAGTCCATTTGGAAATCTAGCTCTTATGGCTTTGGATTCTGCTGATACTTCATCCTCTAATGCCTCTACACCAAAGGTATCACAGGTATCCTCTGAGGCAAAAGCCAAATTATGTTCTGACACATGCATAGCAGCATTTGCATCTATTAGAGAAGCAAATGTAGCTTTAATCAACAAGAACATTGAGCTAGAAAAAATAATTTCCAAAAACAAAGCTGAATTTGAGTTTGCTTAATGATAAAAATGATGAGATTTACAAACTGAAATGCCAAATAACTGATGATAAGGCTAGGGAAGAGATACTTCTAGGGAAGTATAAAGATCTCAAAGAAACCCTTGCAGTTACCCAGGTAGAGTGTGATAGATGGGTACAATCATGCAAAGGTTTTGAAATGCTTCTTAGTAAGCAATCTGCTTCCAATGTGAACTTTGGCATTGGTTACAATCACACTGCTCCACCTACAGATTTTACTCCAAGAGCAGAGGTAGAATCTGATGGTGAGAGTGATAACCAATCCATCTCATCATGTGATCTACTTTCTGATACAGCACAATCAGAAGTAGCAGTCAGCATCAAGCCCTCTCTGAACCTATCAGCTGATGTTGATGGTTCAAATGCTAACACTCACATGATCAATGAGTTGATCAACTCAGGAGTTAATTCTGAAAGTCCTGAAAGGACTAGAGAGCAGGATTTAACACCTGAAGTTCAAACTCCAACTGCTGTCAGTACTGAAGAGAAGAAAACTGTAAGTAGAAAGAGTTTGAAGACTACTAAAGAGGCAGTCAAGAAAGCAAACAATGCTTCCAAAGCATTGAAGAGCAAGTCTCTAGTTGCTTCACCCTCTTTAGTTGATGATCAACCTAAGATGAAGAAGAAACCATGTGAAGTATGTGGTTTGTTCAACATCTTACAGATGATTGCTGGTACAAAAGAGGTTCCAAACTCAAACAAAAAGAAGAAATAAAGAGAAAATGGTAAAAATGAAAACTGAGTTTGAGACCACATTTGTATCAGCAACATCAAATCCTGTAACCCTTAAGTCCTCAAAGAAATCCAAAAAGGAAGGGGTTAAACAGGTGACAGCTGAGAGTGCTCAGAAGAAGAAGGTGCAACATAGGAACTTATCAAACTCCACTGGCAATGTCTGATGAGCTGAAAGCTTTATCACAAAATCAGACACAGCTGGTGATGATGGTTCAACATCTGTTGGGTAGAGTTAACCAACTAGATGCTCCTATGTTGAAACCACAGAAAAGGAGATCCAAGCCAAAGGATTCCTCTTCTTCACCATCTTCCTCTTCTCAGGCTGTTGTTACAAATAAACATGTTAGTTTACCATCTATTGATGAGACCAGGCCCAAAACCAAAAAGGTTTGGGTCTCTAAAACTAACTGATTGTTTATTTTCGCAGGGTTCTCCAACATGCCAAAGTAGCATCTGGTATGTAGACAGTGGGGGATCTATGCACATGACTGGGAACAGCTCTCTTCTTCATGACTACTCAAGGAAAGAAGGGATTTGTTTCTTTTGGCAATGATGCTAGGGGTTACATCATTGGTAAAGGCTTTGTCTCCTATGGAGAAATAAAATTTGATGATGTTAATCATGTGGAAAATCTCAAGTACAATCTCTTGAGTGTCAGTCAAATGTGTGATAAAGGCCATGTTGCTCTTTTCACCAGTCAGAACTGTAGGATTCTGTCATCCAAAGTTTTGCACTTGATTGACAAGGTGTTGGATGATCACACTCTCCTGAGAGCCAACAGGACAGGAAGAGTGTATGCCTTAGATCTTTCCAAGAAAATAGATCTCAAAGGCAATCCTTGCCTATTTTCAAAGCCTCTTCTCAAGAATCTAAACTGTGGCACAGAAGGCTGGGTCATGTTAATTTCAAAAACATGAATCAGCTTATCCACAATAGTTTAGTCAGAGGCTTACCAATAAAGGAGTTCCACTGTGATGAAACCTGCACTGCTTGTTTAAAAGGAAAACAGCACAAAGTCTCATTCCCTCCTATTGAAGAACCTAAGTCCACTGCCTACTTGCAATTACTGCATATGGATCTATTTGGTCCTGTGAGAGGATGAGCATGGCAAAGAAGAAATACTGTCTGGTAACTGTGGATGATTACTCCAGATTTGTATGGACTTTCTTTCTACATTCAAAGGATGAGGTTGCTCAGAAAGTTATTAACTTTGTGTTGTATATTGAGAAGCAGTATTCCCTTCCAGTCAAGTGTATCAGGAGTGATAATGGAACTGAATTCAGGAATCATACACTTATGAATTCTATCTCTCAAAGGGAATCAAAAGAAGTTTAGCATCCCCAGGACTCCAGAACAAAATGGAGTAGTGGAGAGAAAGAACAGGACCCTCATTGAAGTTGCAAGGTCCATGCTGGCTGACTCTGGTTTGCCACTGACCTTTTGGGCTGAAGCTGTCAACACAGCTTGCTATGTGCAGAATAGAGTTTTAGTAAATTAGAGTTTGATGAAGACTCCATATGAAGTTCTCCATCATTTGGCTCCTCTATTTCATTTTTCAAAGCATTTGGATGTCCCTGTTTTATTCTCAACACAAAGGATCAACTCCATAAATTTGATCCTAAGGTGGATGCTGGGTATTTTGTTGGTTATTCATCTACTTGCAAGGCATACAGAGTCTTCAACTGCAGAACAAAGATAGTTGAGAGACTCTGCATGTGAAGTTTAATGAATCTCCTTTGGACAAGATTCCACAAAACCCTGTGGAGTTGTTTGATTTGGACATACTGCAATATGTTCCTTATCAACCTCCGCTGTTGCGATCCTGTGGCTCAATCATCTTCTGCAGCATGTCCTCCACCTGGTGGTATTGATGATGATGATGATAATATCAATAATCACCTATTCAAGTTTAGTGACCAACTGCCTGTGTCTGCTAAACTTGATGTTCCTGTAGCTTCAGCAGTTCCATCCACAACAAATGCTGATGAGATCTCTGTTTCCTCTGCATCTTTTGAGTTACCATCAAATTCTTGGTTTCAAGAGTCTACATCAACATCTGCTGCTGCTGAAGGTTCTACAAACACTTGCACAGATCTCATTTTCATCAAGAACTGAAGAATCACCCCATGTCTCAGATTATTGGTGATATCAATGCTGGTGTTTCAACCAGAAGTCAATTGTCTAACTTCTGCTTCTATGCTCTCTTCATCAGTCAGCTAGAGCCAAAGAACTACCATGTTGCTTTGAGAGACAATGGATGGGTTGAAGCTATGCAGCTTGAGCTACTTCAGTTCAAGAAACAGCAAGTGTGGGAACTTGTTCCTCTTCCCCCAGGTAAGTGTGCAATAGGCACTAAATGGGTGTTTAGGAATAAAACCGATGAAAATGGGATTATTGTTAAGAACAAGGCTAGACTGGTTGTACATGGGTTTTCACAAGAAGAAGGTATTGATTATGATGAAACCTTTGCCCCTGTAGCCAGACTAGAGGCAATCAGATTGTTTTTAGCCTATGCTGCATTCCACAATCTTAAAGTATTTCAAATGGATGTTAAAAGTGCATTTTTATATGGTAAAATAAAGGAAAAAGTTTATGTGTGTCACCACCAGGCTTTGGGATAATAAACATCCTGAATGGGTGTACAAACTTGATAAGGCTCTTTATGGTTAAAACAAGCTCCTAGAGCCTGGTATGAGACACTCTCTACTTTTCTTCTTAAGAATAATTTCACTAGAGGCTCCATTGATAAAACTTTGTTTATTAAGAAGGTGGATCAGCATAAGCTACTTGTTCAGATTTATGTTGATGATATTATTTTTGCATCCTCTGATCCCCAGTTGTGTGATGATTTTACAACATTATGAAAAAGAGGTTTGAAATGACTGCAATGGGAGAATTACAGTTCTTTCTAGGCTTGCAAATCAAACAAAAGGCTGATGGCACCTTTATTCATCAGTCAAAATATACAAAAGATCTTTTGAATAAGTTTGATTTACAAAACTGTAAGCCCTGTTCTACTCCCATGTGCAACACCACACAACTGGATGCTGATTAGAAAGGTAAAGCTGTTGATGAACGCTTTACAGATGTATGATTGGGTCCTTGATGTATCTAACACTTCTAGACCAGATATTATGTTTGCTACATGTGTTTGTGCTAGATTTCAGGCTGCTCCTAAAGAGTCTCATTTGATTGCAGTCAAGAGAATCTTTAGATATTTGCAAGGTACACAATCTCTAGTTTATGGTATTCCACTGGACACTCTTGCAAATTAGTTGCTTTTTCAATAGTGACTATGCAGGGTGCAAGTTAACTAGAAAGTCAACTTCTGGTGTTGTTAATTCCTAGGCAACTGTTTGATTTCTTGGCAGAGTAAGAAACAAACATCTGTTGCTACATCAACTGCTGAGGCCGAGTACATTGCTGCTGCAAGTTGCACCTCTCAGGTACTCTGGCTTCAGAACCAACTTCTGGATTATGGCATTACAGAGACTAAGACTCAATTGTTAATGGATAGTGCTTCAGCGCTGTGTATGTCAAAATCCAGTCCAGCACTCTAGGACCAAACATATAGAGATCAGACATCATTTTATTCGGGATTGTTTTGAAAAAGGTCTAATTGATCCTAAGTTTGTGCCTAGTGCTGATGAGCTTGCAGATATTTTTACTAAGCCTTTGGATAGTTCTACTTTGCAAAACCTTGTGTTAAGGCTTGGTATGCTGCAGCTAGAATAAGTGACAACTAGTGATGATTTCAGTAGTCATTACTGATGATCATTGATACCCATGTCACATATAAGTACTAATGAGTCTTTTTCCTTCAGTAGTTTTTATAACTACTGATGGCTAAATGCCTCACAAGTACTGAAGTACTTTATCTGTTCCAAACTACTGATGTAGTTACAACTACTGAAATCAGTATAAACAGATAAGTACTGATGTCTTATGAAACACCTAAAAATCAGATGCAAAGTCTGATGAGTAAGTGTTGAGGACAGCATGAAACAGCTGAAAGGCTATGAATTGACGACAACTACTGACGAGAACTTTCTCTTCAGTTGTTTCAACAACTGTTGTTTCATTCTAAAAAAAAAAAACTGAAGCAAAACCATGTCTTCAGTAGTTTTATAACTACTGATGACTAATACCAAGTCTTCAGTTGTTTACAACAGCTGATGACAAAACCACTGTCTTCAGTAGTTTCACAACTACTAATGACAAATACCAAGTCCTCAGTTGTTTCAATCATCTGAAGTCAAAACCACGGTCTTCAGTAGTTTTCTAACTTCTGATGCCTAACACCACGACTTCAGCTGTTTCAACGTCTGAAAGGATAATACCATGTCAACAGTCGTTTAAAACTACTGATGACTAGCACCACATCCTTCAGTCATTTTCTTACCTGTACCCTATAAATATCCCTGACCTAATCCTTCAATACTTCATCTTCTTCAAACCTAACGTTCCTCTCCAAAACTTCTCTCTTCTCAATGGCGTCCATGCAAATTAAACAGCGACACAACTGTGTTGCCTACCTTACTAAATCGCCTGTCTGGGCTAAGTTCGATACTGCTATTGATCTTATGGTTCAGTCCCAATACAAAACGGCATTTCTTCTGAATCCCATACTACATGCCGAATCCCTCCAACAATTTTGGATGAACGTTACTATTACCACTGGGGAGAACAACACACCATCTCTCCAGTCGGTCGTTAACAACAAAGAAGTGGTCATCACTCCTGCAATAATCCGCCAAATTCATTCTCTGGATGATGCTATTTCTCCTGCTGGATATCCCAAGGCACCACAGATCTATCCTTTGCCCACATGGATATCAAGGCAATCTCAGTGCCTCCACTATCATGAAGAAACACTTCCATGACGCTGAACGCCTAATTTTTCACATGGTGAATGTATGTTTGGCTCCTAAGACTTCGTCTTGGGATCAAATGTCGACAAAGTGGCAGCAGGTAATGTATTCTATTCTTGAGCAACAACCGTTAAACTTTTCAGAAATAATATTTTCGGAGCTCAAGGATATGGCTCAAAAACTAACTGTTAACCGTTGGATACTATATCCACGGTTCATAATGACCATCATTACAAACCAGCTTAATGCTGAGGGACTTGTTGGTTTAGGAGTCCCTGCTACGGCTGTTCTGCCGGAAGTATACTCCCGGCACAACTCTGACCAGACACTCAAATTGGCTGCCAAGCTGCGCAAACCCACGCAGCTAGAACCCACAGCCACCACCTCCAAATCAAAAGTCCCCACCAAATCCACCAAAAAGAAACCCAAAACGGCTACTCAGGGAATTGAGTCCCCTGAGGATGCCCCTGCAACACAAACGCAGGATATATCCACTAGTCCAAACCTCCTAGTGGATACAAGGACTCTTCCAGCCATAGCCGCTCAGGCTTCCTCTCAACAGGAGCCTGCAGCAACCACACAAGGGGTACCTACATATCTGGGATCTTCCTCACTTGAGGAGATTGCCATTGAAAAGCACCAACCTCCCTAGGTGCACACTGCTTCTATCCCTTCACCCCATCCAACCGCCCCTCACAGCCCAACTTTAATAGTTGCACAAGTGCTGACTCAACTGCACTCCTCACCCCCTCCCCGGAAACCACTTACTACTGGGAACACCTCTACAATTGAGGGGGAGGAACACAGTGCAATTGAGAACCCACAGCACAGGGGTTTACCACTTCTATCTCCTGGTGTAGATAAGGAGCTTAGAATATCTAGTGAGGCTGCCACCTCTTCTGAATCAGCACATGATCAGAATGAGGCTGGTAACATTGCTAAGACCTCACTAGAGGCAACAGCTGATGATGGACATTGTCCTGAGGCTGGAAGTCCCCAGTACCAAGCAAAAGGGGCACATGCAACAACTGGTCTACACCCAGTGCATGTCAATCCTGCTCCAAGCAGGAGGTCAGATGATTCAGCTTCGGCTGATGATGACCTGGGCTTTTTCTATGATGTTCTTGCCCAGAACACAATCCTTGAAGAGAAAGTCAGTAGGCTTCAAAACCTACTTGACCAACTTTCACAAGGAGAAAGACCATCTGCCTCCACCAACCCACAGATGGCACCTTCAGTTGAAGGTTCCCCAAACACTGAGCCACTCCAAACTCAACCACCTGCCTCTACTTCAGGCCCTATTTCTCAGGAACAGAACCCTCCAGAGCAAATAGGTGCTGTACTTCAAAATTCCCTCCCTCTCATCACACCCATAATCACTGATATTGTGACTAAAGCCATTGATGAGAGGCTTTCCTCAACTTTACAACCCTTGATTGATGCTGCTGTGCAAAAGACACTTTCTGCGGTACAAACCCCTTCCTCCAATGCATCCAAAAAGGGGGAGAGTACTGCAGTGAAAGAAAAGAAGAGGAAAAGAACAGAGGAAAAGAAGGAAGAGAAGCAAGCCCAAGAGGAGGAGAAAGAAAAGCAACCACTGCTCACTTACAAGCGCAAGAAAAGTGCTGAGGATCAACCTACTGAAGACAAATCCTTGGAAGAGCTGGTAAAAGAAGCTGACACTACACACAGCCGATCCATGGATAAAATAATTGAACAACTCTTCAGGCAAGGGTTTGATACAGCCACACTGGATAGTGAGATCAGAAGGTTGGAAGTGCAAGAGATTCAAACCCGATGGGCTGGGTATGATGCTCTTGAAAAAGAGAGATTGCAGATAATGATCCGCTTCATTGCAAAATACTTAGGAAGATCGTTAATGGAGATTCGCGCGTGGACCAGGGACAGTATTCTGGCTATAGCCACCAGAATCTGTCTGTCTGAGCAATTCCACAAGGGGATTATTGTTGAAGCCCTTGATGAGGCTGGGGCTGGTAAAAGGTTGGAAATGGCTAAACTTACAAAGGCGAAACTTACTACAAAGATGCTGGATCAACCTTCCCTTCCACCCACTCAAACACTGCCTACCCCTCAAATCTCCAAACCAATCTCTAAGCCCAACACCAAACATCCTCTTTCTTCAAAACCAATTCCTTTACCAACCCACCATCATCCAGTGATGCACCTAGAAGGAGAAGAAGGGTGCTGAGGATGGAAGAAGAAGAAGAAGAAGAGGATGAAGATGATAGTCTGCCACTCTCTGTTGTTCTAAAGCTACCAAAACCCAGAAGTCAACCCATGATCACACCTGACTCTCAAAGGGAAATGGTCAGAGTCAAGATAGAAGATGAAGAACAGCAGAAACAGCACGATGAGCAACTACTGAAGATGGTTGACAAGGAATTTCCTCAGTCATCATCTATTCAAGCCATGAAAGGGCATGCTCAGAGGCTATACACTCTCAGGCACACTTTTCAGTATCAGAAGAAGAGAGTGAGAGTATGGCCAGACCCCAGGGTGAGTTCTAGAATCCATAAAAGAACTATTCCACACATATACAATGGCCAGGTTAGAAAAACAATAGATTCTACCATCATGTTGGCCATTGTAGTCACACCTTGGGAAATCATTGATGAATTCAAGAAAGCTCATCAAGCAAAGATGACCCCTCAAGCTTTATTGGAAAACAAGATGATCAAAAAGGGGTTGTTATATAAAAAGCTTGAAGACATCCAGAAGAATGAGCTCCAGTTACTCCTTGAAGGCACCCATCCTGATGAATTTGTCTATAGGGAGGTAACTACAGTGGAGCTTAAAAATGGCAAGACCATGAAGTACTTATCTGAGTACTATGGTCCAGAGTTCTTCTTCGAAGGAGGAGTAGAAGAACTCTCCAAGGATGAACAAGTTGTTCTCCTTGAGGCCTATGTTCGAGAGTCATACAGACTCATTATGGGGAAGTAAATCTCATGAATGGGATAACAACTCTGTGTCCAGCTCCCCAAAACAGAGTTCCCATTCATACCTTGCCAAACAAATATCTGAGATTTCTTCCCAGCCGGAGCTTACATGGGTCATCTTCTCTACTGATCAAGAAGGAAAAAGACCAACATTTTGCCAACAATAAGTGGGATAATAAATAATTTAGAGGTTTTGGCTGCATTGGTTCAGGGGGAGTTTGTTGGATCAAAAGAACCAATGAGCCAAGATCAGAAAACCTCTAAGTCCCACATGGTATCACAACAACTGCTGAAAGCTTCATCAGCAGTTTGACAAGTGCTGAAGACTTCAACAGCTGAAGATCAAGTGCTGAAGACTTCAACAGCTGAAGAACACAAGTACTGAAGCTGAACAGCTGAAGACACAAGTACTAATGCTGAACAGCTGAAGAACACAAGTGCTGAAGCTGAAAGACCAAAGTACTGAAGTACAACAACTGAAGAGTTTATAAGTGCTGAAGATCAACAACTGATGTACAAAGTCTGAAGACAAAGACTGAAGACATCAGCTGATGATATCTACTGAAGTCATCAGCTAATGAAACATCTGAAGGTCAAAGTCTGAAGATCAAGTACTGAAGCCTCAGTAGTTTGTCATAACTGCTGAAGAGTACTTCTTCAGTAGTTGGGATATCAGTAGTTTTATATTTCTAGTTTCAGTAGTTTTGTAAAACGACTGAAGAGCTTGTTCTTCAGTCGTTGTAGTTTCAGTAGTTTTATATTTCAGTAGTTATAACAACTGATAACACTTGGAACTTTTTGTAAGAAGATGTCAGCTGTTTTGACATCTTCAGTAGTTGTGTTTCAGTTGTAATAAATCTGTTAGATGTCACTATCAAGTGACATCAGCAGACGTCACATCTCTTATATAAGAGGTGTCGACCTAATCATAATTGTGACATTCTGTTACCACGAAAGCGAATATTGAATGAAATATATTTGCAGATATTCTCTCTCTCTATAACCGTCTTTGTTCTTTATTGAATATCGTTTTGTTCTTTTGAATCGACTAATTCATTGTTTGAATTCTGCTGCAATACTCTTCAATCAATCAAACATAGATCACTGATCCTAACATGTGCCCACGCTATAATCCTGCCTGACACCTTATGATGTTTCTTCACTCTGTAGATTTTGGTGTAGACATTCTATTCAGGAGCTGCGCATTGGGCACAGATTTCTTCGAAACAAGCAGCCTATTCTGCCTTTCTGATATCAACTTCGTCGTTTGAGGCTTGGGCTTTTCCTTCAATCTTCTCAGACTCCTGCTCCATCTGATCTAATACCTTAAATGTATCACTGACTAGGGATTCACCCAGATTGGGGACCACATTTCCCTCGTTGTCAGCATACTGAGGATAGTACTCTGCTGTGATGTCTTCTATCTCTATCTCATCAATGTCATTTAGCTCTTCTTCACTGGTAGACTCAAAAGTTGGAGCATCCTTAATGATCTCATCTGGGTTCAGCTTGAACATTTCAGCCAGTTGCTCATTTGAAAGATCATGAATTATTCCCCTTCTTTAGGGGTATAACTCACAGATCTCCTGACGATCCCTTGCAGATCAAGAATCATAGTCAATTGATTCTTGATATGCTGAAGGGGAGCAACATCAAATTCATCCCTTGAAAGTTTGGATCTGCTTGTTGTAAACATGTAACACATCAAACTTTAGTTAATAATCAAGTCAGAAATACATTAATCTTAATATAAACATCAAATACATAAGTTTAATACATGATTCAAGTACAAAAGCTATCAAATACATAATCATCTAATCATTACTTTTATCTAGAATCGCTGGATCATCACTTGGTGAGGCAGAAGAGGAAGCTCGTTGGTCTTGATTTCTCTTTGATGTTCTTTCTTGACCTTGAGCTGAGGAAGATGCAACTGTATCTCCTCCTTCATCATCATCATCCTCCTGCCTGTCCTCTGTCTTTTCTTCCTCATCTCCTTCATCATCATCACTCTCTTCATCTTCATCCTCATCATCATCCTCATCCTCATCACTATCTCCTTCCTTTATCTTCAGAGGCTCATCTTTAGTTCCTTTGAGCTTGAGCATGATAGACTTTTTAGCATCCTCCAACTCCTCAATCTTCTTTGCTGATATGAATCTATGCTCTTGGAGTTGGGCAATCTCTTCGCTCTAAGCAGCCATTTGCTGTGCCTGCTGCTCAATCAGCTGAGCCTGCTGAGAGATCTGTTGGGACTGTGCAGCTGTGAGATCTGCCAGCTGACGAATCTGCGCAGTCTTCTTGTCATTGGCTGCTAACAGACGCATCACCATACGGTTCAACGCTGATAGATGTTCCTCTACCCCAATGGGAGGTAGAGTTGCTACATATAGGTGGGTGGGATGTGATGATGGCCCGACTTGGTGGCTAGTGGTAGTAGTGGTGGTGGTGGTGAAGATTGGGTTAGGTCTAGATGATAGTGGTTGTGATATAGGTGTGAATGGTATGGTGGTGGATAGGATATATGTAGTGGTGGGTGGTGTGGTGACAATGGTAGGGGGTGTGGGAATGGTAGTGGTTGCTGTGGAGGTGGTCGTGGTGGTGGCTGTGGCTGTAGAGGTGGTTAAGGTGGTGGCTGAGGTGGTGATGTAGGTGTGTCTGCGCTTCTTTTTCTTCATGTCGTGGGGCTGAGCCATCCTTTTCTTCCTCGATCCTATCAGGAAGGATGCTCCCCCTAGAACACGGCTCGACGGCTCTGGAGCATAGGTCGGTCAGCAGCAGTCTCTCCCGATCCACTGGGGCGTTCACTAACCGCTCGTAATCCATGTTCTGTGGGAACGACTTTGCTTCCCACAGTCCTAGTCAGTGGCTCCTCATCCGACTCCTCATCATCCTCACCAGGTATAAAACCCTAGTGAAACCCAGCCGACTCTGCTATATCTCCAGTGGGGGCAGATACTGGAGGTGTACTATCAGTCGTTGTGCCCCTCGGTGGAATGGGCATGGTATCTCCAACATTCCAACTATCATCATCATCAGAGTCATCAGAGGGTAGAGCAATCTGCTCAATATCAGAATCACTATCATCGTGGCGCCACTTCCTCCGAGCTGGCACCACATAGTCCTCATGGGCCAGATGCCCGAACAGTCTCCTGACAGAGGGTTTCACTTGCTTCCCCCTGTACACCTTCATCCGGCCTAAGGTGGTATCATCCATCACCTCAAGCACTACTGCATCTTCCTTCTCCTTCGGTAGGGAAGGGAGCTTCTAGTCTATGATCATCTACATGAATCGGAGGTACATGCAGAAGCCCTCCTTCCCTTTCCCCTCAATGTTCTACACTAAGTAGGAGAAAATCATCCTGGAGAAGCTGAACGGATGGTTTAGCACCAACGCTACATAGGTGTTCTGGATCTGATCTGACAACTCATCAAATCCTCCCTTCCTAGACGCTATGCACTTCAGCAGTATGTGAGCAAGGTACTTGACCTGGGGACACAGGTTGCTCTTGTTGAGCACCCCTGCATTGATGTCCCCAGAGTACTTAGCTCGAAGAAAACATCCTCTGACAGTAAGGGGGTGTAGTCTAGTAGGACAGTCAGCATCTTTCCCCAACTGCAGCACAATCCTGAGATCTTCCTCTGTGATCTCAATCGCCTCTCCAAAGATAGTACTCCTGATATAGTGAGGCTCAGAAGATCGGTCAATTACTGCACCTTCCCAGAAGGCCTGCTGTATAGAACGATATGGAGTGCATGGAGCAGATATAATATGTGCAATTCTCGATCTCCGTAGAAATGTGATAATGCCAGAAATGTCTGAAGCATGTCTGGATGTCAGATCTAGATGAGCACATATGTTGTGCTTAGTACTCATTGTGCATCGACTCGCCATCTGTTACACAATGAAAGTAAACATTAGTATCCATTGGCTAAGAATGTCTTGAATCACTTGGACTTGAAATCTTCTTTTCTGTCATGCGAATGAGGTTGTGCGACTGAGATCAAATTGTGCGAATTAGTAGTGTGACTGAACTCCAGTCGTGCGAATTAACCCATACGTACGACTGAGTGTGCTACTAGACTCATGCGTATGTAAACTCTTGCGGTTACACCAGGTGTGCGACTGACCTCATACGCATGGTTCAGCCGTGCGGTTTAGCTAGTCGCACACATCAGTCGTGCAACAGAAGTTCATCAAGCTGTCCATTCGCATGTTGTTCTGACTGTTCAATTCAAATTCAATTTTTCACCAATTTTGAATATTAGACTTCGTTCTCTTGTTCATTAGACTCGCAATCCACCGTCAAAACACATTATAACATTTAATTGCACAATGGACTTAGTTTTATTAGTTTATTTGTCGATGTAAGTCTCGGTTTCTTTTAGGGTTCATATTCGTCAATTTTGGTCTTAAATTGATGGATATTTTCATGGATTGCAACGCATTATACCTGTATAGTCAATAGAAATCGTTAGTACACAACAAATAATAGTCTTGAAGGCTCAGATGGTGATCAAACGAAATTTGGACAGAGTAACTTTAGTCGTGCGAATTAGGGCAAATTTGGGAGTGGTGAGTCTCTACGACCGATTCTCCCTCTATTTATACTTAACCTAAATTCAATCGTATGACCGGGCTAATACGCACATTTCATTCGGGCGAATGGGCCTCAGTCGTGCGATTGGTTCAGTTGGCCCCCTTTAGTCGTCCGACTGGAGTTCATTCGTGCGACTTACTCATTCGTTCGCTCTTAAACATCCGACTGGGTCATTCGTATGGGCCATTCGGTTGAATGGTCCATATTCATGGCCCATTCGTACGAATAGCTCCCATTCGCATGATAAGTCCATACTCATGGTCCATTCGTGCGAATGGGTCATACTTATGAAATTTTCGGCATTTCTTACCATTTTCCATTTAAACCCTTTTTAAGCTTTAGATTCAACATTATATACATTGATCATCTCAGACATGATCCTTTTGTCTTGAAAAACTTTTGATTCACCTAAGTCGTGATCATTTTAAACACTTTGTCACCTCAGACGTGACCCATTTATCTTTTGAAAACACATGTGGTCATCTCAGACATGACCCTTTTAGGTGAATTAATCCCTTATTGAATTCCATGATGTAGTCCGACAACAAATAAACTAAAATGATTAAATAAATAGAAAATTAAACTAAAGTACAAAAATTTAAGGGGAGAATAGGTCAGCTAGTAACATTATTAAAAAAATAAAAAAAAATAAATAAAAGGGAGAAAGAGAGGCTAGCTGACAGAAGGTAGATCGTATCTGTGATACCGATTCAAATACTTTGGAAAATGATAGTACACAGGAACAAATCAAGAGGGACTTTAATAGTACCAGTATGATTTCCTAAATTTGCTAACGACTCTGGATGAAAACCGAGAAGTGAGCATCAAATGGTTTTGATAATTAGTCCCAAATGATTTGACTTGCCTGTATGATTCCAAAATGATTTGGTCCAGGTATGGTCAAACTAAATAGAAGCTGCCTATTCCAGAGACGAATCTAGTAGATTTGTATCTTAGGATTTACCTCTCACAAAAAGTTTAAATACAAGATCCTAACAAGTGGTATGAGAGCTTTGGCTCTTGATTACGTGTGATTCAATCATTTTGATACAAAGGTTGTGTTTTTTCACTAAAAACGTAATCTTTTTGTGTCAAAATTTGTCTTGGACATCCCCTGCTCATCAAGTTTTGGTTTCTACGGTATAAGGCGATTAGGGTTGGTGAAAATTCGGGGTTTTACGACCAAAACACGTTAAACCTAGAAATTTTCGAAAAACAACAGCTTCAGTCGCACGATTGACCCAATCACACGACTAGACTTCATTCGCATCTCCAGACGTACGATTGGACTCAGTCGCATCTTCATTCGTACGAACAAGCCTACTGGTCGCATTGTTCATACGTATCAGTTTCACTCGCACGATTAGACCAATCGCTTAGTTCAACCGCACGATTGAACCAGTCGCATAGTTTCATTCGCACGGGTAGCCCATTCGCATTGCTCCATTCGCACCAGTTAACAGATTGTTTAAGATACTTAAAGTTAATCGAGATGAAGGATCAGTTGTTAGCGTTTACAGCCGGGAAGGACTCATGGATTCAGAACTTACTGCTACTAGAGAGTGAGGTGGGGAATCATAATAAACCCTCGAATCTTATAACATTAGATGAGTTTCCCCACTGGAAACAACGTTTTGAGATCTACCTCAATGGAGTGGATCCAAATAGAGGGAGGATTACGTGGCATCGGCTAGGCATAAATGGCATCACGTTGATAGTGACTCTGAAGTAGAGCAGCTACAGCTCCCTGATGATGAGTCTGATGATGATGATAGCAGGGATGCTGGAGATGAAGGACCCACTCAACAAAGGGGCCCTACTGCTGATCTTACATCTCCAGCATTTGCCCCCACTGGAGATGGAGCGGAGACTGCTGGGTTCCACCAGGATTTCATGCATGGTGAGGAAGAGGAGGAGTCAGATGAGGAGCCACTGACTCGGACTATGGGAAGTAAAGTTGTTCCCACAGAACGAGGGCTCTAGGCGGTTGGTGAACGCCTAGGCGGATTGGGAGAGACTACTGATGATCCTACTTATACTCCTGATCTGCCAAGCCACGCTCTAGGGGGAGCATCCTCCTCGACTGGATCGAGAAAGAAGAGGATGGCTCAGCCCCATGGCTTTGAAAGGAAGAAACACAGAATCACCTTTATCACCACCACAACCACCACTACAGCTACCACCATTCCACCTACCACCAATACCACTACATCCACTACCACCACTACCACCATTCCACCCACCACTACCACCAGCTCATACACCACTTCCATACCTACTCCACCAGATACATACTTCCCATCCACAACCACTACAGCTCATCCACAACCATCCACATCTATACCAACCCCAATCTTCTCTACATCCACTACCACCACCACAGGCCATGGAATCGGGACCTCCTCACAGGTCCCACCTGTTTTTGGATCATCTTACCCATCTGTCGGGTTGGAGGAGCAGTTAGCTAACCTTAACCCGTTAGTGCTAAAGTTGCTGGCGACGGATGAACAACGAGCCTCTCAGCTTAATCAGCTGATGGAGCTTAATGCATCCCAAGCCCAAAGGATAGAGACTCAGACCCAAGAGATCACAGAGCTAAGAGAGATGCATACATTCTCAATATAGAGGATACAAGATTTAGAGGCCCAGAACAAGAAGCTTATGCTGAGACTGAAGGGATCCAAAGACGAGCCCCTAAAGATCCGAGAATGAGATGGAGATGATGGTGATGATGATGACAGTGATGATGAGGATGATGATGACTGTGATGATCAAGGGGATGACACTGATGCACGTGATGATGTCGGTGATGATGATGAAGAAGGAGATGCAGGTGCATCTACATCAGCTCAAGGTCAAGAGAGGCGCACAAAGAAAAATCAAGACCAAGGAGCCCCATCATCTTCTGCTGATCTTACTGACACATAAGCTATTCAAGACAAGAGTAATGCATAGCTATTTATGTTATTTAAACCATGTGTATTTGAATATTGTATCTAGTAAATGTAATTAATGTTTATGGTTATTATTGATGTTTACTGCTTGATTGTTTACTAATGATTGATGTGTTATATGTTTTAAATCAAGTAGATCCTAATTTTCAAGGAGATGAATATGATGTTGCTCCCCTCCAACAGATCAAGACTCAACTCACAATGATTCTTGATCTGTAGGGGATTGTCAGGAGATCGGTGAATTACACTCCTGAAGAAGGAGAAATAATTCATGATCTCACCGATGAGCAACTGGCTGAAATGTTCTGACTCAATGCTGATGAGATTGTGAAAGATGCTCCAACTGTGCAAAAGGAGAGTGACGATGAGCTTCAGGATGTCAATGAGATCGAGATTGAAGATGTCACTGCACAACACTATCCAGAGTACACTGACAATGAGGGAAATGTCATTCCAAATCTGGGAGAAACTCTTGTCAGTGACACTTTTGAGACTCTGGATAAAATCTAGCAAGAGTCAGAAAAGGATAAAGAGAAGGCCTAAGCCTTAGACACTGAAGTCAACATCAAAAAGGCTGAATGGGAAGCTTGTTTTGAAGAAATCAGAGCCCAACGTAGCGCTACAATGTCAACTATCTACACCAAACTGTATAAGATCAAGAAACATCAAAAGGTGGCAGGCAGGATCATAGCTTGGGCACATTTTGCAGACCTCAACGTTAAACGTGAGAAGGGAATTGAGGACTTCAGATTTCCACATATCTGAAGACTCTTCCAGGTTTTGAGCTCAACCAGTTAGCAAAGCTAAACTTGCTATATGCTGACCCTCGTAAGATGTCAGGCTGGTTTGAAGCTGCTCTAAAGAGGGAGTACCACAGCAGATGTCAGGCTGGTTTGAAGCTGCTCTTTCATGTTCCAATTACATTCACCAACAATCAAATAGGATTCCGCACTATTTGGTTTGGTTTAACATGTTAATCAGTTGGTGTTTGGTCAAATACCAGATCCTAACAGAGACTCAGTCGTACGACTGAGCCATGCTAATGTACCAGTCGTGCAACTGAGAGATACGATTGGGACATTCGTAAGACTGAACCATATGTATGGTCCAGTCGTACTATTGAACCATACGTATGGTCCAATCGCACGAATGGGCCCAGTCGCATCTAATATGGGCCGAGGCCTATATATACCAGTTTCAATGTGTAGAGAGAAAAAGGGTTTTAGTGGGAGTGTGCCCGGGAGCCTAGGGCTACCGGATGAAAAGGGAGATCATGCTTGATCTCCCCTTGCCAAGAGTTTTGATTCTTATGTTGTAACGAGATTGTAATCATTAGGTTTCATCAATTGAACCATTCAATTATAGTTCGTGTTATTGTTTGACTTTTGGTTTGTGCTGTTGTTTATCCTTCCATCAAGAACATGCTCGGATGTTTACCGATACAGCTGACTTCACAATTGGTATTAGAGCCAGTTACTGCTGGAATGATCTATCAATCATTCTTGCAACCCGAGCTCTTGATTTCTGGATCAAATTTCAGATCTTGACGTTAAACCCACTTCGTGTTCTTCGTGTTTTGCTCAGATCTTGTTACGTGTGTTGCTTCTATGTTAAAATCAAATTCGAAACCACGTTCCTATCACCCTTTCGAATCTGATGATACCTATTTTGTTTTGGTTCACGTAAAATTCGTCACATTAGGGTTTTGGGCAGCCCTGGTGGCTGCAGATATGAAAATCTACGTGCAGACCCGTTCGTGCGACTGGGCCATGTGATTGGAGCATTCGTATGAATGAGCCATTCGAATGGACCATTCGTGCGACTAGACCAGTCGTATGTTCAATCGTGCGGCTAAACCAGTCGCATGTTCAATCGTACGAATGAGCCATCTGCATTGACTCATCCACATTTGTTCCAGACCAAAAAAAAGGAGTCTGGAACTGCTTCTTGCATAGACTTGAGGATGAGCAAAGCATATTCACCCTAAGGTTCTTTTGTCAATAAGTTCGATGTATACCCCATTATTCGTCGGACTTCCAAAATAGGTGAATGTAATTGGAACAAGAAAGAGAGAAGAGAAGATGTTAGCAGTCGATGCTGATTTTGTGGGGTAGTGAGGAGCATCTGACTACTTATGGGCCAATCAAGTTATATTTATCCGCACAGAGAGGATTCTCATTCTTAGGGGGAATCCATGTATAGAGAACTGAAGACACAATCAAAAAGTGATGATGTGAGCAGGTTTCTGATGATGAATCTACATGCATGCTGATTTGTTTGATATTGTCAGCTGTGGATTGGAACCTTCAACCTTTTGCCCGATACACCGTGTGAAGACGCCAGGAGAGCACAATGTCTATATATTGGGATATGCTGAATGTGAGGGGGAATTTCTGCAGGTGGTGATGTTAATCAGGTTAGCCTGTGTGAAGATTAAAGCAATAGAAAACTGTTCATGTCATTATCTGAAAAATCAGTCATATGGGGAATCTTGCTGCTATGATGGTGTTCAGCGAAGTAAATGAAAGCTATTATGCCTAAATTCATTTTCAGGGATATGGTAGCAACCTGATGGATTGGCAATGTTGGCTAATATGGTTTTTCGTTTGATTCTATTGAAAACCAGAGCAAAGATTGACTGAAGATTGTAAGAGGTGTTATCTACTATTCGCAAGCAACGTCCAAGGGGGAATTTGTTGGAGCATATATAGTCATATATAGTGTGTCCGTTGCTTGTCGAATAGTCTAGGCTTAATGTACTACACCTGATATGTTGTAAACACATGAAACTGGGTCATTCACAGGAGCATATGCGAATGAGACTCAGTCGTACGACTGAGCCATGCTAATGGACCAGTAGTGCGACTGAGAGATGCGATTGGGACATTCGTAAGACTAAATCATAAGTATGGTCCAGTCATATGATTGAACCATACGCATGGTCCAGTTGTACGATTGAACCATACGCATGGTCCAATCGCAAGAATGGGCCCAGTCGCATCTAATATGGGCCGAGTCCTATATATACCAGTTTCAATGTGTAGAGAGAAAAAAGGTTTATTGAGAGTGTGCCCGGGAGCCTAGGGCTGCTGGATGAGAGGGGAAATCATGCTCGATCTCCCCTTGCCAAGAGTTTTGATTCTTATGTTGTAACGAGCTTGTAATCGTTAGGTTTTATCAATGAAACCATTCAATTATAGTTCGTGTTATTGTTTGACTTTTGGTTTGTGCTGTTGTTTATCCTTCCGTCAAGAACATGCTCGGATGGTTACCGATCTAGCCGACTTCACATTTTCATACCATGCTCTCGGGGCTTGGTGAAGCCCGTAGAGAGCCTTATCTAGTTTATAATCTCTGTCCCGATGATATGTGTAGATACGTGTGTCCCTAGTTTCTGAACTTAATGTAATATGTTTGTATTGTCTTACACATATGTAATTGTACGGGTACTTAATGAAATACAATATGTGGTTGTGCTTATAATGTTGAATATTTCATTGGTTGGTATATAATAACGCTTATTGACTTAACTATATAGGTTGTGGTTGTTTGAAAAATATCTAAATCAATTAATGACTATGAAACATATTCAATCATAATCATGTGAAGTTCTCATGCGATTGGCCATGCTAATGGACCATACTCATGAACAACTTCATGTTAATGAACCAGTCATACGAATGAACCAGGAGACTGGATCAGTCGCATGATTGTAATATGAGATTGACTCAGTCGCGCGACTGGACACTCAGTCGTGCGAATGGATCAACCGCATGACTCAATCGCACGACCGAACCATGCAAATGGTCTAGTTGCACGATTGAGAAACCCTAACCTATAAATACCACTTAAATCGTGGAAAAATGAGACACTTTGAATATTTCAATACCTAAACGTACCCTAGCCATCTAGAGACCTCTAGCATCCTGCTCCAACTTCATTGATCGTAGTAGATCGATTCCTAATCGTTCTTGACGTTTAGATTCAACTCTTAATTGATTCTACATGCGTTCTCACTGATTGGATCACCAATCAAATAGGATTCCGCATTATTTGATTTGGTATACTCGTAAATCTGTTAGTATTCGTCCAGTACACGATCCTAACAAGTGGTATTAGAGCTTTGGCTCTAGATTTATGTGTGATTCAATCATTTTGATATAAAAATTGTGTTTTTACACTAAAAAACTCAATCTTTTGTGTCAAATCGGGTTGTAGACGTCTCCTGATCGTAAAGTTAAGTTTTTTCCGGTATATGGCAATTAAGGGTTAGCAGAAAGTCGTGCGTTCAAACACCTTAAACTTATGAATTTTCGAAATCCAGGAAGTCCAGTTGTATGCTTGACTCAATCTTCTGACTGAGTTCATACGCATTCCCCATACGCACGATTGGACTCATTCGTACTTCCATTCGTATGACTGAGAAGCATATTCGCATTGTTCAACAGCATTAGTTCATTCGGCCGACTAAGTCATCCGCATTAGTTCAGTCGCATGATTGAACCATTCGCATAGTTCAATCGCCCGAATAGCCCAATCGCACACCTTCATTCGCACTAATACAACAGTTTGGTTTAAAGTGAAAGTTAATAGCAATGGAAGACCAATACTTAACATTCACAGTAGGGAGAGACTCACGTATACAAAACTTACTACTATTTGAGAATGAAGTGGGGAATCACAACAAGCCCCCAAAGCTAATCACGTTAGATGAATACCCACAATGGAAGCAATGTTTCGAGATCTACTTAAATGGAGTAGATCCCAATCTGTGGGAGTCTATAGAGACGGGGTACAACATGCCTGTAGGAGCTAATGGTGTCAAACTTACACTAGGTGGCATGACTGATGGACAAAAAGTAAAGTACAATGCTGAAAAGAAAGTTTATGCTCTTCTTACATAGTCAATTCCGAAGGATATTTTCCACCAATTCTCGGAATATACACAAGCAAAGAAACTATGGGATGCATTGGAGAAAAGGTATGACGGAAATGCATGATTGAAGGCCATAAAGGCTAAGGCTTTAAAGAAAGAGTTTGACAACTTCTCCTCGAAGGGAAAAGAAAGCCTAGATGATGTTATCGATAGGTTCTACCACTTGATGAGTGAGATGCACACTCATGGAGTATCGACATCAATGGAAAACAAAGTGTCCAACTTTGCAGACAGGCTGCCGGAGAAATGGGTGTCATTTGTCTCCAATCTCAGATAGAATGGTATGCTAACGAAGTTAGATATCAATGACTTCATTCTAAAGCTGAGAGAGGAAGAACTAAGAATGAAGTACAGAGCTCCAAAGGCTTCTTATGACAGTATCCTGCACTGTACAACGTGACTCCTCAAGCCAAAACATCTGGAGCACCTCTTCAGACAGCTTTCATATCAAGCTCGTCTAGTCCTTCACCAGCCTCTACTTCAGGGTCTAAAAGGTTAGGGTCGTATGGTACCCAATACATTGCACCTGAAGCAAATGCAGCATAGCTGAAGATCGAGAACTTCGGCAATGTGACAGTTGAGGTAAGAGCACATGGATCTCTTAGCTGCGGTAGTCCACTCCTATGATGGACTAACTTCTGGTAAGATTGGGAACTGCCATCTGGTAGATGAGGATTATGAGCAAGTGGACGAGACGGAGCTGGAGCGGATGGACATAATGTGGGCCTTAGCCAGTGCAGTCCTGAGAGCTAAGAAGTTTGTCAAAAGACCGGAAAAATTTTGATTGCAACTAAGGACACTACCTACGACTTTGATAAATCCAAGGTAACCTGCTTCAACTGCGGTGAGAAAGGGCACTTCAAAAGGGAGTGCGTGAAGCCAAAGAAGACTGGTAATGGGAATCCTTTTTCCTCCTTCTTGACTGCTCATGATGATGAAGGACAGGACTGGAGCTTTCGGTTTGTCTCACCGGGAGGATCCAATATAGCTAGTGTGGAGGATATAGATGATTACTCAACTAGTGAAGGAGATATTGCAGTCAAACTTGCGATGTCAGCATCAGAAGAAACTGTACCAGTGGTCACCTACCTGCCTAAAGAAGGGAAAACTACGACAACGTTAGAATCACTAGCTCCGGAAATACCAGATTCTGCATTGATGGCTGATTCATCAGAACCCGCTTAGGTAAGTACTATTGACCAACTTTTCAATAATCATGCTTGTTCTGATTGTAATAAATTTAGGAAAAGCATTGATTTAAAATTTGCTTGGTTATCCGATCATAATGATAACTTAGTAAAGGACTTGGAATTGTGCACTGAGGCTAACAGAGTGTTAAAACAAAATGAGCATAGTTACAAAGAAAAGATAGACCTTTTGAACAAATAGCTTAGGGAAACAGAAGTAGTTTCCTTTAACCAAGATAATGACATTAGGTACTATCTAAACTCCCTTGAAGACACTAAGAAACAAAAGGCAGTGTTAGAAGTAGAAGTTAATTCCTTAAAACAAAATTGCATAGTTGGACTAGTTCTTCACACATAGTCCAAAACTTAATGAGAGAGAGAAACAACGGGGAGGGTTTGGGTTATAAAGTGGTTCCACCATCACATGAGATCTTGATGAACGCAAAATGTAACCAATTAATGATAATCCAATCAAGGATACTCCTCTTGTAAGTGATCCAGATTCCACATGTTCATCAAATGAATCTGGCACTAAACAAAAGGAGGCCACTTCAAAGGCAAAAGGTAAAATGCCTTGCGTTAATATGGGCAAAGAGTTTGAAAGGGTTAGTATTATGTCTGGTTCAACAACTATCAAATCTAAACCTAAAAAGACCAGTAATGTTAACCAATCATGTGCATCATGTCAAAGTCCAGCAAATAGAAAAGAAAAAGATGTTAAAAATTTAAAGCAATTAACTTTGTTAAACCAGACAAAACATCTAAACAAGGAGAGTCAAAACCCAAATGGGTGTCACATACATCTCCACAAAAACAATTAAATCATAAAGTCGAAAGCAGAGCTTGCTACAGTTGTGGAGAGTATGGACACATTGCGTCTCATTGTCCTTACTATCTGAAACCGAGGAGGAAAGTTGAACTTCCTGAACAAAAAGCTAGCTCTTTTAAGAGGAACTCAATGACGCCACCTAAAAGAGATAGTGAACATAGAGTTCAACACATTAGCCAGTCGTCTGTTTATCACAAATAGGCTTTACACAAAGCTGGCTTAGGGAAGGAGAAATCAACCTCATTGTCTAATAATGAGAACAAGAAGACATCTGAGCTTCCCTCACCCTCGAACGGTCAATGGGTTACATTTATGATGTGTGATGCCTCTTGGAAACCCAAGCTAGTGAAGGCTTGTGTCCCTAACCTAAACTAATGCTATCAAATTGAATGTGCAGGGTGTTCGATATAGTGCTGAAACCAACACGTGGATTATTGACAACGGAGCATCCAGGCACCTGACAGGGAACATGGATCTCTTATCAAACGTCAAACAGATAAAAGGAGGTCACGTTTCGTTTGCAGGAAACAAAGGTGGGTAGATCACAGCTCAAGGGGAAGTAGGTAATCAGAAAGTGAAGTTTGATATGGTAAACTACGTTCAACAACTTCAAAATAACTTGCTTTCTATTTATCAAATTTGTGATAAAGAGTTTAAGGTAGTATTTGACAACAAGAAGTGCTATGTCCTGAAAAAGGACTATGTCATCCCGGAGGATCAAGTATTAATGTCTGCCTCAAGATATAAGGATCTTTATGTCTTGGATCTATCAAAGGCCTCCACAATGGATCATGAAGTTCAGTGCTTCTTATCAAAAGCTACTGAGAAGGAATCCATCTCCTGACATGGGAGAATGGGACACATTAATCCATGGAAGATGAATCACTTGATACAGAATGATCTAGTGAGAGGAGTTAACGTCAAAAACTTCCAACTTCCAGATTTATGTATTGCGTGCAAGAAGGGAAAAGCGACGAAGAAGTCTCATAAGGAAAAGAAAGTTCACTCTATCAAACTTCCTCTTGAACTTCTTCATATGGATCTGTTTGGTCCAGTCAGTACAAGAAGCATCGCAGGCGACTTGTACTGTTATGTAGTTACTGATGACTACCCGAGATTCACTTGGGTGATGTTTTTGAAATCCAAATCAGATACATTTGAGTCATTCAAGGAATTAGTAACTACTCTGGAGTCTCTATGCAAGTTGAAGGTACGTAAAGTGCGCTCAGACAACGAAACCGAGTTCAAGAATCAATGGATGGAGGCTTACTACAAGGAAAAGGGAATTGTGCGTCAGTTCACTTCTGCCTACACTCCTCAGATGAACGACATTGCTGAAAGGAAGAATTGTAGCTTGAAAGAGACGGCATGGATGATGCTAGCAGACTCAAAACTGCCTATCCAATTTTGGAATGAAGCAGTTGCAAGTGCGTGTTATAAGCTAAATCGGGTTCTGGTAGTTAAACGCCATGGCAAGACGTGTTACAGTTACTACAATGACGTAAACCCAATCTAGAGTATCTCGAGCCGTTTGGCGCTCTGTGTACCCTACTGAAGAAGACTTAGGAGGGAAAATTTAGCGAGAAGGCTGATGAAGGTATCTTTCTAGGATACAACATACCGAACAAGAGGGTCTACAACAACTCAACGGGTCAGGTAGAAGTGTGGTGTAATGTTGATGTTCAGAGATAAACCACACCACTGCTGGAAAAGGACCCGCCTTCTTCTTCGAATATGATAGATTCTTCAAGTCCTTTAACATACCACTCTCCACTTCTGATGATGAGTTAGAAAGTAAGATGATGTATGATGTTCTAAACACACCATCTCAGGAATCTACATCATCTGGACTACAAGGCGATTCATCTAACAACTCAAGGGGATCACTTGAAGATAGTGACTCTTCCTCTGATGAAGAAGCTATGTAGAATGATCAGAACAACCAGGAGCAACAGGTTCCTCCTACCGATAGTCCACAAGCATCTAACATTGATTCCTCTGCGTCTTCGGAACCTCAGACTCCTACTGCCTCAGATACTGAATCGAATGTTCATAATCTTGATTCTGAGGTAGTTGTTCCAACCACTCCTGGTTCATGACTAAATGTCTATCGTCATTTGGATAATGTCATTGGAGATATGAGATCAGGAGTTCAAACCAGAAATCAGTTGTATTCAGTTGATTATGCCTCGATGATGGAAAAAGGTTATCTTCATGACGGTGCATATCGTTGCTTTGTGTCTCAATTTGAGCCAAAGTATGTAAGTGAAGCACTGAATGATGAGGCATGGGTGAGTGCCATGCAAGAAGAAATTCTTTAGTTCAAGAAGTTAGGTGTATGGACTTTGGTGGATAGACCTAAAGGTGCTAAGGTCATTGGCACAAAATGGGTCTTGAAATGCAAGAAAGATGATCAAGGCATGATTATCAGATACAATGCTCGACATGTTGTTCAAGGATTTTGACAAGTTGAGGGCATTGACTACAATGAAGTGTTTGCACCCGTGGCAAGAATGGAAGCAATATGTATCTTCCTTGCCTATGCATCGTATATGAAGATTAAAGTTTATCAACTTGATGTGAAGAGTGCATTCCTTCATGGTGAGATCAGAGAGACAGTGTACGTCAGTCAACCCAAGGGATTTGAGGATCCATATCATCGGGATAGAGTTTACAAACTCGACAAGGCTCTATATGGGCTTCATCAAGCTCCTAGAGCCTTGTATGAGAAACTCTCCACTCACCTTGTAAAACACGGTTTTCGCGGAGGTGTCATTGATTGTACACTGTTCATAAAAGAAAAGGATGGAGATTTGCTGCTTGTCCAAATTTATGTAGATGACATAATCTTCGGTTCAAAGAACGAAGATCTATGTAAAGAATTGAAGCGGTAATGAAGGCTAAGTTTGAGATGAGTGCCATGGGAGAGATGAAATTCTTTCTAAGGTTACAGGTGGATCTGACATCAAAGGGATTTTCTTACATTAGACCAAGTATGTAGGAGATATCCTCAGTCAGTTTGACATGGAGAATGCTTCGGCATCTGGGACTCCACTTGCTACAAACCATGATGTAGCACCCGACGAGAATGGTGATCTGGTCGATGCCACCATGTACCGAGGAACGATTGGATCTCTCATGTACCTCACTGCCTCAAGACCTGATATCATGTATGTGACATGTTTATGTTCAAGATATCAGGCAAAGCCAAAAGTTAACCATCTGATAGGGGTCAAAAGGATCTTTCGTTATCTGAAGGGTACTCCAACACTTGGGTTGTGGTATCCTCATGACGATGACTTCAAGCTAACAACGTATAGTGACTCGGATTATGATGGCTGCAAGATGAACTACAAGTCTACATTAGCGGGATGTCAATTCTTTGGGAGGAGATTAGTGACCTGGCAGTGTAAGAAGCATACCTCGGTTGCTTTGTCAACCTATGAAGCCGAATACGTTGCTGCTGCAAGTTTTTTGTTCACAAATCATATGGATTCAATAGCAAATGCTGGACTATGGTTTGAAATTCTCTTCGACTCATGTTTTTTTTGATAACTCTGCTGTGATTGCGGTAACTAAAAATCCGGTCCAACATCCTAAGACCAAACACATCGGCATAAAATATCACTTTATACGTGATTGTTTTGAAAAGAACCTAATCGATGTGATTAAATAAATACTGATTTTCAATGCGCTGACCTCTATACAAAGGCTTTTGATAAACCACGTTTTCTATATTTGTTAGAGGTCAACGGCGTTAAAAAGAAAAGTGATGTAATTCCCGATGATGACCATGTGTAGTCCGACGCGTATTGTCCAATTTTTCTTTTAATTTTTATTTTCTTTATTTATTTGTTTAACTTTAAGTAGTTTAAATTAAACTGATGTTATTTGGTCGCCTATTAAAATCGTAAAAAGCGTAAATCGGTTACGGTTTTAGAATTTTAGGGGGAGAATAGGTTAGTTAGTAACATTAACAAAAAAACGAGGGAGGAGGAGAGGCTAGCTGATAGAAACTAGATCGTATCTATGATACTGATTCAATGAGTTTGGAAATGATAGTACACAAGAACTAATCACTTGGGACCTTAAAAGTTTAAATAAAATAAGATTCGAAGTTCAAAGTATAAGTCTGTGTAGTCTGATATAAAAGGAAAAATGATAGTAAAACTAGCTACTACTTAGCTAACACAAAGAAAGTAGACCTAGAGGTTGTTAGACCACATATGATATGTCGGTAGATTCAACACTATAGATGATTAGACCTTGTTGGTGATCTCAAGAATAAACTAAGTTGTTCAACAAGCTGTGGGTTAACATCTTATCCCTGGTTAACACAATCAACAAAATTCCAATAAGGGGTGACAAGAAGAGTAAATGCCACAAATGTGAGCGTAAGACCAAAATATGAGCAAAAGCAATCAAACTAATAACTTATGTTGTTGGTGAGAACTGTGTAAAAAGATTAAAAGTGCTCAAACAAGAAGATAGGTTATATGCCTCACTGCTGTGCGGTGGCACTGACCTGAGGATAAGCATAACCTATATATTCAAGAATTCTTTGTTGTTTGCCGTCTCTCTGCTATGCGGTGGCACTGACTTGAGGCTTGGCTTCTCTCTGAAAGTTCTAAGAATAGTTTCTTCTTGAAAACTACCCTAAGACCGCTCAAAAATCTCTTGAGGAATGTTGATTACCATATAAGTGTGGGATCCACAAATGCTTGTTGAAATAATCAAACCTTAAACTATCACAAATCTGTGTCAAAAGTCTGTGTATGGATTCAAAAGGATCACTGACAATCATCGTGGCTACAATTCTTGAAAGTCCAAATCAATGTGGGGATCTAATATACTAGTAGGATTTCCTAAACTTGCTGATAACTCTAGATGAAAAACAAGAATTGAGCATCAAAAGGTGTTGATAACATGTCCCAAATGATTTGACTTGCCTGTATGATTCCAAATTGAATTAGTCCAGTTATGGTCAAAATTAATTGAAGCTGCCTATTCTAGAACCGAATCCATTAGATTTCTATCTTAGGATTTACACCTCACACAAAATGTCAAAAACAAGTTTTAGTTTTCTATTTCAGTTTAAGTCTTTCAATTTGTTTAAATTTAGTCAAATTCAGTTTGTTTGATATCGGACTACGTCATGGAATTCAATAGGGGATTTAATCATCTAAAAGGGTCACGTCTGAGGTGACCACACATGTTTTCAAAGGTAAAATCAGTCATGTCTGAGGTGACAAATTGCTTAAAAGGATCACGTCTGAGGTGGTCAAAAGTTTTTCAAATTAAAATGATCATGTCTGAGAGGATCAAATGCTCATAAAGTTTAATCAAAAGTTAAAAAAGGTTTAAGTGAGAAAGGGTCATAAAGTCAAAATCATGAGTATGATCCAATCGCACGACTGGACCATGAGTATGGACCAACCATACGAATGGACTATACTCATGCACTAAATAGCCGAATGGCACATGGGTATGAACCATTCACCCGAATGGCTTATCAGAATGAGCCAGTCGACCGAATGAAACTATGCGAATGAGTCAGTCGCTTGACTGAAATCCAGTCGGCTGATGGAATGTGATTGACTGAGCCAATCACACGACTAAAGGCCATTCACCCGAATGAACCGAGCGAATGTGTCCAGTCGGCCGATTGAAATCAGATTCAGTATAAATAGCGCCACTGTCGATCACATTCAACTCATCACCCCCAATCTCCCTAATATCGCACACCTTACCTTTACTCTGCCCAAATTTTATCAGACCAAAATTTCCGACTTCTCTTGATATTCTGACAATTGTGAGTTGTTATACAGGTACAATGTGATGCTATCTCACCGAAATCTGTTAGAATGGTGCCCTAATTATGAATTTCAACCCTAACAAGACCCGAGACCTTAAATGGACTAATAAGCTAACTAAATCAAGTAAAATGTTGAAATAAAGGTTATTAGGTTATTAGTATATTGCATGTGAGTCTAAAGAACCATTACACGACATCTAATTTCAAGAATTGGTTAAAATTCGAATCTCAGTCGACCGAACAGTGGGTCATGCGACTGGACATCTGGATGATCTCCAATCACATGATTGAGCTGGTTGAATGGCTCAATTGGCCGAATGGATCATACGAATGAGCTCAGACGGCCGACTGAACCAATCGCAGGCTCAGTCAACCGATTGAACTCAGTTGCCTGCTCAGTCACCCGACTGAATCCAGTTGCATGCCAAGTCAACCGACTAAGCACAGTCGCATGGTTCAATCGCATGAATGAACCAGAATGAATTCAACCAAGTTAATTGGAACTGATTTGTGTTGTGTGGTTATCTAATGTCTACGTGTCTTGTGTTACAGATTGATGGTGGACAGATGGTCCATCAACCTCAAGCACAACATATGTGCTCATTTAGATTTTATGACTCGGAATGGTGTCGAGTTTGCGGGGATCATCGCTTTCCTCAAGCGATCCAGGATCCACAAGGCGATATCTACACCATGCACTCCCTACAGGTCTATTCAGCAGGCCTTCTGGAAGGGAGCATCGGTTGACCGCTTAATGAGCCGTACAACATATGGAGCTCTATTTTTGGGATGGATATTAAGGTCACTACCGAGGATATCAGGAGAGTACTTGGGTTGGGTGATGATGCAGACCACCCCACCAGACTTCACCCACTAACGGTGAGAGGGTGCTTCTTGAGGATGAAGTACTCTGGGGATATTAACGTAGGTGTGCTCAACAAGAGCAACCTGTGTCCCCAGTACAAGTACTTGGCACATGTCATCCTCAAGTGCTTGGCTTCATGAAGGGGTGGGTTTGATGATCTTTCAGACTAGATTCAAAATGCCTATGTGGCACTGGTTCTGAACCACCCTTTCAGCTTTTCTAGCATGATCTTCTCTTACTTGATAGAGAACTTGGAGGCGAAGGGCAAAGAGGGTTTCTGCATGTACCTTAGGTTTCTACAGATGATCTTTGATGAGAAGCCACCCATATCTGCAAGTGAAAGGAGGACCAAAAGAGCTCAAGACCAAGGTGCCTCCACTTCAGCCCTGTCACCAGAGGAGCACATAATACAAGACAAGAATCCAAACTATCAAAGAGATAAATATGATGTTGCTCCCCTCTAATAGATCAAGACTCAGCTCACGATGATTCTTGATCTGCAAGGAATAGTCAGGAAATCAGTGAATTACACTCCTGGAGAAGGAGAGATAATTCATGAACTCACAAACGTGCAACTTGCTGAAATATTCTGTCTCAATCCAGATGAGATTGTGAAAGATGCTCCAACAGTCCATGTGGAAAGTGACGAAGAGCTCAACGACGTTGATGAGATCGAAATTTAAGATGTCATGGACCAACACTATCAGGAGTACACTGACATTGAGGGTAATGTCATTCCCAATCTAGGCGACAATCTTGTCAGTGAAACTTTTGAGACTCTGGATAGAATGGAAGAAGAGTCTGACAAGAAAGAAGATACAGCCCAAGCCTCGAAAGCTGAAGTCAATATCAAACAGGCTGAGTGGGCTGCATGCTTTGAAGAAATAAGAGCCCAACGCAGGGCTGCAATGTTAACTGTCTACGCAAGCTGTACAAAGTGAAGAAACATCACAAGGTCTCGGGCAAAATCATAGCATGGGCGTATTTTGAAGATCTCAACGTTTATGCAGTTAAACGTGAGAAATGGATTGAGTACTTCAGGTTCCCACATGACTAGAAGACTCTTCCTGGATTTGAGCTAAACCAGTTAGCAAAGTTAAAATTGCTATATGCTGACCCACGCAAAATGGCAGGCTGGTTTGAAGCAGCTCTAAAAAGAGAGTACCACACCAGATGGGTCAACTTCAAACCTCAACAGCCAGTGAGGTATATCAGACGGTTTGAGGTTGATGCCATAACTGGAAAAGCAAAAATAGTGCTGAAGTGGAGTCCTCCGCGCACAATGTCTAAGATCCCTCTGTGGGAAATGCCACAGGACTTCACTCCACACTTCAAATGGTGGTACTATGATTGGAGGATAGGAGAAGCAGTCATATTTTTGAACAAGAATGGTGTAATGGAAACCATCAAGGTGTTTGACCCAATGTGGGTTACAAAGTTGTCTGCAGATGATGTTTATACATTATACAAGTGGCCATTATTCTATGACTCTCAAGATATTGTACAAGCTCTATAATTTCAGAATGTTATACGACTCTGTTTTACTTTTGAGATACATGCCAGAGTCACTAGAGAAGAGAAGTACAAGAAGTTTAAGGAACTCATGAAGGATGTAAGACATTAGACGAAGCTAGGTCCAAGGGGGAGTTTGTAGATACATGTGTCCCTAGTTTCTAAACATAATGTAATATGTTTGTATTGTCTTACACATATGTAATTGTACGGGTACTTAATGAAATACAATATGTGGTTGTGCTTATAATGTTGAATATTTCATTGGTTGGTATGTAATAATGCTTATTGACTTAACTATTAGGTTGTGGTTGTTTGAATAATATCTAAATCAATTAATGACTATGAAACATATTCAAACTTAATCATGTGAAGTTCTCATGCGATTGGCCCATGCTAATGGACCAGACGCATGAACAACTTCATGCTAATGAACCAGTCATACGAATGAACCAGGAGACTAGATCAGTCGCATGATTGTAATAAGAGATTGACTCAGTCGCATGACTGAACACTGAGTTGTGCGAATGGATCAACAACATGACTCAATCGCACGACTGAACCATGCAAATGGTCCAGTAGCACGATTGAGAAACCCTAACCTATAAATACCACTTAAATCGTGAAAAAATGAGACACTTTGAATATTTCGATACCTAAACGTAACCTAGCCATCCAGAGACCTCTAGCAACCTGCTCCAACTTCATAGATCGCAGTAGATCAATTGCTAATCGTTCTTAACATTTAGATTCAATTCTTAATTGATTCTACGTGCGTTCTCACTGATTGGATCGCCAATCAAATAGGATTCCGCACTATTTGATTTGGTATACTCGTAAATCTGTTAGTATTCGTCCAGTACATGATCCTAACAATATGGATCCTCAAATCCCTTGGGTTGACTAACATACACTGTTTCTCGGATTTCACCATGAAGAAATGCACTCTTTGCATCCAATTGATAGACTTTAATCTTCATGTAAGAGGCATAGGCTAAGAAGATACAGATTGCTTCCATTCTCGCCATAGGTGCAAATACTTCATTGTAATCAATTCCCTCGACTTGTTGAAATCCTTGAACTACAAGTGGAGCCATGTTCCTGATGATGACACCTTGGTCATCATTCTTATATTTCAAGACCCACTTGGTGCCAATTACTTTATCACCTTTAGGTCTATCTACCAGTGTCCATACACCTAACTTCTTGAACTGAAGAAGTTCTTCTTGCATGGCACTCACCCATGCCTCATCATTTAGGGCTTCAATAATGTATTTTGGCTCGAACTGAGACACAAAACAACGATAAGCACTATCGTGAAGGTACCCTTTCTCTATTATCGAGGCATAATCAGCTGAATACTGTTGATTTCTTATCTGAACTCCTGATCTGACATCCCCGATGACATTGTCTAGAGGATGATAGATGTTTAGGCGTGATCCAGGAGTGGTGGGAACAGCTACCTCAGAATCAATGTTAGATGCTTGTGGACTTACAGTAGGAGGAACCTGTTGCTCCTGAGTGTCCTGATCATTCTCCACGGCTTCATCGTTAAGGAAGAGTCACTTACCTCGAGTGCTCCCCTTGAGTTGGTTGGTGATTCACCTTGTGAGCCAGATGATGTAGATTCCTGTGATGGTGTGTTTAGAACATCATACATCATTTTGGTTGCTAACTCATCATCAGACGTGGAAAGAGGGATGTTGAAGGACTTGAAGAATCCATTATAGTCGAAAAAGAAAGCGGGCCCTTTTCCAGCAGGAGGGGTGGTGTATCTCTGAACATCGACGTTACACCACACCTCTACTTGACCTGTTGAGTTGTTGTAAACTCTCTTATTTGGTATGTTGTATCCTAGAAATATGCCCTTCAACCTTCTCGCTAAACTTCCCATCCTGAATTTTCTTCAGCAATATGCATGGTGCTCCAAACCGTTCGAGATACTCCAAATTTGGTTTACCTCGTTGAAGTAACTCGTAACACGTCTTTCCATGATGTTTTACTACCAGAACTCTATTTAACGTGTAACATACATTGGCTACTGCCTCATTCCAAAATTGGATAGGCAGTTTCGAGTCTGCTAGCATTGTGTGTGAGGTCTCTATTAAGCTACGATTCTTTCTCTCAGCAACCACGTTCATCTGAGGAGTGTAGGCGGAAGTGAACCGGTGCACAATTCCCTTTTCTTTGCAGAAAGCCTCCATCCATTGGTTCTTGAACTCGGTTCCATTGTCTGAGCGTACTTGTCTTACCTTCAGCTAGTAGAGTGACTCCAGTGTAGTTACCAATTCTTTGAATGACTCAACTATTTCTGATTTTGATTTTAAAAACATCACCCAAGAGAATCTTGAGTAGTCATCTGTAACTACATAGCAGTACAAGTCGCCTGCGATGCTTCTTGTACTGACTGGACCAAACAGATCCATGTGAAGAAGCTCAAGAGGTAGTTCTATAGAATTGACTTGCTTTACCTTGTAAGACTTCTTTGTCTATTTTCCTTTCTTGCAGGCGATACAAAAACCCGGGAGTTCGAAGTTCTTGACATTCACTCCTCGCACTAGATCATTTTGGATCAAGTGGTTCATCTTCCGTGGATTGATATGTCCCATTCTCCTATGCCAGGAGATAGAAACTTTCTCAGTAGCTTTTGACAAGAAGCACTGAACTTGATGATCAGTTGTGAAGGCCTTCGATAGATCCAAGACATAAAGGTCATTATATCTTGAGGCTGACATTAATACTTGTTCCTCCGGAATCACATAGTCCTTTTTCAGGACATTACACTTATGTCGAAAACTACCTTAAATCCTTTGTCACATATTGGGAAATAGAAAGTAGATTATTCTGAAGTTGTTGAACGTATTTTACCTTGTCAAACTGAACATTCTGGTTCCTTACTTCCCCTTGAGCTATGATGTACCCTCCTATATTTCAAGCAAAAGAAACATGACCTCCTTTGATTTGTTTGACGTTTGATAGGAGTCCCCGGTTTCCAGTCATGTGCCTTGATGCTCCGCTATCTACAATCCAAGTCCTTGTTTCAGCACTATAGCGAACACCCTGCACATTCAATTGAAAACATTAGTTAGGGTGAGGGACCCAAGCCTTAACCAGCTTGGTGTCCCAGAGGCATCACACATCATAAATTCAACCCATTGTCCATTAGAGGGTGAGGGAAGATCATTTGTCTTATTGTTCTCATTTCCAGACATAGACTTTTCTTTCCTAAGCCAACTTTGTGTAAGGCCTATTTGTGATAAACAGACGACTGGCTGATAGGTTGAACTTTAGGTTCACTGACTCTTTTTGGTGGATCATGGAGCTTCTTTTGGAAGAGCTTGCCTTAGTGTCATAAAGTTCAATCTTTTTCTTTGGTGTCTGATAATAAGGGCAATAAGACGCTATGTGCCCATACTTTCCACAGTTGTAGCATGATCTGCTTTCAACTTGACGAATTACCTGTTTCTGTGGAGAAGTATGTGACACACGAGTGAGTTTATTTGGATTGGGTTTTGATACTTCTTGTTTAGATGTTTTATCTTGTTTAACAAAATTAATTGTTTGGACATTGTTAACAACATCTTTTCCCTTTTGTTTATTTGGACTTAGACATGAAGCATGTGATTGGTTAATTTGTTTGGTATTTCTTGGTTCAGAAGTAGACTTTGTTGAACCTATCTTTATTTTAACCTTTTCAAATTGTTCGTCCAGATTAACACAAGGCAATTTACCTTTTGATATTGAAGTGGCATCCTTTCGTTTAGTGACAGATTCATTTGGTTTACATGTGGAATCTGGATCACTTACAAGAGGAGTGGACACCACATGATCCTTGATTGGGTTATTATTTATTGGTTTACCTTTTGCATTCATCAAGGTCTCATGTGGTGGTGGAACCACTTTATATCCCAATACCTCCCAATTGTTGCGCACTCTTACTAAGTGTTGGACAATGTGAGAAGAACTTGTCCAACTATGCAGTTTTTGTTTTAATGAATTTACTTCTACTTCCAAAACTGCCTTTTGTTTCTTAGTGTCTTCTAGGGAGTTTAAATAGAACTTAATGTCATTATCTTGGTTAAAGGCTACAACTTCAGTTTTCCAATGCCGTTTATTCAAGAGTTCTATCTTTTCTTTATAGTTGTGCTCATTTTGTTTTAAGACTCTATTAGCTTCAGTGCATAGTTGCAAGTCCTTTACTAAGTTATCATTATGGTCTAATAACCTAGCGAATTTCATATCAATGCTTTCCCTATATTTATTACAATCAGAACAAGCATGATTATTGAACAGTTGAGTAGTGGTACTTACTTGAGAGGGTGTGGTTGAATCAGCCATCAAAGCAGTGTCTGACTTTTCTGGCTCTGGTGATTCTGGACTTGTTGAACTTGTCCCTTCTTCAGGCAGGTGATCAACTAATGTTGCAGATTCTTCAACATTTGACATCGTGAGCTCCACTACAATATCACCTTCACTTGCTGAGTCGTCATTAGATCCTCAACACTAGCGATGTTGGATTCTCCTGGAGACACAAACCGAAAGCTCCAATCTTGTCCTTCTTCATCATAAGTTGTTAAGGCTTTAGGATCCTTGCTCTACGAAGTAGGACTGCTTGTGGGCTTATCCTGACGAGTGAAAGATGAGAATGGATTCCCATTTCCCGTCTTCTTGGGCTTCACACATTCCTGTTTGAAGTGCCCCTTTCCCCACAGTTGAAGCAGTTAACTTTTGTCTTGTCAAAGCCAAAAGTTGTGTTATTTGTGGCAATCAGATTATGTTTGGTCTTCTTGACAAACTTCTTGTTCTTGGAACAGCACTTGCTAAGGCCCACACGATGTCCGTGCTTTCTAACTCAGTCTCGTCTACCTGTTCGTAGTCCTCGTCTGCCAGATGGCAGTTCCCAATTTTCCCAGCAACTAGCCCGTCATAGGAGTGGACAACAGCTACTAAGAGATCCATGTGCTCCTTTGATACCTCTACTGTCACATTCCCAAGATTCTCGGTCTTCAGTTTTGTAGCATTTGCTTTAGGTGCTATGTATTGGGTACCAGATGACCCTAACATGTCAGATCCTAAAGTAGTAGCTTGTGATGGAACAACTGAACTCGACACAAACACCGTTTGAAGTGGTGCTCCAGACGTTTTGGCTTACGGGGTTGAGTTGTATAGTGCCGGATTCTGATCATATGATGACTTCTGGGCCGTGTACTTCACCCTCAACTCTTCCTCCTGCAGTTTTAGAGTGAAGTTGTTGATGTCTAACTTTGCTAGCATATCATTCTGTCTGAGGTTGGAACCAAATGAACTCCACTTCTCGGGCAACCCGTCTGCAAAGTTTGAAACTTTGTCTTCCATAGACGTAGTAACTCCATGCGTGTGCAGCTCACTCATCAGATGGTAGAAACGATCAATGACATCGTCCAAGCTCTCCTTTCCCATTGACGAGAAGTTGTCAAACTCCTTCAACGCTTTAGCCTTCAGAGCTTTCAACGATGCATTTCCCTCATACCTCTTTTCCAATGCATCCTATAGCTTTTTAGCTTGCTTGTTCTCAGAAAATTGATGGAATATGTCCTTAGGAATTGACTGAGTCAGCAACGCATATACTTTCTTTTCTGCATTGTACTTTAATTTTACCCGTCAGTCATACCGCTTAAGGTGAGTTTGACTCCATCTGCACCTACAGGCATGCTATATCCTGTCTCTATCGACTCCCACAGATTAGGATATACTCCATTTAAGTAAATCTCAAACCTTTGTTTCCATTATGGATAATCATCTAACGTTATTAGCTTATGGGGCTTGTTATGATTTCCCACTTCATTTTCTAGAAGCAATACGTTTTGAATCCTAGACTCCCTTCCTGTGGTGAACACTAAATATTGATCCTCCATTGCTATCAACTTTAAACTTTGGAACAGACTATTTAACTTGTGCGAATGAAGGTATGCGATTGAACACTTCGTGCGATTGAACAATGCGGTTGACTCAGGTGCGCGAATGAGCAAATGCGGATGGCTGAATCGTGCGAATAGACAGGTGCGGATGAACAATGTGAATGGGCAATTCAGTCGTACGAATGGATGTACGAATGAGTCCAATCATGCGTAAGAGGGATGCGTATGATATCAGTCGTGCGATTGAGTCAATCATGTGACTGAAACTGCTGAAACTTGAAAATTTGAAAGTTTAAGGTATTTTGATGCAAAAAAACGAATTTTTCAAGAACCCTAATTTTCGTATGCCGGAAAAACATTAACTTTACGATCTGGAGACGTTCAAAAACAACGTTTGACACAAAAAGGTTGCATTTTTGCGTGAAAAACACAATTTTTATATCAAAATCGATTGAATCACACGTATTCAAGAGCCAAGGCTCTGATACCACTTGTTAGTTGTGAGGACCGTGTACTGGACGGAGTACTAACTGATCTACGTGTATACCAAATCAAATAGTACGGAATCCTATTTGATTGGCGGTCCAACAGTGAGAAAGTTAACCTAATCGATATAAGATTAATCTAAACATTAATAACGAATTGCAATCGATCAAGAACAATCTATGAACTTGGACTGGCTTTGTTGGGCGTTCTGGACGGCTAGGGTACATGTATGAGTCGAATTCTTGAAAGTGTTTTTTTCACGAATTACGTGGTAAGGTTGGGGTTACTCATTCATGCGACTGAACCATTCGCGTTGTTCAATCGTGCGACTGAGTCATGCGGTTCATCCATTCACACGACTGAGTGTTCAGTCATGCAACTGAGTCAATCTCATGTCACAAGTGTGCGACTGATCTAGTCTCCTAGTTCAGTCGTGTGACTAGTTCATTAGCATGAAGTTGTTCATCTGTATGGTCCATTAGCATGGGCCATTCACATGAGAACTTCATATGATTAAGTTTGAATATGTTTCACAATCATTAATTGACTTAGATCTATTCAAACTACGACAAACCTATATAGTTAGTTCAATAAGCATTAATACACAATAACCAATGAAATATTAAACATTATAAGCATAAACCACACATTGTATTTCATTCAACCATCCATTTATATATATGTAAGACATGAACGAATTTTACATTAAGCTCATAAACTAGGTACATATGTATCTACAAATACCCTAATTGTCTCTTTTTTCCATCTCTGTTCAAAACTATGACCGCTTCCCCTGTCCTCCAGTCATAATACCACAATTTGAGGTGTGGAGTGAAGTCCTGAGGTATTTCCCGTAAGGGAATCTTGGACATTGTGCACAGAGGAGACAACTTCAGCACTACTTTAGGCTTTCTAGATATAGGATCCACTTCAGACTTATGAATGAACCTCTTCAGTTATTGAGGTTTACCCACCTGGTGTGGTATTCCTTCTTCAATACAGCCTCAAACCAACTTGACATCTTTCTTGGATTAGCATACAGCAGATCTAAGCATGCCAGTCGGTTGAGCTCAAAACCAAGGAGAGTTTTCAGATCATGAGGATATCTAAAGTACTCAATCCCCTTTTCCCTTTTCGCAGTATATACGTCCAAATCTTCAAAATATGCCCACACTATAATTTTTCCTGACACTTTCTGATGTCTTTTGACTCGATAAAGCTTCGTGTAGGCATTTTGCTTTGGGGGCACGCGTTGGGCTTTCATCTTTGCAAAACAAGCTGCCCATTCAGCTTTCTTGATATCAACATTAACATCCAAAGCTTGGGCTGTGCTTTCTTCTTTCTCTTTTTCTTTCTCCATTTCATCCAACTTTTCAAAAGTACCACTGCCAAATGTTTCACCCAAATTAGGAATACCATGTCCTTCCAGGTCAGTAAACTGTGGATAGTGCTCTGCAGTGACATCCTCTATCTCGATTTCATCCACATCGTTCAGCTCATCATCACTCAAACGTCAACTTCTAGAGCATCTTTGACAAGCTTGTCAAGATTTAGTCTGAATATTTCAGCGAGCTCCTCGTCTGATAGATCATGTATAATCTCTCCTTCCTCTGGTGTGTAGCTCATAGATCTTCTAACAATCCCTTGCAAGTCAGGAATCATGGTAAGTTGAGTCTTGACTTGCTGAAGGGGAGCAACATCATATTCATCTCGCTGCTGATCTTCATCTGTTTGATTAAACATAAGCACATCACACATAAATCATTAATCATGACATTTAAACATCAATATCATTAATTACATCAATGTAATACATAATTCAAGTACAAAAGTTTCAAATACAAAAAAACATCTAATCATTACTTTTGCCTTGTGTAGGATCGGTTTGTGTCACTAAACACTTGATTTTCTCTCAAACTCACTTAAACAACACTCTCGATGAAAGCAAAGTCTTTAAGAGTTGATAACAATATAATGAGTAATAATAAAACACAAGAAGTAATTTTCAAGGTACTTGCATATATTGCTTCTCAACTCAAGTATTACAAGATTCTTACAAGCATATCTTTATGAGTTACATTGAGAAACTATAAATATAATACTACCTACAACATGATATACTTTGATACATGCTGGAATCCTCTAACTAAAGCAAATACTACAAAGTTATAGTTTAAGGTATCTCAGATAAGACTTTATCTGAGATATGGTAGTCAGGACATGTCCCTAACTCACCTTTTGTCACCAACTAAAGTTGGTAACTTGTACTATCATAAAAAGGTGAACAGGGGAATAAAGTATGGTCAACTACATGGCTCTTTGAGAAAATGCCATGCAGTATCAGAGGTCTACAGTGGAGTGTCAGAGACCATACTTATGTTCACTGGTTCATAGCAGTGTCTTCCGAAGGTTAAATGGCTTCAGAAGAACAAGTACTTCCGAAGCCACTTATACTTCGGAAGAGAACTTCTTCTTTCTTCATACTTTGGCAGTAGTCTTCTGATTTCTTTTTTGAGACTTCTTCTTTGGAAGTGAATACTTTATATTCGTAAGTAGAGCTTTGCCTTTGGAAGTGGAACTTTTACTTTGTCTTTGGAAGAACTCTACTTCCATCGGAAGTTCTACCCTTGGCTTTGGAAGCCTTTGTAAGCAGCACCAAAATTTGTCTAAGTGATTTGGTTTTGCACCAGCCTTCTTCTTGATCCAACAAACTCCCCCTAGGTTGATTCTACCAAAACCTCACTTGTTTCTTTCCTCAAAACTTTTAGTAGCAGGGAGAGTAAATACTTATCAGTCTCCTTGTTCTTCACTGATGTGGTGCTGAGAAATTTGTACAAATATTTGGTTGACAGGATCTCCAGTCTGTCGCCCTGAATGATATGTACCCTTTGTGGTGGCCCTCTAAAAAGAGTTAGTTGATGGGAGCTATAATCATATTCCATCGAACTATAGGTTCTAATTCCGGACCTTCCACCATCTGTAGAAAGGTTGTGCCCTTGGTGGGAGATCTATCCTTGTCTTCCTTTCTTCTCAATCTCAACTTTTCTTCAATCTTAGCTTTTACTGTTACGTCAGCTAGATGAAGACTGCTGAGATGATTCTTGGTGTCAGCAACAGTTTCAAAATTGGAGGGGTTAGAGAATGGTTTCTCTGCTAATTTAGCAATACCAAATTAACTGGAGAATAGCAGAGGGGTGGCAATAAGCCTGTTAACTTCATCGTTCTCTCTTTCCACAACAAAGTTGTGAGTAGCTTTATCGAACCTCCACTGGAGTATATTCTTTCTAGGCACAAGAGACTGACTAGGAATCTTGTCCTCTTTCCTTGTATCCAGTAGAGTCACCAGCTTCCTTCTTAGTTTATTCTCTTCATCATTTAACAATTCTGAGTTTATACCTAGAAGTACTGTAGCCTGGTCTAGTGTTCCTCTGGGTAGATCAAGAAATTGATCTCTTGTGAGGGAAGGTGAAGATCCATCGACATAGGTTCGCTTGATGAAGCCTTCCTCACAGGAGATATCGCTCAGGGTTGTGCAGTTGATGAGCCTATTCTTGATTCTTTTGAATTCTTCTAGAAAGAGATGTTTAGAAGGTTAAGGGGATAGTTGAGAAGGTTGTTGGGTAGGATGAGGTGAGGTGGTTCTGGTAATAGTTTTGGGATGAAGGATGGGTAGTTTTGGTGGTTGAGGTGAGGAGGTGAATGAAGGTAGAGGTGTGGGTTCAGGATTGTAAGGTTTAGTTTGGATGGTGAAAAGAGTGGGAATTGGTTCAGGTTGGGGTTGAGTGGTTGGTGTGAAGGTTATCCCCTGTACCCTTCTGTACATCTCTATTCTTTTCCCCAAATGAATGTCAGCTTTGATCTCACTGACTATTCATTGGAGGGTCCTTTCAGACATGGGACCCACCTACCTTCCAGAGAAGCCGTGAGCCCGGAGATAGTATTTCATCCAGGCTTTGTCACCTATCTTCCTAATTGTAGATGCCCTTGCTTCTTATTCCTTTTTCTTCTTTTCCTTCAAATTTTCTCTTACAACTCTTTTTCTCTCTTTCTCCATTTGATCCTGCTCTTTGTTGAAAAGCCAAAGGATTGTTTCATCATTGTGTGGAGAAAGTTCTTGAAGAGAGAAGCCTCTGGAGGTTAGGAAATCTATCCTTTCCCTCTTGAGTTGCATGTCAACTTCCTTCTGTTCCTTTCCTTCTCTTCCTCTGAGGCCAACCTTGCTGCTTCCTGCTACAGCCTGGTTGCCTATTATAGTTCCACCAACTCCTCTAATGGTAGCAGGAGTGTTTCTTCATTGGCAGCTCCAAGTTGAATAAGCTGGTCAATGATCTCTTCTCTCGTTTTGTTGTTGACAGCCTCCTGGTTGGCTGCAGCTACTTTTGTACTAGCAGCCAATAACTTCCTAGTTGGAAGTCTTCCTTTTCTTTTTAGCATCTTAATCTTCTCCTCTCCCTGAAGCTCTTCCTCAGTCATCTTTTGTTTTCCTTTGTTATCTTTTGAAGAACTTGACTTTGGTGGTTCTTGGATAGTGGATTCTGATTGTGAGAGAGGTAGAGAAGGTGTCTGGATAGGAGGTTGATCTAGAAAGTGCTCACTGTTCACCTCAGATGCCATTTCTAGGATTGCATCTATGATGATTAGTTCCTCGAACATTTTGAACAGTCCTTCTGCAGCTTCCATTTCAGCTTCGGAAGATTCAGCTTGTTCTTCCGAGGCTTTATCTTCAGCTTCGGAAGTAAGAGGGAATGTAGATTCTGTCCCAATTGTTTCAGTTGCTGGGCTATCAGTCCCCATTTCCCCTTCGAATTGAATCTCAGGTTCCATGTGGACCTTAGGTTGACCAACTTCTTCCGTAGTGGTAGAAGGTGTAGTTAGCCTCTGAAGCTCTTCAGCTCCAAGTATATCATGGTAGTATCAAGACTTGGCTGATCACGAGTAGATCTCAACAAGAACTGAGAAAACAAGCTGTAGAGAATTCTGAGCATCATTGAATCAATTGTTAAAGTGACTTGAGATGGCTCAGAAGAAGGTGTGATAGGAGCCGAATATTTAGAAGTTGAAGATTGGCTCTATGGGTCCTTAGATGTTTGTCTTTGAACACTCTCCCCCTTTTTGGTAGCATCATCCTGAGAGCTAGATGAGCTAGAGGAGGAGGTCAAGGAGACTTAAACAGGTACGTTCCTAACAGATCTCACAATCTTCTTCTCAGCTAGTTGAGCCTTGAGATTTTCAATCTCAAGTTGCTAAATGGCAAACCTTTCTTCTAAAGTCCTAACCTTGGATTCAAGGTTTGAGACTTTAGATAGCAGGTCTTTAATTTAGTGTTGCATGCTTCCCTCATCTTCTTTTGAAGAATCATGGGGAGATGAGGTAACATACCTAGTAATAATAAAACACAAAACACAATTGCAGGATCGGTTTATGTCACGAAACACTTGATTTTCTCTCAAACTCACTTAAACAACACTCTCGATGAAAGCAAAGTCTTTAAGAGTTGATAATAATATAATAAGTAATAAAAAACACAAGAAGTAATTTTCAAGGTACTTGCATATATTGCTTCTCAACTCAAGTATTACAAGACTCTTACAAGCATATCTTTATGAGTTACAATGAGAAACTATATATAATACTACCTACAGCCAGATATACTTTGATACCAGCTGGAATCCTCTAACTAAAGCAAATACTACAAAGCTATAGTTTAAGGTATCTTAGGTAAGACTTTATCTGAGATATGGTAGTCAGGACATGTCCCTGACTCACCTTTTGTCACCAACTAAAGTTGGTAACTTGTACTATCATAAAAAGGTGAACAGTGGAATAAAGTATGGTCAACTACAGGCTCTTTGAGAAAACGCCATGCAGTATCAGAGGTCTGCAGTAGAGTGTCAGAGACCATACTTATGTTCACTGGTTCACAGCAGTGTCTTTCGAAGGTTAAATGGCTTCGGAAGAACAAGTACTTCCGAAGCCACTTATACTTCAAAAGAGACTGCTTCTTCCGAGGCTTGAGAACTTCTTTCTTCATATCTTCAGAAGTAGAGCTTTGCCTTCGGAAGTGGAACTTTTACTTTCTCTCCAAAAGAACTCTAATTCCTTCGGAAGGTCCACACTTGGCTTTGGAAGCCTTTGTAAGCAGCACCAAAATTTGTCTAAGTGATTTGGTTTTGGTTGCACCAGCTTTCTTCTTGATCCAACAAATTGGTCAGTATGCTCTTCAACTTGAGGAGCTGTGGACTAGGCTCCTTGATCTTGTTTTCTCTTGGTCCGCCTCTCCTTAACCGATGGATTAGAGGCTGATGCAGATGCATCACCTTCTCGATCATCCTCATCATTATTATCTTCCTTTCCTTTTCCACTTCCTCTCGCTCCTTCTTCATCACCATTTCATCATCGGATTGATCTTCATCCTCATCATCATCATCATCCTCATCATCACCATCCTTGATCTTTAACGGTTCACTCTTTGACCCTTAAGCTTCAGCAAGATCTCTTATTCTTCTTCTCAAGTTCTTCAATTCGCTTTACCGACACCAACACTAGCTCAATTTGACTTTTTAGTGGTTGGTGGGTTGGCCTAACACTTTCTAGTAGTGAGCGTTCTTCTTACTCAGCTGAACAATGTGCTTTGCTTGACCAGCATTCACCACCATAAGCTGATTAATCTGAGTGGCCCTCAGATCATCAGTAGCAATAAGCTTTAGCACCATCTGGTTCAGGCTAGCTGCTGCTCCTCCAACCCGACCATAGTTAGTGTCGGTCCGGGTGTGAATGTGGATTAGGTGCAAGGACAGCTTGGTGAGTGGTTGTGGTAGTGGTGGACGTGGTGAAGATGGGAGGAGGGATGGGAATGGATTGTGGTAGAGTAGGTGTATGAGTGGTATATGGAGTGGTGGCTATGGTAGTGGGTGTGGTAGTGGTGGTAGGTGTGGTAGTGGTGATGGGTGTAGTAATGGTGGTGGTTGTGGCTGTGGTGGTAGCTGTGGTAGTGGTGGTAGTGGGAGAAGATGTAATCAAAGTAACCTGGCCTCTTACTCTTTTTCTTATGGCGATGGTCCATTCTCTTCTTCCTGGAGCCCTTGGAGACAGAGGCTCCCCCTGAGCTGAGGGCCTTGTCTGGGGTGTAAGAAGGATCAGTAACATCTGTAGCATCACCCTTCAACCCAGCCTGGCGTCCGCCAACCATCTCTTTCCCTTTGTCGGTGGAAACAACCCTGCTCCCGACAGTCCTTACCAGTGGCTCATCATCAGACTCTTCCTCTTCATCAAGCAGGAAGTCTTGGTGGAAGCTAGCCTTCTCTGTTCCACCAGGTGCCTCACCACCTTGACCATCATCATGGTCGTCATCATGGTCGTCTTCTTCATCAGTGGGTAGGTCAATTGGCTCAACATCTGAGTCACTATCATCGTGATGCCACTTCTTGTGAGAGGGAGCCACATATCTTCACTGGCCAAATGCCCGAACAATCGCCTGACTAGGGGCTTCACCTGCTTCCCCCGATAGACCTTCATCCTATCCAATGTAGTATCATCCATAACCTCTAGAACTACAGCATCCTCCCTCTCCTTGGTAGCATAGGAAGTTTCTCGTCAATAATCATCTATAAAAAATGTGGGTACATACAAAAGCCTTCCTTTCCCTTGGCTTCTAGGTTCTCGATCATATAAGAGAAGAGCATGTGTGAAAAACTAAATGGGTGGTTCAGCACCAGAGCAACATATGCGTTTTGGATTTGATCTGACATCTCATCAAATCCACATCTCCTTGACGCTATGCACTTGAGAATGACATGGGCTAAGTACTTAAACTAGGGGCACATGTTTCTTGTTGAGCACACATGCGTTGATGTCCCCAGTGTACTTATTGGACCAAAAGAACCAATAGGCCTGATCAGAAAAACCTCTAAGTCCCACAGACATCACAACAACTGCTGAAGACTTGATCAGCTGTTAACAAAGTCTGAAGACTGCAACAGCTGAAGATTGAAAGTACTGAAGTACAACAGCTGAAGTTCTAAAGTGCTGAAGACCAACAGCTAAAGATTGAAAGTACTGAAGTACAACAACTGAAGTTCTAAGTGCTGAAGACTTCAACAGCTGAAGACTAAAGTACTAAAGTACAACAGCTGAAGTATAAAGACTGAAGACATCAGCTGATGACAACAGTGAAGCTCAGTACAAGTACTGAAGCCATCAGAGTGTGTACAACAGCTGAAGAAGCATTCTTCAGTTATTGTGATGGTTTACCTTTCAGTAGTTTTCTTTGTTTCAGTATTTATAAAACAACTGAAGAGTATGTTCTTCAGTGTTATAGTTTCAGTAGTTTCTTTTCAGTAGTTGTAATAATAGTTAACTTAGCATTTTTGTAAGAAGATGTCAGCTGTTTGACATCTTCAGTAGTTGTGTTAACTATCAGTAGTTTGTGATAAATTCTGTTAGATGTCACTATCAAGTGACATCAGCAGACGTCACATCTCTTATATAAGAGGCGTGACCTAATTGTAATTGTGACATTCCGTTACCACGAAAGCGAATATTGAATGAAATATATTTGCAGAATTCTTTCTATCTATAACCGTTTTTGTTCTTACATTGAATATCTCTTTGTTCTTGTGAATGGCTAATTCATTGTTAGAATTCCGCTGCTATACTCTTAATCAATCAAACGTAGATCACTAATCCTAACAAGTGGTATCAGAGCAGGTTAATCATTGATCGATCTAACAATTGATCATTGAAACTGCTAATTGATATCTATGTTTGATTGAATTAGCATATTTGCAAGAACTGGTTATAGATTATTGAATTTCTGACGCTTTCATTCATTTATTTTGAGATCTCTCTTGGTTCAATTGTTGTTGTGTTTTTGTTCTAAACCTGTTATAACTTAATTGAATTTGATTGAATCTGAGATGACTACTCCTTCTAATGAACCTCACAATACCGGTTCCTCAACCAAGCCCCCGATGCTGGTTAGGACCGAGTATAACATATGGCAGCGAAGAATGCTTCATCACCTGTCTGTTAATAGTTCAGTGTTGGACATCTGTGGTACACGGACCACATAAGCCTATGGTGAACAATCCGGAAACCAATCAAATGGTTCCGAAGAAGAAGGAACAATACTCTGATGAAGATCGGAAACTGTTTGAGATTGATGCTAAAGCCCATGGAATTCTGGCCATGGCACTGCCTAATGAAATCTATTCAGGGCTTATGCATCATGAAACTGCTCATGATCTCTGGAATGCCCTGAAGGAACAATTCGGTGGCACAGATGAGGTCTTAGCAAACAACAGAGAAATCCTTGCCTAACAATATGAGACATTCTCTCATAGAAAGGGTGAGACACTGACTCAACAGTTTGAGCGTTTTCCTGCTTGATCTCTGAGCTGAAAATGGTGAAACAGGAATACACCAACAGCCAGATGAATAACAGGTTCCTCAGATCACTGCCTGAGAGATGGAACATACACTATTGTCCTACGCTCTAGTGCAAATCTGGATAGCCTATCTCTCACCCAACTTCATGGGAAACTGCTTACATTCGAAAGAGAGATAGAGCAGAAAAGGAAACTGTCCTCATCAGGAAAGCTCACCGATGACTTGTACCAGGGAATACTGCCTTGGTTGGTCATGAGTCAGAATATGCTGCATCTGAAAGCAATTATGATGAGCATATTGATTTCTCTTCAAATAGTTCTGATCATGCATTTGTTCGTATTGATAGTCATTCTGGCAGTAATAGTGACAATCTATGCTTCATCATGGATGATTTGAAGGAATAGCTGATGATGATCTAGAAGAGATGGATATTCTGAGCCAAATGGCATTGATTAATATTAGATCTCAGAAGTTCTACAACAGAACTGGCAGGAAATTTCCTGGACTCTCTGGCAAAACCAAAGTTGGTTTTGACAAGAGTAAGTTGAGGTGTCACAAATGCCAAAGGCTGGGACACTTTGCAAGAGAGTGTAGATCAACTGGATCTAACTCTTCTGCACCCTTTGTGACTTTTCCTAGTACTAGTCCACAAAAAAGAGGGCAACATCCTGCTGGTTCTGGTCGTCATTCACACCCTAGATCTCCAGCATACTTTGTCCCCCAGGGTCCAATGTCATATCCTGTTCCTGCTATTACTTGCCTCAGTCTAATCCGGTTCAAGCTCCCATTTCACAACAATCACATGCATTTCCTGAACCTCAACCTTCCCAATCTCATCAACAAATTCAACCTCAACAACACAGCTCCTTCACCTAGGAGTTTGACTGGAGCAGTTTACCAGATGATTTGTCTGGTCATGAACAACTGTTCACTGGTGCTGGTCAACATGGTGGTGACAGTCCCTTTGAAAATCTAGCTCTTATGGCTTTGGATTCTGCTGATACTTCATCCTCTAATTCCTCTATACCAAAGATATCACAGGTATCCTCCGAGGCAAAAGCCAAACTATGTTCTGAATCATGCATAGCCGCATTTGCATCTATTAGAGAAGCAAATGTAGCTTAATTAACAAGAACATTGAGCTAGAACAAACAATTTCCAAAAGCAAAGCTGAATTTGAGTCTGTGCTTAATGATAAGAATGATGAGATTTACAAACTTAAATGCCAATAACTGATGATAAGGCTAGGGAAGAGATACTTCTAGAGAAGTATAGAGATCTCAAGAAACACTTGCAACTACCCAGGTAGAGTGTGATCGATGGGTAAATTCTTGCAAGGGTTTTGAAATGATTCTTAGTAAGCAATCTGCTTCCAATGTGAAGTTTGGCATTGGTTATAATCACCTGCTCCACCTACAGATTTTACTCCCAGAGCAGAGGTAGAATCTGATGGTGAGAGCAATAACCAATCCATTTCATCATGTGATCTACTTTCTGATACAGCACCATCAAAAGTAGAAGTCAGCACTAAGCCCTCTCAAACCTATCAGCTGATGTTGATGGTTCCACTGCTGACACTCACATGATCAAAGAGTTGATCAACTCAGGAGTTAATTCTGAAAGTCCTGAAAGGACTGGAGAGCAAGATTTAACATCTGAAGTTCAAACTCCAACTACTGTCAGTACTGAGAGAAGAAAACTGGTCAGTAGAAAGAGTTTGAAGACTACTAAAGAGGAAGTCAAGAAAGCAAACAATGCTTCCAAAGTACTGAAGAGCAAGTCTTTAGTAGTTTCATCCTCTTTAGTTGATGATCAACATAAGATGAAGAAGAAACCATGTGAAGTATGTGGCTTGTTCAATCATCTTACAGATGATTGTTGGTACAAAAGAGGATCCAAACTCAAACATAAAGAGGAAATTAAAGAGAAAATGGTTAAAATGAAAACTGAGTTTGAGGCCACATTTGTATCAGCAACATCAAATCCTGTAACCCTTAAGTCCATAAAGAAATCCAAAAGGAAGGGGTTAAACAGGTAACAGCTGAGATTGCTCAAAAGAAGAAGGTGCAACATAGGAACTTTCAAAAACACCAATGCCAATGTGTCTGATGAGCTGAAAGCTTTATCACAAAATCAGACACAGCTGGTTATGATGGTTCAACATCTATTGGGAAGAGTTAACCAATTAGATGTTCCTATGTTGAAACCATAGAAAAGGAGGTCCAAGCCAAAGGATTCCTCTTCTTCACCATCTTCTTTCTCAGGCTGTTGTTTCCATCAAACCTTTTAGTTTACCATCTGTTGATGAGAACAGGCCCAAAACCAAAAAGGTTTGGGTATCCAAAACTAACTGATTGTTTATAATTGCAGGGTTCTTCAACATGCCAAAGTAGCATCTGGTATGTAGACAGGGGGATCTATGCACTGACTGGGAACAGCTCTCTCTTCATGACTACTCTCAAGGAAAGAAGGGGTTTGTTTCTTTTGGCAATGATGCTAGGGGTACATCATTGGAAAAGGCTTTGTCTCCAATGGAGAAATAAAGTTTGATGATGTTAATCATGTGGAAAATCTCAAGTACAATCTCTTGAGTGTCAGTCAAATGTGTGATAAAGGCCATGTTGCTCTTTTCACCAGTCAGAACTGTAGGATTCTGTCATCCAAAGTTCTGCATTGATTGATAAGGTGTTGGATGATCACACTCTCCTGAGAGCCAACAGGACAGGAAGAGTGAATGCCTAGATCTTTCCAAGAAAATAGATCTCAGAGGCCATCCTTGCCTATTTTCCAAAGCCTCTCCTCAAGAATCTAAACTGTGGCACAGAAGGCTGGGTCATGTTAATTTCAAAAACATGAATCAGCTGATTCACAATAGTTTAGTCAGAGGCTTACCAATAAAGGAGTTCCATTGTGATGAAACCTGCACTGCTTGTTAAAAGGAAAACAGCACAAAGTCTCATTCCCTCCTATTGAAGAGCCTAAGTCCACTGCCATCTTGCAATTACTGCATATGGATCTATTTGGTCCTGTGAGAGTGATGAGCATGGCAAAGAAGAAATACTGTCTGGTAATTGTGGATGATTACTCCAGATTTGTATGGACTTTCTTTCTACATTCAAGGATGAGGTTGCTCAGAAGATTATTCACTTTGTGTTGTATGTTGAGAAGAGTAGTACCCTTTCAGACAAGTGTATAAGGAGTGACAATGGAACTGAATTCAGAAACCATACACTTGATGACTTCTATCTTTCAAAGGGAATCAAAAGGCAGTTTAGCATCCCACAGACTCCAGAACAAAATGGAGTAGGGAGAGGAAGAACAATACCCTAATTGAAGCTGCAAGGTCCATGTTGGCTGACTCTGGTTTGCCACTGACCTTTTGGGCTGAAGCTGTTAACACAGCTTGCTATGTGAAGAATAGAGCCTTAGTAAATCAGAGGTTGATGAAGACTCAATATGAAGTTCTCCATCACTTGGCTCCTCTAATTTCATTTTTCAAAGCATTTGGGTGTCCCTGTTTTATCTCAACACAAAGGATCAACTCCAAAAATTGATCCTAAGGTGGATGCAGGGTATTTTGTGGTTATTCATCTACTTGCAAGGCATACAGAGTCTTCAACTGCAGAACAAAGATAGTTGAAGAGACTTTGCATGTGAAGTTAATGAAAATCCTATGGACAAGATTCCAAAACCCTGTGGAGTTGTTTGATTTGGACATACTGCAATATGTTCCTATTAACCTCCAGCTGTTGCAGATCATGTGGATAAATCATCCTCTGCAGCATGTCTTCCACCTGGTGGTATTGATGATGATGATGATATATCAATACTCACCTATTCAAGTTTAGTGACCAACTGCCTGTGTCTGCTAAATTTGATGTTCCTGTAGCTTCAGCAGTTCCATCCACAACAAATACTGATGAGATCTCTGATTCCTCTACATCTTTTGAGTTACCATCCAATTCTTGGTTTTCAAGAGTCTGCATCAACATCTGTTGCTGCTGAAGGTCCTACAAACACTTGCACAGATCTCATTGTTTATCAAGAATGAAGAATCACCCAATGTCTCAAATTATTGGTGATATCAATGCTGGAGTTTCAACAAGAAGTCAATTGTCTAACTTCTGCTTCTATGCTCTCTTCATCAGTCAGCTAGAGCCAAAGAACTATCATGTTGCTTTGAGAGACAATGGATGGGTTGAAGCCATGCAGCTTGAGCTACTTCAGTTCAAGAAACAGCAAGTGTGGGAACTGGTTCCTCTTCCCCCAGGTAAGTGTGCAATAGGCACTAAATGAGTGTTTAGGAATAAAACTGATGAAAATGGGCTTATTGTTAAGAACAAGGCTAGACTGTTGTACAGGGGTTTTCACAAGAAGAAGGTATTGACTATGATGAAACTTTGCCCCTGTAGCCAGACTAGAGGACAATTAGATTGTTTTTAGCCTATGCTGCATTCCACAATCTTAAAGTTTTTCAAATGGATGTCAAAAGTGCCTTTTTATATGGTAAAATAAAGGAAGAAGTTTATGTGTGTCAACCACCAGGTTTGAGGATAATAAACATCCTGAATGGGTGTATAAACTGATAAGGCTCTTTATGGGTTGAAACAAGCTCCTAGAGACTGGTATGAGACACTTTCCACTTTTCTTCTTAAGAATAATTTCACTAGAGGCTCCATTGATATAAAACTTTGTTTATAAGAAGGTGGGATCAACATAAGCTACTTGTTCAGATTTTATGTGATGATATCATTTTTGCATCCTCTGGTCCCCAGTTGTGTGATGATTTTACAACATTAATAAAAAAGAGGTTTGAATGATGGTGCAATGGGAGAATTACAGTTCTTTCTAGGCTTGCAAATTAAACAAAAGGCTGATGGAACCCTTATCATCAGTCAAAATATACAAAAGATCTTTGAATAAGTTTGATTTACAAAACTGTAAGCCCTGTTCTACTCCCATGTGCAACACCATACAACTGGATGCAGATCAGAAAGGTAAAGCTGTTGATGAAACACTTTACATATGATTGGGTCCTTGATGTATTTAACAGCTGCTAGACCAGATATCATGTTTGCTACTTGTGTCTGTGCCAGATTTCAGGCTGCTCCTAAAGAGTCTCATTTGATTGCAGTCAAAAGGATCTTTAGATATTTGCAAGGTACACAATCTCTAGGTTTATGGTATTCCACTGGACACTCTTGCAAATTAGTTGCTTTTTCAGATAGTGACTATGCAGGTGCAAGTTAACTAGAAAGTCAACTTCTGGTGGTTGTCAATTCCTAGGCAACTGTTTGATTTCTTGGCAGAGTAAGAAACAAACATCTGTTGCTACATCAACTGCTGAAGCCGAGTACATTGCTGCTGCAAGTTGCACTTCTCAGGTACTCTGGCTTCAGAACCAACTTCTGGATTATGGCATTACAGAGACTAAGACCATTATTAATGGATAGTGCTTCAGCTCTGTGTATTGTCAAAAATCCAGTCCAACACTCTAGGACCAAACATATAGAGATCAGACATCACTTTATTCGGGATTGTTTTGAAAAAGGTCTGATTGATCCTAAGTTTGTGCCTAGTGCTGATGAGCTTGCATATATTTTTACTAAGCCTTTGGATAGTTCTACTTTCCAAAACCTTGTGTTAAGGCTTGGTATGCTGCAGCTAGAATAAGTGATAACTACTGATGATCTCAGTAAATAAGTACTAATGATCATTAGTGACCATATCACATATTGTACTGCTTCTGTTACAACAACTGATAAAGTAACAACTACTGATGTAGTTGTAACTACTGATGTTGTCAAAATAGATACGTACTGATGTCCTATGAAACAACTGAAAACAACAAAAGGCTGATGAGTAAGTGTTGAGGACAGTATGAAATAGCTGAAAGGCTATGAATTGACGAAAACTACTGATGAGAACTCTCTCTTAAGTTGTTTCTCCAACTGCTGTTTCATTCTAAACTACTGATGACTAATACCAAGTCATCAGCTGTTTACAACAATGATGACAAAACCATGTCTTCAGTAGTTCACAACTACTGATGACTATACAAAGTTATCAATTGTTTTCAAACATCTGAAGTCAAAACCATGGTCTTCAGTAGTTTTATAACTGCTGATGCCTAAAACCACGACTTCAGCTGTTTCAACGTCTGAAAGGGTAATACCATGTCAACAGTCGTTTTAAAACTACTGATGACTAACACCAAACCCTTCAGTCATTTTCTAACCCGTACCATATAAATATCCCCAACCTAATCCTTCAGAGCCTCATCTTCTTCAAACCTAACGTTCATATCTCCAAAACTTCTCTCTCATTAATGGCGACCATGCAGCTCAAACCGAGACACAACTGTGTAGCTTACCTCACCAAATCGCCATTCTGGGCTAAGTTCGATAACGCTATTGATCTTATGGTCCTGTCACCCTACAAAACGGCCTTTCTTCTCAATCCATCCTTCATGTCGAATCCCTTAACCAGTTTTGGATGAACGTCACCCTCACCACTGGGGAGAACAACACAGAGTCTCTCCGGTCGGTCGTCAACAACCACCAAGTGGTCATCACTCCCGATATACTTCGTCAAACCCTACATCTGGATGATGCCACTTTTCCTACTGGATATCCAAAGGGCACAACTGATTTATCCTTTGCCCACCATGGATATCAGGGAAACCTTAGTGCCTCCACCATACTAAGAAAGAAACATTCCATGATGCTGAACGTCTCATATTTCACATGGTAAATGTCTGTTTGGCTCCTAAGACTTCCTCTTGGGATCAAATGTCTACAAGGTCGCATCAGGTACTTTCTCTATCCTTGAGCAACAGAACCTAAACTTCTCTGAAATCATTTTTTTGGAACTTAAGGACATGGCCTCAAAATCTATTTCTAACCGCTGGATATTATATCCTCGATTCATTATGGCCATAATAGAGAATCAGCTAAAGGCTGAGGGACTTGTTTGTCTCGGAGTCCCTGCAATGGCTGTATTGCCTGAAGTATACTCCAGGCACAACTCTGACCAAACGTTGAAACAGGCTGCCAGGCTGCGAAAACCACGCAGTTGGAACCCACAGCCACCACCTCCAGAACCAAAGTCCCCACTACACCCAAATCCAAAAAGCCAAAAAAGGCTACTCAGAGGAGATGAGTCCCCTGAGGATGCCCCTGTACCACAAACACAGGAACCACACACTGGTCTTAACCCCCAGTTGTGACACTGACTCACCCAGCCACAGCCGCACAGGTATCCTCTCACAGGATCCTGTTGCAACCAAAATTGGGGAACCTACACTGCTGGAACCTATCTCCCTTGAGAGGGTTACCATTGAAGCGCACCATTCACCCCGGGTGCAATCTGCTTCCACCCAATCACCACATGCAACCGCCCCCCAAAGTCCTACATTACTTGTTGCATAAGTGCTGACTCAGTTGCACTCCTCACCCCCTCCCCAGATACCAATTACAACTGGGAATACTTCTACCATTGAGGGGGAGGACCAAAGTGCAGCTGAGAACCCACAACATAGGGGTTACAATGTTCCTTCTCCTAGTGTAGCAATGGAGAGGAACTTCTAGTGAGGCTGCCACTTCTCCTGCTTCAGCATATGATTAGGTTGTAGTTGGTACCATTACTAAGACCTTACTAGAGGCAACTGCTGATGAAGGACAGCGTCCTGAGGCAGGAAGTCCCCAGTTCCAAGACAAAGGGGCACATGCTACAACTGAGCTACACTCAGTGCATGTTCATCCTGATCCTATCAGGAGGTCAGGTGATTCAGTAACTACTGATGATGACCTGGGCTTCTTTTACGATGTAATCGCCCAAAACACCATCCTGGAAGAGGAGGTGAGCAGATTCAAAAGCTGCTTGCCAAAACTTCTAAGGAACAAAGACCATCTGCCTCTACCACCTCACAGATGGCACCTTCATCTGAAGGTCTCCAAACACTGAGCCACTCCCAACAACTCAGCCACCTGCCTCTGCTTCTGGCACTATTTCTCAGGAACAGAACCCTCCTGAGCAAATAGTTGCTATCCTTCAAAATTCCCTCCCTCTCATCACCCATAATCACTGACATAGTGATCAAAGCCATTGATGAGAGGCTTTCCTCAGTAATACAACCATTGATAGAGGAGGTTGTGGGCAAACAGCTTTCTGGCAATCAACCCCTTGCAACCAATGCAACAAAAAAAGGGGAGATTAAGTCAGTGAAAGCAAAAAAAAGAGGAGTACAGAGGAGAAAGAAAAGGAGAAAGAAACAGAAGGGATAGTAGTGGAAAAGGAGTTGGAGTTGAATGTGGAGACCGATAAAGAAAAGGAAAAAAAGAAAGCCTTCGAGCTACTGATAAAAGAGGCTGATGCCGAACACAGTAGATCAATGGACAACATCATTGATCAGCTGTTTAGGCAAGGCCATGACACCGATAAACTTGACTCTGAGATTCAACGATTAGAGATGGAAGAAATCCAGAATAGATGGGCAAGTTATGAAGTGTTAGAAAGGGAAAGGCTTGAGATCATGATTAGATTTATTGCAAAATATCTTGGAAGATCAATGATCGAAATCAAAGCTTGGTCCAGGGACAGTATCTTGGCAATCACCACCAAGATCTGTTCGTCTGAAGCATATACTAAGGGACTTGTTATTGAAGCTTTGAATGAAGCGGGTGCTGGGAGCAGGACTGAGCTAGCCAAGCAATCAAAAGCCACACTCACCTCAAAATGCTAGAATAGCCTGTCAACATTCCCACACCAAAACCACCCAAAACACAACCCACCAAACCAACTCCCTTACCCTCAAAACCATAGCCGATGATATACCCTTGAAGAAGAAGAGAAGGGTATGAGGCTAGAAGATGAGAAGATAGGCTGCCATTCTCAGCTGTGATTCAGTTGCCTAAGGCCACAAGTCACTCCTCAGCAATTACTCCTGAATTCCAAGACAAATGGTTAAAGTGAAGCTAGAAGAAGAAGAGCTTCATAAACAGCATGATGAGGAATTGCTGAAGAGAGTTGACAAAGCTTATGCAGCCACATCTTCTATCATCAATATGAAGAAACAAGCCCTCAGACTTTACACTCTCAAGCACACCTTTCAATATCAAAAGGAAAGAGTGAGGATTTGGCCTGATCCCAGGGTGTCTCACAGAATTCATAAGAAAAACATACCTCAGAGATACATTGGCCAGGTGAAAAAGATTGTAGATGCAGTGATCTCTCTGGTCTTTGTAGTTTCACCCTGGGAAATCCTAGAGGACTTCAAGAAAGCCTATAAAGCTAATCTAACCCCTCAGAAGATGCTGGAAACAAAATAGTGAAAAAGGGGTTAGTTACAAGAGGCTTGAGGAAGTCAGGAAAAATGAGCTCCAGTTGTTCCTAGAGGGTAATCACCCGATGAGTTTGCTTACAGAATAATACAACTGTGGAGCTAAAGAATGGGAAACAGGCCAAATACCTGTCTGAGTATTATGGCCTGAATCATTGTTTGAAGGAGGTGCTGAAGAGCTAACCATGGAGGAACAAATCACCTTCCTTGAGGCCTACACAAGAGAGTCGTACAGACTCATCATGGGGAAATAGATCTCATGAATAGGGTAACAACTCTGTGTCCAATTCCCAAAACAGAGTTCCCATTCATACTTTGCCAAACAAATATTTAAGACTTCTTCCCTGGCCGGTGCTTAAAAAAGGGTCGCTTCTGACCTGATCTAGAAGACAAAAAGACCAACATTTCTGCCATAATAAGTGGGACAACTCTAATAACTTTAGAGGTTTTGAGTGCATTGGTTCAGGGGGAGTTTATTGGACCAAAAGAACCAATGAGCCTGATCAGAAAAAACTCTAAGTCCCACAGACATCACAACAACTGCTGAAGACTTGATCAGCTGTTTAACAAGTCTGAAGACTGCAACAGCTGAAGATTGAAAGTACTGAAGTACAACAGCTGAAGTTCTAAAGTGCTGAAGACCAACAACTGAAGATTGAAAGTACTGAAGTACAACAGCTGAAGTTCTAAAGTGCTAAAGACTTCAACAGCTAAAGACTAAAGTACTGAAGTACAACAGCTGAAGTATAAAGACTGAAGACATCAGCTGATGACAACAGCTGAAGCTCAAGTACAAGTACTGTAGCCATCAGAGTTTGTTACAACAGCTGAAGAAGCATTCTTCAGTTGTTGTGATGGTTTACCTTTCAGTAGTTTTCTTGTTTTAGTATTTATAAAACAACTGAAGAGTATGTTCTTCAGTTGTTATAGTTTCAGTAGTTTCTTTTCAGTAGTTGTAATAATAGTTAACACTTAGCATTTTTGTAAGAAGATGTCAACTGTTTGACATCTTCAGTAGTTGTGTTAACTATTAGTAGTTTGTGATAAATTCTGTTAGATGTCACTATCAAGTGACATCAACAGACGTCACATCTCTTATATAAAAGGTGTTGACCTAATTGTAATTGTGACATTCCGTTACCACGAAAGCGAATATTGATGAAATATATTTGCAGAATTCTTTCTATCTATAACCATTTTTGTTCTTACATTGAATATCTCTTTGTTCTTGTGAATTGGCTAATTCATTGTTAGAATTCCGCTGCTATACTCTCTAATCAATCAAACGTAGATCACTGATCCTAACAGTACTTCATCCGCAGAAAGCATGCCCGAACAGTCAGAGGGTGCAGCTTGGTTGGGTGGGCATCATCATCACCTAGATCCAGGACTCGTCTCAAATCTACTGTAGTAATACTAATCTCCTTTCCAAAGATCGAGCCCCGAATACTATAGGGCTCAGAGGACCTGTTAACTGTAGCACCTCCCAAAAGGCCTACTGTACAGATCTATATGGAGTGCACGGTGTAGATATGGCCTTGAAGATCCTTGATCTTCTCATAAGGGCAGAATCCCAATAAACTTGGATGCGTTCCGGGTAGAAGCATCTAAATGAGCACAGATGTTGTGCTTCGTGCTCATGATCATCTATCAGCCATGTTGCTACAAAACAAGAAACATATACCTTAGATTTATGCATAACAGAAGGTAGTTGGTAAGCTGTATTTATCATACTGGTTCAGTCGTGCGACTAAACCATACGACTGAGTTTTAGTCGTACAATTGAGTTCAGTCGCCTGATTGAGCCTGCGGGTGAATTCAGTCGTGCGATTGAGCCTGCGACTGAGCTTAGTCGTATGCTACACCATGCGTTTGGGTCAGTTGTGCGACTGAACCCATATGCATGATTCATACGTGCGATTGAGTCATTCGCCTGGCTCAATCGTGCGACTGAAGTTCATTAGCATGGCCATTCGCATCCTACATTGTTGAACACCCTTAAATGAATCTTTTTCAAAACATTATATTAGACTTCGTGTTTAGACTCATTAGACTTGCAGAGACTCGAAATAACACTTAATGTCCTTTAAATCAACATTTATGTCCAGTTAAGTGGTCTATTTTAGGGTTTAGTCTCGGTTCTAGGTTTTAGCCCAATCGGTCCTTAAAGATGCGATTAAGATGTTCATTTGGATCGATTGCAAACGCCCAATACCTATAGATGAGTAGAATAACCGTTAGAATCATCGATCAGGAAGTAATCACAAGTAAACAAAATTTGGGCAAAGTATTTGTGAGTATGCGTGATTCAGAGAACTTGAAGGGTGGTAAGGGTTACGACCGACTGACCCCCTATTATACTATTTTAACTTTCAGTCGTGCGACTGGACCCATACTCATGCTTCAGTCATGTGACTAAGCCCATACTCCTTCATCCATTCGTACGATTGGTTCAGTCTTGTAGGCCAATCACATCGTTGTCCCATACTCATGGTCCAATCATGTGACTGGCTCATACTTATGGTTCAATCATGCGATTGGCTCATCCTTATGATTCATTCGTACTATTGGCTCATACTTATGAGCTTGAACTCTTACATTTTCAAACACTTAACATTTTTAACTATTGATTATAACATTATGACCTTTGATCATCTCAGACATGATCCTTTTAATTTAAAACCAATTGATCACCTCAGACGTGACCCCTTTTTAGTGAGTGATTAACAGAATTTGTCTAATTGTATAGTTCGACATTTACACAACATAAGACTAGAAAATTGAAAACAACTTTGAAATTTAAAAGAAAAAACCAAGACATATTTTTATTGTTGTTGGGTTTGAGCAGAACAGCTTCAAGTTAATTTAATCATTTCTGGAAAGATTCATCATAGAATCATACAGGTATAACATAATCGTTTGGAACCCCTTTTCATATGCACTTTGATGCTAGATTCGTGTTTTGTCTGAGAATCGATAGCACTTTCAAGAAATCATACTAGAGCTATAAGATGCACACAATAATTTTGACTTTCAAAAGTTGCAGCCATGATGATTGTCAGTATATTTTCCACTTAAATCCATACACGGATTTTTGACCCCCATTGGTGATTAGTTAGGTTTAATTATTTCAACAAGCATTTGTGGATCCCACACTTATATGTAATCAACATTCCTCAGGAGATTTTTGAGCGGTCTACAGGTATTTGACAAGAAGAAACTATTCTAAGAGCTTTCAAAGAGATGCCACGTAAGGCCCCGTTCCCGGGACGCTCGCAACTGGTCAATCATTGCACATAAAACATATAATTACATTAACTTGAAATGAATGTTGCAGCGGAAACATTAAAAACAACATTCTCATTAAAAATACTTTTCCAAAATAATACAACATTCGTTACACAAATTCATTTGTTCGCATTACAATGCAAAAACAATAACAAAAGAATGCCATCCAAAATAGCCAAGTAGCCGCCCCGTGCCATCCTCAACAACTTTACCTGCCATCTAGAAAATGCATAAAAAGTCAGCGTTGCTGAGTGAGTTCTAGTTTTAATAAAATAGATTTTATCTTTCGTTTAAAAACCATTCTTTACAATCGTACGTAATCATGCATTATACATACACATAGCTAATATCATTATTATCTTCATCATTCGTTCGTTCATTCCGTACATTCGTCATTAAATCTTTACTTTCATTCGGAACAATGCCATGTGCTACCCCACCGTCATGCATAAAGACGGTACTCGGCCTGAGGTCTTTCATAGACCCCAAACATTGTGCACGAAGTTGACTCCAATACCTAGGGTAAGCGGCAAGGGTCCTAAACATATGGTCAATCACAAGGATTGTACCCTAGTGTGCATCCTTTTGGGGTAATTAAGTCGCACACAGTTGAGCTAACACCCTTCATTGGGTGTGAACCTCCATACATATGCTTAATCACACAGATTAAGCCCCAGTGTGCATCCTTTTAGGGTAGCTAACCCGCACACGTTGATCTAACACCCTTCACTTGGTGTGAACCTCCATACATATGCTTGCAAGCCTTTCTTACTTTCATCCATTCATTAATGCATGCATTCATTCATTACGTTCCTCTTTCATTATCTTCCACTTTAAGTTACATAATACTTTCATTTCATTCATTAACATTTAACATAAAACCACGGGAAAATTAATCATACATAATAAGGAACATCAATATACACATACAACATCACCATACAGGGTATCATCATACATGCATAAAATACATCATACATACCATCATGCATAAGCACCAATCATACATCATATCATCATCATACAATGCCCATCACATCATCTATGACCTCAAAAGTCAGCTTACATGAACTCCCGGGAACCTCCCAAGTCAAAGCCTACATTTCACTTTATCCCCAAAAAGTCAGAAAATATTCTAAGTCTTCATCCACATTTTTTTTGTTCATCCGTATTAACTTTTGTTCATCCGCATTCACTTTTGTTCATCCGCATTTTCTCATCCGTATTTCCTTTACTCATCCACATTTCTTTTACTCATTCACATTGACTTTTACTCGTCCGCATTTCCTCTTACTCATCCGCATTGACTTTTACTCATCCGCATTAACTTTTACTCATTCTCATTGACTTTTCTCATCCGCATTTGTCAATGCTCATCCGCATTGACTTTTACTCATCCATATTTCCTCTTAACTCATCCACATTGACTTTTACTCATCCGCATTGACTTTTACTCACCCGCATTTGTCATTGCTCATCCATATTTGTCAATGCTCATCTGCATTTGTCAATGCTCATCCACATTTTTCAATGCTCATCTGCATTTGTCAATGCTCATCCACATTGACTTTCATCCGCATTAACAACACTTAGGCAAATTCTAAAACTTAGGCGCATGAGCAGCCCCATTCGCACCTAAACATCAGATTCAGTCTCCAAACACCATCATCATGTCCTGAGCTTAAATAGAACATTCTAAGACTTAGAAACACAACCATAACATCATCAAACATATACATAGCCCAAATCAGACCCCACCCTCAACATACACACATTCATACATACGGGTATGAAACCCAGTTTTATAAAAACGTACATTCATGCATTTCCAACCCCAAAATCAGTTAAAACATGTAAAAGAGGGGATTTAGAACTCACCTTAGCAACCTCTTCGGGTAAGACTTTCTTCAAAGCCCGATTGCTACAAGTTCTCACCTAGAAAGCCAGTAAAACACAACCGAACACATGCAATATACATAAGCACACAACTTAGGATGAAACAAGTTAAGAACATGTTAAACACACGAATTCTGACCTTGAATTTGACTCTTCTTCTTGTTCTTCTTCAAAATCTAAATCTGCACTTTCTCTCTCTAAATGTCTGAAGGTTTGGGTGTTATAAGAAGAGAGTGGGCGGCCATGCCCACTTTACACCAACTTTCAAACCTTTTTGTCTTTTTGACACTTTTAACCCCTCAACTTTGGTTAAATAGCTTTTCTTTCTTTTTCTCCGCCTTATTCTTCTTTCTTGGACTCTAAAAAAATAACCGGTTGTTACATGCCAAGCCTCAGGTCAGTGCCATCGCACAACAGAGAGGCGCAAACAACAATGAATTCTAGAATAACTAGGTGCTACAAGTCCACCCCCCTTATATAGGTTTCATCCCCGAAACCTGTTATTCCTCGAACAAACGTGGGTAATGTTGTCTCATCTCTTCTTCAATCTCCCACGTAGACTCGGATCCCTTCCTGTGCTTCCACTGTACACATACAAAAGGAACCACTTTATTCCTTAACTTCTTCTCTTTATGATCAATGATCTCCACTGGTTGCTCCACATAACTGAGCCGTTTGTCTACCTCGATGTCTTTCAGTGGTACAACTATGTCTTCGTCTGCCAAACATTTCCTCAGATGAGATACATGTAATGTCGAATGAATTCCACTTAACTCATCTGGTAACTCCAATCTATAGGCCACCTCTCCTAGTCTAGCAATGATTCGAAAAGGCCCTATGTATCTCGAGTTCAACTTGCCCCGCTTTCTGAATCGAATGATACCCTTCCAAGGTGAGATTTTCAACATGACCCTGTCACCCACCTGGAACTCAATCGGTCTATGTCGTTTATCAGCATACGACTTTTGTCTATCTTTGGCTGCCTTCATGAAGGCTTTGATCTTTTCAAGCTTCTCGGTCGTAGCCTCCATCACCTCGACGCTCCCTAACTCCTTCTAACCAATATCACCCCAACAGACAGGTGTTTTGCATCTCCTACCGTATAACATCTCATAAGGGGGCATACCGATACTGGCATGATAACTATTGTTATATGAGAACTCAACTAACGGTAAGTGGTCGTCCCAACTTCCTCCAAAATGGATGACACATGCCCGAAGCATATCCTCCAGCGTTTGAATGGTCCTTTCCGACTAACCATCTATCTGAGGATGATAACCCGTGCTAATATATAACCTCATCCCCATTGCATCGTGGAACTTCTTCCGAAATTTTGATGTAAATCGGGTGTCACGATCAGACACAATAGACACCGACACACCATGACGAGTTACGATCTCCTTGATGAAAAGATCCGCCAACCTCTCGGATGAATATGTCTCGTGAATCGGTAGGAACTGAGCACTCTTCGTCAAACGATCAACTATCACCCTCGCACGGTACGCGGTAGCTTCGTAATAAAGTCCATGGTGATATGTTCGCACTTCCACTCTGGTATATCCAAAGGTTGGATCTTCCCATATGGCTTTTGGTGCTCGGCCTTCACTTCTAAACACGTAAGGCATTTACTCACATACTCCCCACATCACGCTTCATACCCGACCACCAATAGTCTTTCTTCAAGTCTTGGTACATCTTTGTAGCACCGGGATGAATAGAGTACTGAATCTTGTGAGCTTCATCCATAATCTTTACGCGTAGATCCTCAAAACGAGGAATCCATATCCGCCCGAATCGGGTCTTAACACCAAGTGTGTTTTCACCCAATTCTGCGACCATACCTCTCATTCTTGCAGAGTTAAGATGATTTCTTTCAATGCCTCTTCCTAAATCTCCTTAGCTTGATTCATCACATCCAAGGTCGTGATCAACTGGTAAGCTTTCACCTGAATCGGCTCAGGTCTCTCCTTTCAGCTAAGGGCATCCGCCACCACATTGGCTTTGCCTGGATGGTAATGGATCTCGCAATCATAGTCTTTTATAAGCTCCAACCATCTCCTCTACCTCATGTTCAAATCCTTCTGCTCGAAGAAGTACTTCAAGCTTTTGTGGTTAGTGAATATGGTGCACTTCGTCCTGTATAGGTAGTGCCTCTAAATCTTTAACGCGAAGACCACAGCTGCTAGCTCCAAATCATGAGTAGGGTAATTAACCTCATGAACCTTCAACTGTCGGGATGCATAGGCTATAACCTTTTCTCTCTGCATTAACACACACCCCCAACCCCGAGTAGGAAGCATCAGAATAAACCACAAGATCTTCACTTCCATCGCGTAATGACATAACAGGAGCTTAAGTCAACCTCGCCTTTAACTCCTCGAATGCCTTCTCTTGAGCTTGACCCCATACGATCTTTACATCCTTCCGGGTCAACTTGGTCAGTGGAGAAGCAATCTTATAGAAGTCTTGAATGAATCTCCTATAATAACCCGCCAAATCCAAGAAGCTATGAATCTCGAATCGCGTCTTTGGAGACTTCCATTGCATCACTGCCTCCACCTTTGCCGGGTCCACCATAATCCCCTCGGGATTCACCATGTGACCCAAGAATTGAACCTCGCGCAACCAAAATTCGCACTTGGAGAATTTAGCATATAGCTTCTCCCTCCTCAACGTCTCCAATACCTCTCGAATGTGACCGGCATGCTCCTCTTCACTCTTGGAATAAATCAGGATATTATCGATAAACATAATCACGGATTTATCCAACATCGGCCGACACACTCGATTCATCAAGTCAATAAAAGTAGCTAGCACGTTGGTCAACCCAAATGACATAACGAGGAACTCGTAGTGACCATAACGTGTGCGGAAAGCTATTTTAGGGATATCTTGTTCTTTCACCTTTAACTGATGGTAGCCTGATCGAAGATCTATCCTTGAGAACCAACTGGCACCTTGAAGCTGATCAAACAAATCATCAATTCTTGGTAAGGGGTATCGGTTCTTTATCGTCAACTTATTCAGCTCACGGAAGTCGATACACATCCTCATGCTACCGTCTTTCTTCTTCATAAATAAGACCGGAGCACCCAGGGAGAGATACTCGGCCTAATAAACCTCTTATCGAGTAGCTCTTGCAATTGCTCCATCAGCTCTTTCTTCTCAGTAGGAGCCAAACGATACGGTGCCTTGGCAACAGGTTGGGCACCTGGTATCAAATCAATTTGAAACTCGATCTCTTGGTCATGTGGCACTCCTGGTAAATCTTCTAGGAACACGTCTGGAAAGTCACACACGACCGGTACATCAGACAGTTGTGGTGTTGGTGTTTCCACATCCTTCACATAGGCCAAGTAGGCGCTACATCCATGCCTCATGCACTTTCCTGCCACTGCCATTGAGATTACTTTCGAGATCGCCGTGACTCGATCATCATAAACCGTCACCATACTCCTGTCAAGTGCTATTAAATGAATCATCTTCTTGCGACACACAATGTTCGCCTCGTAGTCCGCTAACCAATCCATCCCAAGAACCACATCGAAACCACCTATGGTCATCACGAATGGTCTAACCGGAAACTTATGACCTTCTAATTCCACATCACAACCTTCTACCATCTCAGAAATCCTGGTAGACTTACTTATGGCAGTTTCTACATCAAAGGGCGCATCAACACTCCTACTACTAACAGGCAGTTTAGCATAGAAAGCAGCAGAACTAAAACTTTTACTAGCACCAGAATCAAATAACATAGAGGCTAAAGTTTGGTTTACTAGAAATGTACCTGACACAACATCAGGGTCCGTCCTAGCCTCCTCCTACATCATCGTAAATGCTCTGGCGCTCACCCTCTGTCCTTCTCCCCCAGCCTTCTTCACTCCTGAACATTCAGCCCTCGGCTTCTTGCAGTCCCTCTACATGTGGCCCTCTGCGCCATAATTGAAACATCTTCCTGCTTTGCATTCCCTCGCCATATAACCAGCCTTCCCACACTTGAAGCACACTTTCGATCCCCACCTACACTCGCCGATGTGCTCCTTCCCACATTTGCTGCATCTCTTCACTCTCGCACCGGATGTGACCAGACGGCGGCCATCTGCCCATGCCTTCTTGTTACTCGTCGGGGCACCACCCCAACCAAACCTTTTTCCAGTCCAATTCCAATCACCACTACCTTTCTTGCTGCATTCAGTCACCACCACATTTCTTTCATCATACAATCTCCCTGCCAAATCAACCGCCGACCTAAATGTGCTCGGTCGGGCAGCGATCATGTGCCTACAGATATCCACCGACAAACCCTGAATGTACCTCTTAATCTTTCGTGACAAAGGCGTCACTTGGTTCGGCACCAGACGTGCCATCTCATTGAATTTTGTGGTGTATTGTTGATGTGTCATTGTTCCCGCCTCCAGCTGCAGGAATTCCTTTTCCACCTTTCCATTTCCCTATAAGGATACAACTCCTCAATCTACAACTTTTTCAACTCAGACCACCTCATTCTCCCAATTGCCCAACTACCCTCGGCTTGGACTATATTGTCCCACCAACACAGAGCCGAGTCCACAAACGAGTGGGTAGCAAATTTCACCTTCTGGTATTCTCGACACTTGCTGATATTCAGAACAACTTCTATTTCTCTCACCCATCAGTGAGCAGCAGCAGTAGTGCCATTACCATCAAAAGTAGGGGGCTTGCACCTTTGAAATACCCCGTAGTTACAGCCTTGTTCCACCTCCGGCGTAGGCTCTTCTTCTTCCTCCTCTTCATCATCGGAGAGAACCGTTTCAGGCTTCGGTCGCTACCGTTCTCCCGAGGACCTGTTTCTCTCCTTTCTCTCTCCTTCTCGTATAGCCTTAATCACTTCAGTCACTATAGACGGTAAGATCTTTTCCATGACTTGATGCACTTCTTCAACAACAGCCTCTTTTACTAAGGCTCTTAGATTGGCGCTCTCATCACTACCCTCTGGATGAGGGGTCTCAGGTTCTTCATGAACCACCTTTTCGGCTCGAGGCCTTCTTCTTGTAGCCCGTGGTTCAGCACCATGACCTCCACCACGTGAAGCTTTAGAAGATCTACCACCAGCCATCCTCTAACACACACACTGAAAGATTCAAACACTAACACAGTCATTCACGAGAACAGCTCAGTTTATGTCATGTATACTAAGTCCCTAATTACAGTGGCCAGTTGTGATTAGCCACTTACTTTACTCTTCATACCCCAAGCATTTCCTATCCTGAGTACATCAGTATCTAAATCTACAAGCAGCACATAACCACATAACATATGCACGTAATACCGGTTAACATTAAAGAAAATACCTGATGGCACGCAGCTACTCAGACTGGCATCCCTTCCCTTTCCGTCCCATTTTCAGTTTAAGTTAAGGTTTATTTTGAAATTTTACCCATTTCACTTAAACTTTGGCTCTGATACCAACTCGTAAGGCCCCGTACCCGGGACGCTCACAGCTGGTCAATCATTGCACATAAAACATATAATTACATTAACTTGAAATAAATGTTGTAGCGGAAACATTAAAAAACATTTTCATTAAAAATGCTTTTGCAAAATAATACAACATTCGTTACAGAATTTCATTTGTTCGCACTACAATGCAAAAAACATTATACAAAAGAATGCCATCCAAAAGAGCCAAGTAACCGCCTCGTGCCATCCTTAGCAACTTTACCCGCCAACTAGAAAATGCATAAAAAGTCAGATTGCTGAGTGAGTTCTAGTTTTATAATAAAACATACTTTATCTTTCGTTAAAAACCCTTCTTTACAATCGTACGTGATCATGCATTATACATACACATAGATAATGTCATGATTATCTTTATCATTCGTTCGTTCATTCTGAACATTCATCATTAAATCTTTACTTTCATTCGGACCAATGATATGTGCTTCACCCTACTGTCATGCATAAAGCCGGTACTAGGCCTGAGGTCTTTGATAGATCCCGAACATTGTGCACGAAGCTAAATCCAGTACCTAGGGTAAGCGGCAAAGGTCCCGTACATATGGTCAATCACAAGGATTGTACCCCAATGTGCATCCTTCCGAGGTAATTAACCCGCACACAGTTGAGCTAACACCCTTCATTGGATGTGAACCTCCATACATACGCTTAATCACACACATTAAGCCCTAGTGTGCATCCTTCTGGGGTAGCTAACCCCCACACGGTTGAGCTAACACCCTTCATTGGGTGTGAACCCCCATACATATGCTTGCAAGCCTTTCTTACTTTCATCCATTCATTAATGCATGCATTCATTCATTACGTTTCTATTTTCATTATCTGCCACTTTACGTTACATAATACTTTCATTTCATTCATTAACATTTAACATAAAGCCACGGGAAAATTAATCATACATAATAAGGAACATCAATATACACATACAACATCACCATACAGGGTATCATCATACATGCATAAAATACATCATACATACCATCATGCATAAGCACCAATCATACATCATATCATCATCATACAATGCCCATCACATCATCTATGACCTCAAAAGTCAGCTTACATGAACTCCCGGGAACCTCCCAAGTCAAAGCCTACATTTCACTTTTTCCCCAAAAACTCAGAAAATATTCTAAGTCTTCATTCGCATTTCTTTTTGTTCATCCGCATTTATTTTTGTTCATCCTCATTAACTTTTGTTCATCCGCATTAACTTTTGTTCATCCGCATTAACTTTTGTTCATCCGCATTTGCTCATGCATATTTTCTTTACTCATCCGCATTTCCTTTTACTCATCCACATTGACTTTTACTCATCCGCATTTCCTCGTTACTCATCTGCATTGACTTTTACTCATCTGCATTTCCTCTTTACTCATCCACATTGACTTTTACTCATCCGCATTGACTTTTACTCATCCACATTTGTCATTGCTCATCTGCATTTATCAAAGCTCACCCGCGTTTGTCAATGCTCATCCGCATTAACTATTACTCATCCACATTTCCTCTATACTTATCCGCATTAACTTTTACTCATCCGCATTAACGTTTACTCATTTGCATTTGTCATTGCTCATCCGCATTTTTCAATGCTCATCCGCATTGACTTTCATCTGCATTAACAACACTTAGGCAAATTCTAAAATTAGGTGCATGAGCCCTATTTGGGCGCATAAGCAACCCCATTCGCACCTAAACATCAGATTCAGTCCCCAAACACCATCTATCATGTCCTGAGCTTAAATCATACATTCTGAGCCTTAGAAACACAACCATAACATCATCAAACGTATACATAGCCCAAAATCGGACCCCACCCGCAACATACACACATTCATACATACGGGTATGAAACCCAGTTTTATAAAAACGTACATTCATGCATTTCCAGCCCCAACATTAGTTAAAGCATGTAAAAGAGGGGTTCTAGAACTCACCTTAGCATCCTCTTCGGGTATGACTTCCTTCAAAGCCTGATTGCTACAAGTTCTCACCTAGAAACCCACTAAAAACACACAACCGAACACACACAACATACATAAGCACACAACCTAGGATGAAACCAATTAAGAACATCTTAAACACATGAATTCTTACCTTGAATTAGACTCTTCTTCTTGTTCATCTTCAAAATCCAAATCGGCACTTTCTCTCTCTAAATGTCCGAAGGTTTGGGTGTTGTAAGAAGAGAGTGGGCGGCCATGCCCACTTTACACCAACTTTCAAACCTTTTTGTCCTTTTGACACTTTTAACCCCTTAACTTGGGTTAAATAGTTTTTCTTTCTTTCTCTCCGCCTTACTCTTCTATCTTTGACTCTAAAAAAAAATAACTGGGTGTTACATGCCAAGCCTCAGGTAAGTACCATCGCACAACAGAGAGGCGCAAACAACAATGAATTCTAGAATATTTAGGTTATGCTTACCCTCAGTTCAGTGCCACCGCACAACAGAGAAGTACACAACCTATCTTCTTGTTAGAGCATTTGTTTCTTTTGCACTCAACGCACCAACGACATTAGTCATTAGCTTGATTGCTTTTAGTAGTTTTCCATGTGCTTTGCTCATTTATAAGGTCATCCACACACATTTGCGGCAGTTATTTTGCTCGTCACCCCTTATTGGAAATGAGTTGATTGTGTTAACAAAGGATAAGATGAGAACCCACAGCAAGTTGAACAACTTAGTTTGAATTGTAATTCACCAATGAAGTCTACTCCTATATTGTGTTGAATCTACTAACACATCATATAATGACATAGCATGCTCTAGGTCTACTTTCCCTATGTTACCTTAATAGCATACCAGTTTAACTATCATTTTTCTTTAGTTGTGCTTAGACTTCTCAGACTTGTCATTTGAATTTCGCATTTTGAGCAAATTTGATTTGAAATCCCAACCAATTAGTTCCCTATGTACTATCATTTTCCATAAACTTTGAATCATAATCACAAATTTGATTTCATTTCTTTTAGCTAACCTGCCCTCCCCCTTGTTTTTTAAGTAATTAACTACTGCAACGAATTAAATACTAAACTAAACTATTCTCCCCCTAAAATTATAAAAACTGAAAATATTTTTGTGTGTTTGGATTTTAATAGATAGGAAAATAAAATAAAATAAAATAACTAATAAACTAAGAAACTAATTGTCGGACTACAAACTGTCGTCTTCTTGAATCATGTCACTTTTCTCTTTCACGCCATTAACCTCTAAAAGATATAAAAACCTAGGTTTGTCAAATGCTTTTGTGTAGAGGTCGACGCATTGAAAATCAGTATTAATTTTAACAACATTGATTAATTTCTTTTCAAAACAGTCACGTATAAAGTGATATTTAATACTGATGTTTTGTTTTAGGGTGTTGGATTGGATTTTTTTATTACAAAAATTGCAGTAGAATTATCAACAAAGATAGGGGTGTTAGAAAAATGAAAACTGTAGTCACGCATTTGCAGTTGAATCAAATGATTTGAGAGTTGTAACTTGCAGCAGCAATGTATTCAGCTTCCCATGTTGACAAACCAATTGAGGTCTGCTTCTTACACTGCTAGGTGACTAACCATCTACCAAAGACCTGACATCCCACATATGTTGACTTGTAATTCATCTTGCAACTACCATAGTCCGAGTCAGTATACGCTGTAAGCACAAAGTCATCATCATGAGGATCCCATAACACGAGTGTTGGAGTACCCTTCAGAAAACAAAAAAATTCTTTTAACCCCGATGAGATGATTTACTTTTGGTTTCGCCTGATATCTAGAGCAAAGACACGTGGCGTAAATGATATCAGGATGAGAGGCTGTGAGGTACATGAGAGATCTGATCATTCCTTTATACATGGTGGCATTAACCAGATCACCATTTTCATCGGGTACCACATCATGGTTCGTGGCAAGTGGAGTTTCAACTGCCGAAGCATTCTCCATGTCGAATCGACTGAGGATATCTCCTACATATTTGGTCTGATGCAGGATTCCTTTTGGTGTCTAATCCACCTATAAACCGAGAAAGAACTTCATTTCCCCCATGGCACTCATCTCAAACTCTGATTTCATTACATATTCGAATTCTTTACATAGTTCTTCGTTTTTGGATCCGAAGATTATGTCATCTACATAGATCTGTACCAGCAGTAGATATCCTTCCTTTTCTTTGATGAACAATGTACAGTCAATAACTCCTCTGCGAAAACCGTGTTTCACAAGATGAGTTGAGAGTTTCTCATACCAGACTCTAGGGGCTTGATAGTGCCCATAAAGAGCCTTGTCTAGCTTGTAAACTCTACCCTGATGATAAGGATCCTCAAATCCTTTGGGTTGACTGACATAGACTGTTTCGCAGATTTCACCATGAAGGAATGTACTTTTTTACATCTAGTTGATAAACTTTAATCTTCATGTAGGATGCATAGGCTAGAAATATATGTATTGCTTCCATCCTTGCCACCGGTGCAAACACTTCATTGTAATCAATTCCTTTGACTTGTTGAAATCCTTGAACTACAAGTCAAGCCTTATTCCTGATTATGACCCCTTGGTCATCTTTCTTGCACTTCAGCACCCATTTAGTGCCAATCACCTTAGCACCTTTTGGTCTGTCCACAAGGGTCCATACTCCTAATTTCTTGAACTGTAGGAGTTCTTCTTGCATTGCACTGACCCATGCTGAAGGGATTGAGATCTAGTTTGATCAATTAGATTACGATTTGCAGCGGAATAGCACACGAATTAGACTAAATTCTAGCAAGAATAATATGAGTATTCAATCAAACAGTAACGGTTATAGAGAGAGTTTTCTGCAAAAGGAATGTTTTTATTCATGCACAAACTTCCCGTTTGGTGAAACTAGGTCAACATTCCTTTTATAAGGAATGTGACATCAGCTGACGTCACATGATAGTGACATCTAACTGATTTATACAAACAACAGAAATAAAACTAAACTACTGAAGATGTCCATAACAATTGAGGACATCTTCATTAAAAGCTAAGTATAAACAACATTACAACTACTGAAGTTATAACATCTGAAGTATAAGAACTTCATATGTTTTACATAATATAAAACTACTGATTACAATTTATTGAAATGTAAACCATCACAACTACTGAAGAGAACTATTTTAGCTGTTGTGACAACTACTGAGAACTTGATCTTCAGACTTTGTCTTCAGCAGTTGTCTTCAGACTTTGTCTTCAGCAGTTGTCTTCAGACTTTGTTCTTCAGACTTTGTCTTCAGCAGTTGTAGATCACTTCAGTTGTTTTGATGTCTGTAGGACTTAAAGGTTTTTCTGATTTGGCTCATTGGTTCTTTTGGTCTAACAAACTCCCCTTGAACCAATGCAGCCAAAACCTTTAAAATTATTGAGGTCCCACTTATTGGAAGAAACAAAATCTGGATCAGCTCAAAATTCTTCAATATAAGCTCAGGCCAGGGAAGAGATTTCAGAAGGTTTGATTGGCAAAGGATGAATGTGAACTCTGTATTGGGGAATTGGACACAGAGCTGTTACCCCATCCATGAAACCTACTTCCCAATGATGAGTCTGTAAGACTCTCTGACATAGGCCTCAAGGAAAACAACTTGTTCTTCCATTGTGAGTTCTTTAGCTCCACTTTCAAAGAAGAACTCAGGCCCATAGTACTTAGATAAATACTTAATATTCCATTTTTCAGCTCCGTAGTTGTTATCTCTCTGTATGCAAACTCATCAGGATGAGTGCCTTCAAGCAGTAACTGGAGCTCATTTCTTCTTATGTCTTCAAGCTTCTTGTAGATTAACCCCTTCTTTACCATTTTGTTTTCTAATAAAGTCTGTGGAGTCATTTTAGACTTGTAAGCTCTCTTGAAGTCATTAAGAATTTCCCATGGTGACACTACAATGGCGGCATTATCACAGCATCTACTATCTTCTTTACTTGGCCATTGTATTTGCTTGGAATCTTCAATTTGTGAATTTTGTCACTTACTCTGGGGTCAGGCCAAATTCTCACTCTCTCTTTCTGATATTGGAATGTAAATCTGAGAGCATACAACCTCTGAGCATGTTTCTTCATCTTGTATGGATGAAGACTTGGGAAACTCTTTATCTATCATCCTCAACAGTTGCTCATCATGTTATGTGTTGTTCTTCTTCTTCAAGTTTAACTTTTACCATTTGCCTTTGAAAGTCAGGTGTGATTGTTGTTGGTTGACTCCTAGGCTCAGGCATTTTTATTTTGAGAACAGCAGAGAGTGGCAGACTATCTTCATCATCATCATCTTCTTCTTCTTCCATCTTCAAGACCCTTCTCCTCTTCTTAGGTGCATTATTGGTAATGGGTTCAGTAGGTTTCTTAGGTAAAGGGATTGGTTTCGAGGGTTGTGGAAGTGGTTGTTTTGGTTTGGGTGAGAGTGCAGGCTGTTCAAGCATCTTGGATTTGAGTGAAGCTTTGGATAGTTTGGCCATATCAGTTCTTTTCCCAGCACCAGCTTCATCAAGAGCTTTAATGATCAATCCTTTGTTAAATACCTCAGACAAATAGATTCTGGTGGTTATTTCCAAAATACTGTCTTTGGACCATGACTTTACTTCAATGATTGACCTTCCCAGATATTTGGATATAAATCTTGCCATAGTTTCCAGCCTTTCTCTTTCTTTTTCACTCCAACTTGCCCATCCTTGCTCGATTTCTTGAATCTCTAACCTTCTGATCTCAGAGTCAAGTTTGGCAGTGTCAAATCCTTGTCTGAAGAGTTGATCAATAATGTTGTCCATAGATCTGCTATGTTGCTCATCAGCTTCTTTGATCAATTCTTCCATGTTTTTCTCACCTTTAGTCTTTTCAGAGGATTTCTTCCTTTTGTAGGTGATCATCTCCTTTTCTATCTGCTTTTTCTGCTTCCTCTTCAGCTCTTTTTCTTTTGTCTACTTTCACTGACTTAGACTCCCCCTGTTTTGGTTGTATTGGGTGCAGGGATATGAATGTTAGAAAGTTTCTTAGAGACTGCAGCATCAACTAAAGATTGAAGAGTGGAGGAAAGCCTCTCATCAATGGCTTGATGTACTGTATTTGTGATTATTGAAGTGATGAGAGGTAAGGATGTGTGAAGGGCAGCAACCATTTGCTTAGAGGGGTTCTATCCCTGAGAAATGGCACCTGAAGTAGAGGCTGGTGGCAATGTTGTTGAGAGTGGCTCAGTGTTTGGGATAGTTTCAGGAGAAACTGCCATCTGTGGGTGAATGTGGGCAGATGGACTTGTTTCTTATGACATTTTGGCAAGCAGTTCTTGTAGTCTGCAAACCTCAGTCTTAAGACTTGTATTGTGGGCTAGAACATCAAAGAAAAAGCCCAGGTCATCATCAGTTTGTGCTGAATCAGCTGACCTCCTGATGAAATCAGGATGAACATGTGCTGAGTGTAGATCAGTAGTCACATGTGCCCCTATTTCTTGGAACTAGGGACATCCTGCCTCAGGAGAATTTCCTTCATTGGCAGTTGCCTCTAGTGAGGACTTAGAAATGATACCAGCTTCATCCTGATCATTTATTGAACAAGGAAAAATGGCAGCCTCATCAGATGTTCTAATCTCCTCCTCTACACTGGGAGATTGAACTCTATAATCCCTGTGTTGTGTGTTATCAGCTACATTATAATCCTCTCCCTTAATGGTTGAGGTTTTCCCAGTAGTAATAGGTTGATGGGGAGGGGTAGAGGAATGTAGCTGAGTCAACACTTGTGCAATAACCACAGTTGGGCTTGTAGGGGTGGCTTCAGGAGGAGATAGGTGTGAAAAGGATTGCACCTGGGGTGAATGGTGCTCTTCAATGGCAATCCTCTCAAGTGAGAGAGATTCCAGTAATATGGTTTCCGCATGTTTGGTTGCATCAGGATCCTGTTGAGAGGATACCTGAGCGTTTTCAGCTGGTAGAGTCATGGAAACTACAGGGGGATTACTACCCATAGTTGCATCCTGCCTTTGTGTTGCAGGGACATCATCAGGGGACTCAACTCCCTGAGTAGCCTTTTGGTTTGTTTGGAGTGAGGCTTGGAGGGGACATTAGATCTGGAGGATGAGGCTATGGGTACCTTCTGCTTGGGTTTTAGCAGTTTGGCAGCCTCTTTGAGGTGTGGGTCAGAGTTGTGCCTGGAGTATACCTCTGGCAGAACTACCACAGCAGGGACTCCAAGGCCAACAGGGCCATCAGATTTTAACTGATTCATGATTATGGCCATAAGAAACCTTGGATATAATAGCCATCTTGTAGCTACAGGTTTCATTGCCAAATCTTTTAATTCTAAAAATATAATTTCAAAAAAATTTAAGCTTTGGCATTCAAGAATAGAATACAATACCTGCTCCCACCTAGATCACATTTGATCCCATGAAGAGGTTTTGGGGGCAAGGCACACATTGATCATGTGGAAAATTAGGCGTTCAGCATCATGAAAGTGCTTCTTTAGAATGGTAGTAGCACTTAGGTTTCCCTCATAGCCATGATTAATGAATGAGAGATCAAGGGTGCCCTTCGGGTATTTGGTGACAAAGGTAGCATCATTCAGATCTAGCGTTTGGCTAATGATAGCTGTAGTGACTACCACCTTATTCTGGTTGACATATGACTGGAGAGTGATTGCGACATCATTCTCACCAGTATGGATGGTGACGTTTGTCCAGAATTGTCGAAGAGAGTCGGGATAGATGGTTGGATTCAAAAGAAAAGCAGTTCGATACTGGGAATCAGCCATCAGATCAATAGCATCATCAAACTTAGTCCAAAAGGTCGATTTTGTGAAGTAAGCAACACAGTTGTGTCGAGGTTTGATTTGCATGGTCGCCATTAATGGAAGATGAACGTTCGGAAATTGATTTATGAAAAGTTTGAAGGTAGGGTTAGGTATTTATAGGTTATGAAACAGCTGAAAGAAAACAGCTGAAAGTTTTTGGTTGTAGTCATCAGTTGTTAGAAAACGACTGGAGACATGGTTTTAACTTTCAGGTGTTGTAAACAACTGAAGACTTGGTGTTTCTCATTAGTAGTTGAAAAAACTACCGAAGACTTGGTTTGGCTTCAGTTGTTTTGAAATGAAACAGCTGTTGTTAGAAACAATTGAAGAATAAACTTACTCATCAGTTGTGTTGTCAATTCACATATCGCAGTTGTTTCATTTGACCTCAACACTTACTCAGCAGAGTATCTGATTTTCAAATGTTTCATTGGTCATCAGTACTTATCTGTTATAACAGATGTCAGTAGTTGTAACCACTTCAGTACTTTGCAACAGATAAAGTACTTCAGTACTTTGAGGATTTAGTCTTCAGTAGTTATGAAAAACTGCTGAAGATAAAATAACTTCAGTACTTATTTGTGACAACTGTATACTGATCCTCATCGGTACTTGTGAGCTGAGATCATCAGTAGTTGTCAATTTATTCAAGCTGCAGCATACCAAGCCTTAGCACAAGATTTTGAAAAGTTCCACTGTCCAAAGGCTTAGTAAATATATCTGCAAGCTCATCAGCACTAGGAACAAACTTTGGATCAATCAGACCCTTTTCATAACAATCCCTGATAAAGTGATGTCTGATCTCAATATGTTTAGTCCTAGAATGCTGGACAGGATTCTTAACAATACAAATAGCTAAAGCACTGTCCATTAGTAAAGGAGTCTTAGTCTCTATAATGTGATAATCCAGTAATTGATTCTAAAGCCAGAGTACCTGAGATGTATAACTTGCAGCAGCAATGTACTCTGCTTCAGCAGTTGATGTAGCAACAGAGGTTTGTTTCTTACTCTGCCAAGAAACAAACAGTTGCCTAGAAATTGGCATCCACCAGAGGTTGATTTTTGGTTAATTTACACCCTGCATAGTCACTATCAGAGAAAGCACCTAATTTGCAAGAGTGCCTAGTGGAATACCAAAGGCCTAGAGATTGAGTTTCTTACAAATATCTAAAGATCCTTTTGATTGCAATCATATGGGAATCTTTAGGTGCAGCCTAAAATCTAGCACAGACAAAAGTTGCAAACATAATGTCTGGTCTAGAAGCTGTAAGGTACATCAAGGACCCAATCATACATCTGTAAAGAGTTTCATCAACTGCTTTACCTTTCTGATCAGCATCCAGTTGTGTGGTGCTGCACATGGGAGTAGAACATGGCTTACAGTTTTGTAAATCAAACTTTTTCAACAAATCCTTTGTATATTTTGACTGATGAATGAAAGTTCCATCAGCCTTTTGTTTGATTTGCAACCCCAGAAAGAACTGTAATTCTCCCATGGCACTCATTTCAAACTTTTGTTGCATCAACTTAGTAAAGGCATCACACAACTGTGGATCAGAGGATGCAAAAATTATATCATCAACATAAATTTGAACAAGGAGCTTGTGCATGCCTACTTTCTTAATGAACAAGGTTTTATCTATGGAGCCTCTAGTGAAATTATTTTGAAGAAGAAAGTTTGACAGTGTTTCATACCAGGCTCTGGGTGCTTGTTTTAGTCCATAAAGAGCCTTATCAAGCTTATACACCCAATCTGGATGTTTATGATCTTCAAAACCTGGTGGTTGGCACACATAAACTTCTTCTTTTATTTTACCATATAAAAATGCACTTTTACATCCATTTGAAAAACTTTGAGATTATGAAAAGCAGCATAAGCTAAAAACAATCTAATTGCTTCCAGTCTGGCTACAGGGGCAAAGGTTTCATCATAATCAATACCTTCTTCTTGTGAAAACCCCTGTACAACCAGTCTGGCCTTGTTCTTGACAATTTGGCCTTTTTCATCAGTTTTATTCCTAAACACCCATTTAGTGCCTATTGCACACTTACCTTGGGGAAGAGGAACCAGTTCCCACACTTGCTGCTTTTGAAACTGAAAAAGCTCAAGTTGCATAGCTTCAACCCATCCATTGTCTCTTAATGCAATATGATAATTCTTTGGCTCTTGCTGACTGATGAAGAGAGCATAGAAGCAAAAGTTGGACAACTGACTTCTAGTTGAAACCCCAACATTGATGTCACTAATGATCTGAGACATGGGATGATTCTTCAGTTCTTGATACTCAATAAGATCTGTGCAAATGTTGTAGGTGATTCAGCAGTAACAGATGGTGATTCATATTCTAGAAACCTAGATTGAGATGACAATTCAAATGAAGTAGAGGATCCAGAGATCTCATCAGCATTTGTTGTGGATGGAACTGCTGAAGCTACAGGATCATCAAGTTTAGTAAACTCAGGCAGTTGATCACTAAAACTTGCATTGATACCAACAGATGGATAACATGTTGCAGAAGATGATGAATTCACAGAATCTGCAACATTTGGAGACTGATAAGGAACATATTGCAGTATGTCCAGATAAAATAACTCCATAGGATTTTGTGGGATTTTCTCCTTTGGAGATTCATTAAACTTTACATGCAAGGTTTCTTCTACAATCTTTGATCTGCAATTAAAAACTCTGTATGCCTTGCAAGTAGAGGAATACCCAACAAAGTACCCTGCATCCACCTTTGATTCAAACTTCTAAAGTGGATCTTTTGTGTTGAGAATATAACAAGGACACCCAAATGCTCTAAAGAAGGAAATAAGAGGAGCCAAATGATGTAACACTTCATAAGGAGTCTTCATCAACCTTTGATTTACCAATACTCTATTTTGCACATAACAAGCTGTGTTAACAGCTTCAGCCCAAAAGGTTAGTGGCAAACCAAAATCAGCCAACATTGACCTTGCAGCTTCAATAAGGGTCCTGTTCTTTCTCTCCACCACTCCATTTTGTTCAGGAGTTCTAGGAATGCTAAACTGCCTCTTGATTCCCTTAGAGAAATAAAATTCATCAAGTGTGTGATTTCTAAACTCTGTGCCATTATCACTCCTCAGACACTTGACAGAAGAGAATACTGCTTTTCCACATACAACACAAAGTAGATGATAATTTGACCAGCCTCATCTTTTGAATGTAAGAAGAAGGTCCATACAAATCTGGAATAATCATCCACAATTACCAGATAGTATTTTTTGTTTGCCATGCTCATCACTCTTACTGGACCAAAAAGATCCATATGTAGTAATTGCAAGCAGGCAGTGGACTTTGGTTCTTCTATTGGAGGGAATGATACTTTATGTTGCTTTCTTTTTAAACAAGAGAGCAGTTGTCATCACATTTGAACTCCTTTAATGGTAGACCTCTCACTAACCCATGAAGGATCAGCTAGTTCATGTTTCTAAGATTCACATGACCAAGCCTTCTGTGCCAAAGCTCAGATTCCTGAGGAGAGGCCTTGGAGAACAGACATGGATGGCCTTTTAGATCAATTTTCTTTGATAAGTCTAAGGCATATACTCTTCCAATCCTGTTGGATTTTAGGAGAGTATGTTCATCCAATATCTTGTCAATCATATTCAAAACATTGAAAGACAGAATTCGACAGTTTTGACTAGTGAAAAGTGCAACATGCCCTTTATCACACATTTGACTGACACTCAACAAGTTATACTTGAGATTCTCCACATGGTTGAAATCATCATTCCTTATTTCTCCATTTGAAACAAAGCCTTTTCCAATGATGTAACCCTTAGCATCATTACCAAAAGATACAAATCCCTTCTTTCCTTGAGAGTAGTCATGAAGAAGAGATCTGCTCCCAGTCATATGCATAGATCCTCCATTGTCCACATACCAGATGCTTCTATGGCATGTTGAAGAACCCTGCATATATCACAACAACTAGTTAGCTTTTGAGACCCAAACCTTTTTGGTTTTGGGTCTGTTCTCATCAACAACTTTTGTACTAACTGATTTGTCATGATTAACAGCCTTTGAAGATAGAGATGGTGCTGAAAAGAATTCCTTTCATATTGGCTTAGGTTTCCTTTTCAGTGGTTTAATCACAGGTACATCTATTTGGTTAACTCTCCCCAATAGATGTTGAACCATCATAACAAGTTGTGTCTGATTGGTTGTTAAAGCTTTAAGTTCAGCAGACACATCAGAACTTGTTTGTGAATGATTCCTGTGAGACACCATGTCCTCCTTTTTGAAAGACACAAACTTAGTCTGTTGTTTCGATACTCTTTGAGGAGTATTTTCAGCTGCTTTATGATAAACCTCTTTCTTCTATTTAGATTTTTGTGAAGACTTTGGTGTATCAGGTTGAGATGTTTGTGGCACAAATCTGGTTTCAAATTTATCTTTCATTTTATTAATTTTCCTTTTGATGATTTTATCCTTGTTAAATTTGGAACCCTTTCTATACCAACATTCATTAGTGAGATGATTGAATAAACCACATATTTCACATGGCTTTTTCTTCATCTTTTGTTGATCAGCTGCTGAAGAAGATGAAACTACTTAAGGTGTGTTCTTTAGTACTTTCTTCCTTTCAGTACTTATGTGAAGTACTGAAGGATTTGTAACAACTAAAGACTTGTTCTTCAGAGATTTTCTATCAGTACTTTTGGATTTCCTGATAGATTCTTCAGCGGATGTCAAACCATGTCTGGTTTCATTTGGCTTGAAATGTTCTTCAGGTGTTGTTATTTGCTCTTCAGTACTTTGAGTACCTTTTGAGACAACACCTGAAGGACTCAGCTTTTCTTTGATCATGTGTTCATCAGCAGTAGGACCATCAACAGACTGATTAGCTGAGGTACTACTACTGACTTCATCCTCTGATTCTACATTTTCACTTGAGGATGAGACACATGATGATGTGGTTTGGGAATTGATTTCACCTTCAGATTTTACTTCTGTTTTGGGAGAAATCTGTAGGAGGTTCAGTGTGATTGTATCCAATCCCAAACTTCACATTTGAAGCAGTTTGCATACTGAGAAGCATTTCAAACCCCTTGCAAGATGTTACCTAGCGTTCACACTCCAATTGAGTAGCTGTAAGTGTTTCTTTGAACTCTTGTGATTTTCTAAGATGACCTCTACCTTAGCCTTTTCATCAGTAATTTCATATTTTAATTTGTAAATCTCATCATCTTTTTCTTTTAAAACAGACTCAAACTCAGCTTTTCTTTTAGAAATCACTTTCTCTAGGTCAAGATTTTGATTAATTAATGCTACATTTGCTTCTCTAATGGAGGCAAAAGTAGCTATGCATGACTCAGAACATAACTTGGCCTTAGCCTCAAAAGATACTTGTGGTACCTGTGATGATGAAGCATTTGAGCTTGAACCACCAGTAGACTCCAGGGCCATAAGAGCAAGATTTCCAAAAGGATTTTCACCACCATGTTGACCAGCACCAGAAAACATTTGTTCAGAATAACCAGAAAGATCATCTGGTAAACTACTCCAGTCAACAACACCAGGAGTGAAAAAGCTTTGATGTGATTGAGATTGAGATTGAGATTGTTGGCTTGATTGAGATGGTTGAGGCTCAGGTAGGGCATGTGATTGTTGAGCTATGGGTACAGGAACCTGATTGGACTGTGGCATGTAAAAACAGGGATAAGGATATGGCATTTGACCTTGAGGAATAAAATATGCAAGAGATGATTGATTTTGTGAATGATGACTAGAACTGATAGAATGTTGCCCTTTGTTTTGTGAATTATTGTTTGGAAAGGTCATAAAGGGTGCAGAAGAGTTAGATCCAGAAGATCTACACTCTCTTGCAAAATGTCCAAGTCTATGGCACTTGTGACACCTCAACTTGCTCTTGTCAAAACCAACTTTGGTTTTTCCAGAGAGACCAGGGAATTTTCTACCTGCCCTTTTGTAAAATTTTTGAGATCTGATATTAACTAATGCCATTTGGCTCAAAATATCCATCTCTTCCAAATCATCATCAGCAATACCTTTCAAATCATCCATCAAAAAGCACAGATTGTCACTATTACATCCTGAATTACCATCAATACCAGCAAAAGCATGATCTCCACTGTTTGAAGAGAAATCAATATGCTTATCATATGAACTTTCTGATGTAGCATATTCTGACTCATGACCAACCAGAGTAGTATTCCCTAGAACAAAGTCATCAGTGAGCTTCCCAGATGAAGTCAATTTTCTTTTCTGTTCTATCTCCCTTTCAAATGTAAGCAGTTTCTCATGAAGTTGGGTGAGAGATAGATTATCAAGATTTGCACTGGAGCGTAGGACAATGGTATAAGTGTCCCATCTCTTAGGCAGGGATCTGAGAAATCTGTTGTTCATCTGACTGTTTGTATATTCATGTTTAACCATTTTTAACTCAGTTATCAAACAGGAGAATTGCTCAAACTGTTGAGTCAGTGACTCACCCTTTCTATGAGAGAATGTCTCATATTGCTGGGCAAGGATTTCTCTATTGTTTGCTAAGACCTCATCAGTTCCTCCAAATTGTTCTTTCAGAGCAACCCAGAGGTCATGAGCAGATTCATGATGCATAAGTCCAGAATAGATTTCATTAGGCAGTGCCATGGCCAGAATTCCATGGGCTTTAGCATCAATTTCAAACAGTTTCAGATCTTCATCTGAATATTGCTCTTTCTTCTTCGGAACCATTTCATTGGTTTCCGGATTACTCACCATAGGCTTATATGGTCCATGAACCACAGATTTCCAACAACCTGAACTGTTAACAGACAGGTGATGGAGCATTCGTCGTTGCCATATGCTGTTCTCACTCCAAACAAGCATCGGAGGCTTTGTTGAGGAGCCCGTATTGTGAGGATCTTTGATTGATGTAGCCATTTTCACCAATTCAAACAGATTCAATAAGAATTAGATGAACCTAACTCAAAAACTCAACAACACAATTTGAAATAAGAAGAATCTCAAATTGATTCACAGGAAGCAACAGAAAAACAAACTCTATAACCAATTCTTGCAAATTTGCCAATTCGATCAAACTGAGATATCTAACGAACAGTTTCAATGATCAATTGTTAAATCGATCAATGATTAACCGGCTCTGATACCATTTGAAGGGATCGAGATCTAGTTTGATCAATTAGATTACGATTTGCAGCGGAATAGCACACGAACTAGACTAAATTCTAGCAAGAATAATATGAGTATTCAATCAAACAGTAACGGTTATAGAGAGAGAGTTTTCTGCAAAAGGAATGTTTTCATTCATGCACAAACTTCCTGTTTGGTGAAACTAGGTCAACATTCCTTTTATAAGGAATGTGACATCAGCTGACGTCACATGATAGTGACATCTAACTGATTTATACAAACAACTAAAATAAAACTAAACTACTGAAGATGTCCTCAGTTGTGATGTCCACAACAACTGAGGACATCTTCATTAAAAGCTAACTATAAACAACATTACAACTACTGAAGTTATAACATCTGAAGTATAAGATCTTCAAATGTTTTACATAATATAAAACTACTGATTACAATCTACTGAAATGTAAACCATCACAACTACTAAAGAGAACTATTTCAGCTGTTGTGACAACTACTAAGAACTTGATCTTCAGACTTTGTCTTGAGCAGTTGTCTTCAGACTTTGTCTTTAGACTTTGTCTTCAGCGGTTGTCTTCAAACTTTGCCTTCAGACTTTGCCTTCAGACTTTGTCTTCGGACTTTGTTCTTCAAACTTTGTATTCAGCAGTTGTAGATCACTTCAGTTGTTTTGATGTCTGTGGGACTTAAAGGTTTTTCTGATCTGGCTCATTGGTTCTTTTGGTCCAACACATGCCTCATAGTTTAAGGCTTCACTCACATATTTTGGCTCAAATTGAGGCACAAAACATCGATATGCACCATCGTGAAGATATCCTTTTTCCATGACTGAGGATAATCAACTGAGTATAGTTGATTTCTTGTCTGTACTCCTGATCTAACATCCCTAATGACATTGTCCAAAGGATGATAAACATTAAGTTGAGATCCAGGAGTGGTAGGACCAACTACCTCATTATCAAGATTGTGAAACCCAGGTTCAGTATTTGTAGCTGTTAGAGTATGAGGCTCTGAAGTGTCTAAGGCATTAGGATTTAATGTTTGTGAACTTTCATTAGTGGGAACATGTTCCTCCTGTTCCACATTCTCAGTCTCAGTTGCTTCATCATCAGAGGAAGAATCACTTACTTCAAGATCTCCCCTTGAAGGGCTTGAAGTATCATCTAAAGAACCAGTTGATGTCGAGTCTAGTGGAGGAGTGTTTAGAACATCGTACATCTTCCAAGCTGACAGCTCCTTATTAGTATGAGAAGGCGGCAGATTGAAGGATTTAAAGAATCCATCATAGTAGAAGAAGAATGAGGGTCCCTTTCCAGCAGGGGGTGGTGTACCTTTGAACATCAACATTGCACCACACTTCTACCTGACCCGTTGAGTTGTTATAAACTCTCTTGTCTAGAATGTTGTATCTGAGAAAGATACCTTCTTCGCCTCTCATTGAACTTCCCCGTCTGAGTTTTCGTCAATAAAGTGCATGGTGCGCCAAACGTTCTAGATACTCCAGGTTGGGTTTACGTCGCTGGAGCAGTTCATAACATGTTTTCCCATGTTGTTAGACCACTAAGACTCGATTTAGCATGTAACATGCATTAGCTACTGCTTCATTCTAGAATTGGATAGGCAGTTTCGAGTCGGCTAGCATCATCCTAGCTATCTCTATCAAGCTTCTATTTGTTGATCCATATGTACCTAGTTTATGATCTTAATGTATATGTCTGTCATGTCCTACATGTATTGAAATGAATGAGTTGAATGGAATATAATATGTGGTTGTGATCTTAATGTTTAATGTTTCAGTGTATGTTTTAATGTTTATCATTTATTAACGCATATTGAACCAACTATATAGGTTTGAGGTGTTTTGAATAGATCCTAGTCAAATAATGATTGAGAAACATATTCAAACTTAGTCGTATGAAGTTTTCATGCGAATGGACCATACGCATGAATGCTTCATGCTAATGGACCGGCCACATGACTAAACCAGGAGACTGGATCAGTCGCACGACTGAACCAGGAGACCGGATCAGTCGCACAACTAAGACATACGGATGACTCAGTCGCATGACTGAACCTTCAGTCGTGTGATTGACTCAGTCGCATGCTTTAGTCGCACGACTGAACCATGCTAATGGTCTAGTCATACGATTGACTAACCCTAACCTATAATTACCACTTAATTCGTGCAAAATAAACTTTTTGAAGAATTCAGCTCCTACCCATACCCTAGCCATCTAGAACGTCCAAGAAAGCCAGTCCAAGTTCATAGATCGTTCTTGATCGATTCCTATTCGTTCTTAATGTTTAGTTTATTCTTATATCGATCGGGTTTGATCCTTAATGGCCTTTCCAAAATGTTCGAGACATTTGTGTTGAACTACAACATGAATGCATGGGACAAGAGTATTGGTGAGCTTCACTCAATGCTTAAAACGGCCAAGGCGGCCATGGGTAAAAGGGTTTTACCCGTTCTCACCATCCATGAAGGTGGGAACAAGAAAAGGCCTCATCCCGCACCCAAGACAAAGGTTTCCAAGGGTAAGGGACCAACATGGGGAAAGGGGAAAGGGGTGGCAAGGGTGCCACCCAAACCACAAAAGAAGAAGCAAAAGGTTGCTACCAATGACCCATGCTTCAAATGTGCGGAGATTGGACATTGGGCAAGAAATTGTCATGTCCATCTCCAAGAGTTGAAAGCAAAGAGGGATGTCGGGCAGACCTCAGGTACAATATACATGATTCATATTGATCTTAATGTTACATCTTCTAACACATGGGTATTGGATACCGGATGTGGAACTCACATTTGCAATTTGTTGCAGGGGTTCAAAAGAAGTAGGGACTTCAATCAAGGGGATGTTAGCCTCTTCATGGGCAATGGAACCAAAGTCCAAGTTGAAGCTCGTGGGGACTACATCCTAAAACTTCCAAGTGGCTTGGATGTTATTTTGAAGAATGTTTTGTATGCTCCTAGTTTGACTAGGAACATTATTTCAGTATCCCAATTAAGACTTTATGATTATGTATTATCTTTTGTTGAAAATGATATTCATGTTTCCATAAATGATATATTCTATTTTAAAGCTATTCCCATTAATGGTATTTATGAATTGGTTCATGAAAATGCTTTAAATAGTTCATTGTACCATACTAACACCAAGAAACTCAAGTTGGATTTGAGTGATACCTATCTTTGCCATTGTCGTCTTGGTCATATAAACAAGAAACGTATACAAAAACTTCAAAAGAATGGTCTTTTAAAAACAAATGAATGTGATTCATTTGATGTATGTGAATCTTGTTTACAAGGAAAAATGACTAAGGCACCCTTTAGTGGAACTAACAAAAGGGCAAAAGATTTATTAGGAATCATACATTCGGATGTATGTGGTCCTTTTAAGCCAATGACTAGGAATGGTGAAAGATACTTGATTACCTTTACCGATGATTATAGTCGCTATGGGTATGTGTACTTATTAAGGCACAAAGATGAAGCTTTTAAAATGTTCAAAATCTTCAATAATGAAGTAGAAAATCAACTCAACAAGTCAATTAAAGTTCTCCGCACCGATAGAGGAGGTGAATACCTAAGTGATGCTTTTCAAGATCATCTTAGGAGTTGTGGGATTGTCTCACAACTCACTCCACCTGGAACACCACAACATAATGGTGTGTCTGAGAGGAGGAATGGAACCTTATTGGATATGGTCCGATCTATGAGGGTAGAAGCACATTACCTCTATCATTTTGGGGTTTCGCTTTGCTCTCCGTGGCCCGTATTCTAAATATGGCCCCAACCAAAAAGGTGGAAAGGACACCCTTTGAGAAATGGCATGGAAGATTTCCATCCCTATCATACTTAAGGGTCTGGGGTTGTGAGGCTTATGTTAAGACTCCCACCCCAAACAAATTGGAAGTCCGATCCACCAAGTGAATCTTTGTTGGATATCCTAGAGATTCTATGGGATATTATTTCTATGATCCACTGGAACAAAAGGTGTTTGTAGCCAGAAAGGGTGAGTTCTTAGAAGCAAAGTTCCTTATGGAAGGAACTAGTAGTAGAATAGTGAATCTTGAGGAGGATCAAGAACCACAACCCGATGCACGTTTGGTTGAAACTAGCACTCAACATGAGGATGTTGAAGATGATCAAGTGGTTGATCAATACACACAAAACGTTCGCAGAAGTGGTAAAACTAGTAATCCACCTGAAAGATACGGATTTTTCATGGATGGATGCTATGTGGTAGATTCAGATGAACCAACCACATACCATGATGCAGTGTCCAATTCGGATTGTGACAAATGGCTCGAGGCCATGAGCGTTGAGATGCAATACATGCATGACAATCAAGTATGGGACTTGGTTGTACCACCTCTTAACTCCAAAATAGTTGGAAGCAAGTGGGTTTTCAAGAAGAAAACCGATATGCATGGAAACTTGGATACTTATAAGGCTAGACTTGTAGCAAAGGGTTTCACTCAAACTCAAGGGGTTGATTATGATGAAACCTTCTCACCTGTTGCGATGCTAAAGTCTATAAGGATATTGTTTGCCATAGTTACTCATTATGATTATGAGATTCGGGAAATGGATGTCAAAACCGCTTTCTTAAATGGATATCTTGAGGAAGATGTCTATATGGTTCAGCCTGAAGGTTTTGTCGATCCTAAACATCCTGATAAAGTATGCAAGTTAAAGAGATCAATCTATGGATTGAAACAAGCATCGAGAAGTTGGAATCACCGTTTTGATGAAGAAATAATTAAATTCGGATTCATCAAGAACGCTGACGAAGCTTGTGTATATAAGAAAGCTAGTGGGAGCATCATCACTTTCCTAGTATTGTATGTTGATGACATACTACTATTTGGAAATGACATTCCAACCTTGGAAGGTGTAAAAACCTGGCTTGGAAGTTGTTTTTCCATCAAGGATCTTGGTGAGGCCGCCTATATTCTGGGAATAAAGATCTATAGGGATAGATCAAGGCGGTTGATTGGTTTAAATCAAAGTGCATACATTGATAAAATCTTGAAAAGGTTCAAGATGGAGAACTCTAAGAAAGGTACGGTACCTATTCAAAGAGGAACGATATTGAGTACGAATCAATGTCCTAGCTCAAAGGATGAGCAAGATAAAATGAAGGCAATCCCATACGCATCTGCTATTGGATCCATCATGTATGCAATGATATGCACTAGACCGGATGTGTCATGCGCCTTAAGCATGACAAGCCGATACCAGCAAAATCCTGGAAACAGTCATTGGATGGCTATTAAGAACATACTTAAGTACCTAAGGAGGACAAAAGATATGTTCCTAATCTATGGATCTGGTGATGAGGAACTCATTGTAAAAGGTTACACAGATGCGAGTTTCCAAACCGATCGTGATGATTCACGGTCACAATCGTGATATATTTTCATTCTGAATGGAGGAGCAGTCTCTTGGAAGAGCTCCAAACAGGATGTGGTGGCTCTATCAACTACAGAATCAGAATACGTCGCCGCCTCATTGGCAGCTCAAGAAGCTGCATGGTTGAAGAAATTCATTGCCGATCTAGGGGTTGTCACTTCCATTCAGGACCCCCTAGAGATCTTTTGTGATAACGAGGGTGTGATTGCTCAAATCAAGGAATGTCGTGCTCATCAAAAGACTAGGCACATTGAGCGGAGATTCAACTATATACGAGATGAAGTTGAAAAGGGAAAGATATGTATTTGCAAAGTTCACACGGATCAAAACATTGCGGATCCTCTCACGAAGCTCCTTGAAAAGGCAAAGCATGAAGGTCATACTTTTGCCATGGGACTTCGATATTCTAGTGATTGGATTTGATCTGTAATTTTGTATTTGGATATGTAGAACTTTTATTATTTGAATAAAATTATTTGGTTATAATGTTTTAATTAATATTCCAATTTAGCATGTTTAATCCATGAGTAAATGTTTACTCTAAATGTCCGTAATCGTTCAGACTTGTCGGAACAAGTATGAGGGTAAGATTATTATGAACTTGGATTGGTAGATATTCATATGGATGAATATAGAGCAAAAGGTTGCTGCTAAGGTTCATAGATATTTGTGGGATGCAAATATTGGACTGACCTACATCTCAAATATTACTACATGGGATCTTCCTGATTGATCATAAGTAATTTTGAGTAAAGGCGAACATCATTTGGTATCCTCTGACCTGAGATACATATTAGGTCTTGATATTTACCAAATATTATACTTTGACTCAGTTCTTCACTGTTCTGAAATATGGCAGTACATAAGTCTGAGTTCAGGTATGATATAAGGTAATTGTGAGAGACGTATGTAGTCAAGAAGGGATTTGTCCCTCTTATTCGTCGAGAGTAAGATGTCTAAGGCCTAATAAAGTTAAATCAATGGAGAATGATCACACTGTGTCTCTAAGATTTAACATGACATCTGCGACAAAGGGATAGATAATTGTTTCACCTAAAACATTTCAAGTATGGTACTTGAAGGGGATGATGTTATTGAATGGCACTTAGTCATACGTATTAAGGGTAGTAAACCGTTGTTAGGCGGTATTTACTGCTTGCATCAATCTTCTATGAATCTTGTGCAAGTGGGAGATTGTTGGTTCTTATATGCCCAAGACACATACAAGATTGATGTGGTTAGTACGTTATTATCCAAGTCGGGTCATACCCAATAACAAGCTATACAAACACCAATAAATAATTATTTGTTGATAAGATCATACGAATTATTGACACCTATTTAGAAAATTGGTTTTCTAAATATTGCTTTTGCGATAGAACAACATTATATGGATGATTTGTTCATGAGATATTTATTTGTTTCATTATTTAAGTTGGTTAAGTAATGTCAAATAAAAGTGTGTCATGTTATAAAATTTGACTATGCTTTAATTTTATAACCTAAATGCATGGAAGAGTGTTTAATTTTATAAAATATCTAATGGTGGGAAGCCATTTTAAAAGAGTAATTCGGCCGCCCAAAGGGGGCCTTGAAAACACCACATTATGTCTTGTTTGATGCTAGACATAAACACTTACACAATCTTCCATCATTTCATACTTCTTCTCTCTTCTTTTCACTAAAGCAAGAACACTCTAAACCTCTAAGAAATTCGGATTTTGTGGCTGAAATTTGGGGCTAAAAATTCGGATTTAGATAGTAGCTTTGAAAGATTGTTTTGGTGTAAAGCTCCCTAACAAAGAAAGGTGTTTGGAAGAAGCTTGTGGTTATTACAACTTGAGGCCTTCTTCCTTGAAGGATTGCTGCTCAAAACCCATCATCATCCTCAAAGTTTTGACCCTTTTGAGCTGCTGAAAGGTAGTTTTTCACAGCTCATTGTAGCTGTGTTTTTATGTACATTTACATATGTTCATAGCTTGCTTATTCACATATAATGATCCTTTTGTTTTGGGTTTGTTTTATACATATATATGTCCCCATAAAACATGAAATTTCAGCTTTCTAATCATGTTTTAAAATATATATCCGCTGCGTTTTTTAGAAAGTTTAAGAGGTTAAACTTGGATTTCATCTTCTAACAAACCCTACAGTGGGGAATCATAACAAGCCCCCTAAGCTCATAACGTTAGATGATTACCCACAATGGAAGCAAAGATTTGAGATTTACTTAAATGGAGTAGATCCCAATCTATGGGAGTCGATAGAGACAGGATATAGCATGTCTGTAGGTGCAGATGGAGTCAAACTTACCTTAGGCGGTATGACTGACGGCCAAAAGGTAAAGTATAATACAGAGAAGAAAGTATATGCATTGCTAACTCAGTCAATTCCTAAGGACATATTCTATAAATTTTCTGAGAACAAGCAACCTAAGAAGCTGTGGGATGCATTGGAAAAGAGGTATGACGGAAATGCATCTTTAAATGCTCTAAAGGCTAAAGCGTTGAAGAAAGAGTTTGACAACTTCTCGTCAATGGGAAAGGAGAGATTGGAAGACGTCATTGATAGGTTCTATCACTTAATGAGTGAGCTACACACTCATGGAGTCACCACGTCTATGGAAGACAAAGTTTCAAACTTTGCAGATGGGTTCCCAGAGAAGTGGGTTTCCTTTGTATCCAACTTCAGACAGAATGATTTGCTGGCGAAGTTAGATATCAACAACTTCATTCTGAAGCTGAGAGAGGAAGAGTTGACGATGAAGTACAGGGCCCAAAAGTCTTCATATGATCTGAATCCGGCATTGTACAACTCAACTCCACAAGCCAAAACGTCTGGAGCACCACTTCAAACGGCATTTGTGTCGAGTTCAGCTGGTCTATCTCCAGCTACCTCTTCAGGATCTGACACGTCAGGGTCATCTTGTACCCAATACATAGCACCTGAAGCCAATGCTACAAAACTGATGACCGAGAATCTCGGGAATGTTACAGTGGAGGTAGCAAAGGAGCACATGGATCTCTTAGCAGCTATCGTTCACTCCTATGACGGACTAGTTGCTAGGAAGATTGGGGACTACTATCTGGCAGATGAGGACTACGAGTAGGTAGACAAGACAGAGCTAGAGAGAATGGACATCATGTGGGCCTTAGCAAGTGCTGTTCGGAGAGCTAAGAAGTTCGTCAAGAAGACCGGACAGAATTTAATTGCTACTAAGGACACAACTTTTGGTTTTGACAAGACCAAAGTTACCTGCTTCAACTGTGGGGAGAAGAGGCACTTCAAACGTGAGTGTGTGAAGCCCAAGAAGACAAGAAATGGAAATCCATTTTCATCCTTCAATCGTCAGGTTAAACCCACAAGCAGTCCTACTTTTTCAAGCAAGGATCCTAAAGCCTTGATTGCTCACGATGACGAAGGACAAGATTGGAGCTTTCTGTTTGTGTCTCCGGGAGAATCCAACATTGCTAGTTTTGAGGATCTAGATGACGACTTAGCAAGCGATGGTGATGTTGTAGTGGAACTCGCGATGTCAAATATTGAAGAAACTGAAACTGTGGTTGATCACCTACCTAAAGAAGGAACACGTTCAACTAGTCCAGAATCACCAGAACCTGCAAAGTCAGACTCTGCTTTGATGGATGAGTCAACCACACCCTCTCAGGTAAGTTCCATTACTCAACTTTTCAATAATCATGCTTGTTCTGATGATAATAAATTTAGAGAAAGCATTGATCTGAAATTTGCTAGGTTATTAGACCATAATGATAACTTAGTAAAGGACTTGCAACTGTGCACAGAAGCAAATAGAGTCTTAAAACAAAATGAGCACGGTTATAAAGAAAAGATAGAACTTTTGAATAAACAACTTAGGGAAACTGAAGTTGTAGCTTTTAACCAAGCTAATGGCATTAAGTTCTATCTAATCTCCCTAGAAGACACTAAGAAACAAAAAGCAGTTTTGGAAGTAGAAGTAAATTCATTAAAACAAAAACTGCATAGTTGGACAAGTTCTTCTCACATTGTCCAACACTTAGTGAGAGAACATAACAATGGGGAGGGTTTGGGATATAAAGTGGTTCCAACACCACATGAGACCTTGATGAATGCCAAAAGTAAACCAATAAATGATAACCCAGTCAAGGATCATGTGGTGTCCACTCCTCTTGTAAGTGATCTAGATTCCACATGTAAACCAGATGAATCTGGCACTAAACAAAAGGATGACACTTCAAAATCAAAAGGTAAAATGCCTTGTGTTAATCTGGACGAACAATTTGAGAAGGTTAAAGTAAAGTCTGGTTCAACCAAGTTTAATTCTGGACCTAAACAGACCAAATATGTTAACCAATCATGCGTACCATGTCTAAGTCCAGGTAAAACAAAAGAGTAAAGATGTTAATAATGTTCAAAAAATTAATTTTGTTAAACAAGTTAAACCATTAAAACATGAAGTGACTAAACCCAAACTAAATAAAGTCACACAAGTGTCACATACTTCTCCACAGAAACAGTTAAATCGTCAAGTCGAAAGCAGATCATGCTACAATTGTGGAAAGTATGGTCACATCGCGTCTTACTGTCCTTATTATCAGACACCAAAGAAAAAGGTTGAACTTTATGACATTAAAGCGAGCTCTTCCAAGAGAAGCTCCATGACTCCACCAAAAAGAGTCTGTGAACCTAAAGTTCAACCCATCGGCCAATCATCTGTTTATCATAAACAGGCCTTACATAAAACTGGTTTATGGAAAAAAAAGTTCATCCTTGGATATGATAATGAGAACAAGAAGATGAAGGATATTCCCTCACCCTCTAATGGATAATGGGTAGAATTTATGATGTGTGATGCCTCTGGGTCACCCAAGCCAGTTAAGGATTAGGTCCCTAACCTTAACTAATGTTTTCAACTGAATGTGCAGGGTGTTCGCTATAGTGCTAAAACAAACACTTGGATTGTAGATAGCGGAGCATCAAGGCACATGACTGGAAACCGGGCACTCCTATCAAACATCAAACAAATCAAAGGAGGTCATGTTTCATTTGCTGGAAACAAAGCAGGTTACATCACAGCTCAAGGGGAAGTAGGGAATCAAAAAGTGAAGTTTGACAAGGTAAAATATGTTCAACTACTTCAAAATAATTTGCTTTCTATTTCCCAAATATGTGACAAGGGATTGAAGGTAGTTTTCGACAATAAGAAGTGCTATGTCCTGAAAAAGGATTATGTGATTCCGGAGGACCAAGTCTTAATGTCAGCCTCAAGATATAATGACCTTTACGTCTTGGATCTATCAAAGGCCTCCATAACGGATCACCAAGTTCAATGCTTCTTGTTAAAAGCTACTAAGAAGGATTTTATCTCCTGGCATAGGAGAATGGGGCACATCAATCCACGGAAGATGAACCACTTGATCCAGAATGACCTAGTTCGAGGAGTCAATGTCAAGAACTTCCAACTCCCAGATTTTTGTGTCTCCTGCAAGAAAGGCAAACAGACAAAGAAGTCTCATAAGGCAAAGAAAGTTAATTCCATAGAACTACCTCTTGAGCTTTTTCACATGTATCTGTTTGGTCCAGTCAGTACAAGAAGCATCGCAGGCAACTTGTATTGCTATGTAGTTACAAATGACTACTCAAGATTCTCTTGGGTGATGTTTCTAAAATCAAAATAAAAAACATTTGATTCGTTCAAAGAGTTAGTAACTACACTGGAGTCACTCTACAAGCTGAAGGTAAGACAAGTACGCTCAGACAACGGAACCGAGTTCAAGAATCAATGGATGGAGGCGTTTTGCAAGGAAAAGGGAATTGTGCACCAGTTCACTTGCGCCTACACTCCTCAGATGAACGGAGTTGCTGAGAGAAAGACTCGCAGCTTAATAGAGACAGCACGGACAATGCTAGCAGACTCGAAACTGCCTATCTAATTTTGGAATGAGGCAGTTGCCAATGCGTGTTACACGTTAAATCGAGTTCTGGTGGTGAAACATCATGGCAAGACGTGTTACGAGTTACTTCAACGACGTAAACCAAATCTGGAGTGCCTCGAACCGTTTGGAGCACCATGTACATTGTTGAAGAAAACTCAAGAAGTAAAGTTTAGCGAGAAGGCTGAAGAGGGCATTTTTATAGGATACAACATACCGAATAAGAGAGTTTACAACAACTCAACGGGTCAAGTAGAGGTGTGGTATAATGTCGACGTTCAAAGATACACTACTCCTCCTGCTGGAAAAGGACTCGCATTCTTTTTCTACTATGATGGATTCTTCAAGTCCTTCAACATCTCTCTCTCCACTTCTGATGATGAGTTAGCAGCCAAAATGATGTATGATGTCTTAAACACACCATCACAAGACTGAACATCATCTGGTTCACTAGGTGAATCATCTAACTATTCAGGGGGAGCACTCGAGGTAAGTGACTCCACCTCGGATGATGAAGCCATGGAGAATGATCAGAACAATCAGGAGGAACAGGTTCCTACAACTACAATTCCACAAGCATCTAATGTTGATGCCTCTGAGTCTTCGGAACCTCGCATTCGTACTGCCTCAGATATGGAACCAAATGTTCATAATCTTGATTCTGAGGTAGTTGTTCCTACCACTCCTGGATCATACCTAAATGTCTATCATCCTCGAGACAATGTCATTGGGGATGTTAGATCAGGAGTTCAGACAAGAAATCAGCTGTATTCAGCTCAATATGCCTCGATAATGGAGACAGGGTACCTTCACGATCGTGCTTATCATTGTTTTGTGTCTCATTTTGAGCCAAAATATGTTAGTGAAGCCCTAAATGATGAGGCATGGGTGAGTGCCATGCAAGAAGAACTTCTTCAGTTCAAGAATTTAGGTGTATGGACACTGGTAGATAGACCTAAAGGTGCTAAGGTCACTGGCACCAAATGGTTCTTGAAATGTAAGAAAAATGACCAAGGTGTTATCATCAAGAACAAGGTTCGACTTGTAGCTCAAGGATTTCGGCAAGTCCAGGGAATTGATTACAATGAAGTATTTGCACCTGTGGCGATAATGGAAGTCATCCGTATCTTCCTAGCCTATGCCTCGTACTTGAAGATTAAAGTCTATCAACTGGATGTAAAGAGTGCATTTCTTCATTGTGAAATCCGAGAATAGTGTATGTCAGTCAACCTGAAGGATTTGAGGATCCATATCATTGGGATAGAGTTTACAAACTGGATAAGGCTCTTTACGGGCTTCATCAAGCCACGAGATCATGGTATAAAAACTCTCAACGCACCTGGTGAAACACGGATTTCACAGAGGTGTAATTGACTATACATTGTTCATCAAAGAAAAGGATGGTGATCTACTACTTGTTCAGATCTATGTTGATGACATAATCTTCGGTTCCAAGAACAAGGACTTATGAAAAGAATTTGAAGCAGTAATGAAGGCAGAATTTGAAATGAGTGCCATGGGAGAGATGAAGTTCTTTCTCGAGATATAGGTGGATCAAACACCAAAGGGGATATTTCTACATCAGACCAAGTATGTAGGGGATATTCTCAATCGGTTTGACATGGAGAATGCTTCCGCAGCCAGGACTCCTCTTGCTACAAACCATGATGTAGCACCCGACGAGAATGGTGATCTGGTTGATGCCACCATCTACCGAGGAATGATTGGATCCCTCATGTACCTCACTGCCTTAAGACCTAATATCATGTATGGACATGTCTTTGTTCAAGATATCAGGCAAAACCAAAAGTTAACCATCTTATAGGGGTCAAGAGGATATTTTGTTATTTGAAGGGTACACCAACACTTGGGTTGTGGTATCCTCATGACGATGATTTTAAGCTTACCGCGTACAGTGATTCGGATTATGGTGGCTGCAAGATGAACTACAAATCCACCTCAACAGGGTGTCAATTCTTTGGGAGAAGATTAGTCACGTGGCAGTGTAAGAAGCAGACATCAGTTGTGTTGTCAACTTGTGAAGTTGAATATGTTGCTGCTGCAAGCTGCTGTTCTCAAATCATCTGTATTCAACAGCAGATGCGGGACTACGATTTGCAATTTTCTAACCCCCCTATATTTGTTGATAATTCTGCTGCAATAGCCATTACTAAAAATCCTATCCAACATCCTAAGACCAAACACATCAGCATTAAATATCACTTTATATGTGATTGTTTTGAAAAGAATCTAATCGATGTGGTTAAAATAAATACTGATTTTCAACGCGCTGACCTCTACACAAAAGCCTTTGATAAACCATGTTTTCTATATCTATTAGAGGTAACGGGGTTAAAAAGAAAAGTGATGTAATTCCAGAAGATGAACATGTTTAGTCCAATGCGTCGAGTCAATTTTTCTTTTATTTTCATTAATTTAATTTAATTTTATTTTATTTAATTAATTTTATTGGTTTTATTTCTTCGCCTATTAAAATCCTAAAAATGCAAATCGTTTACGGTTTTAGAATTTTAGGGGGAGAATAGGTTAAGTTAGTACTAAAAAAACGAGGGAGGAGGACAGGCAAGCTAAAAGAAATGAGATTGTATCTGAGATATCGATTCAACGACTATGGAAAATGATTGTACACAGGAACAAAGAATTTGGAACTTTAAAAGATTAAAATTGAATTAGATTCAAAATTTAAAGTATAAGTCTGAGAAGTCTAAGCAAAAATAAAAGGAAAAATGATAGTATAACTAGCTGCTACTAAGGTAACACGGAGAAAGTAGACCTAGAGGTTGCTAGACCATTAGATGATGTGTCGGTAGATTCAATACTATAGATAAGTAAACCTCGTTGATGATCTCAAGATCAAACTAAGTTGTTTAACAAGCTGTGGGTTACATCTTATCCCTGGTTAACACAATCAACAGAGTTCCAATAAGGGGTGACAAGCAAAATGAACGCCACAAATGTGTGCGGATGACCAAAATATGAGCAAAGCACATGATGAAAATTGCAAAAAGAAATCAAACTAATAACCTATGTTGTTGGTGCGATCTGTGCAAAAAGAATAAGATTGCTCTAACAAGAAGATAGGTTGTGCGCCTCTCTGGTGTGAAGTGGCACTAACCAAAGGATAAGCATAACCTATATATTCTAGAATTCATTATTGTTTGCCGCCTCGGCACTGACCTGAGGCTTCGCTTCTCTTTGAAAGCTCTAAGAATAGTTTCTTCTTGTCAAAATACCCATAGACCGCTCAAAAATCTCCTAAGGAATGTTGATTGCCATATAAGCGTGGGATCCACAAATGCTTGTTGAAATAATTTAACCTAATGTATCACCAATCTGTGTCAAAAGTCTGTGTATGAATTTAAGTGGACGAGTATACTGACAATCATCATGGCTATAATTTTTGAAAGTCCAAATCAATGTGTGTGTCCTATAGTACTAGTATGATTTCCTTAATTTGCTAATGACTCTTGATGAAAACAAGAATCTAGCATCAAATGATTTTGGTAACACGTCCTGAATGATTTGATTACCCGTATGACTCCATAATGAATCGTTCCACTTATGGTCAAAATAACTTGAAGCTGCCTGTTCAAGAGATAAATCTGTTAGATTTCTATCATAGGATTTCCACCTCGCACAAAATCACAAAATCATTTTTAGTTTTGTCTTTTAATTTTAGGTGTCTAAATTTTTTAGTAAATTTAGTTTTTAATGTCGGACAATGTCATGGAATTCAATCTGGGATTAATCACTTAAAAGGCTCACGTCTAAGGTGACCAAACATGTTTTCAACTGTTAAATGGGTCACGTCTGAGGTGAAACAATGTGTTTTGTTTAAAAGGATCACGACTGAGGTGATCAAAAGTTTTCAAAGTTAAAATAATCATGTCTGAGATGATCGAATGCTCAAAATGGTAAATCAAAAGTTAAAAGGGGTTAAGTGTCAAATGGGCATAGAGTCAAAATCATGAGTATGATCCATTCGCACGACTGGACCATAAGTATGAACCAGTCGTATGATTGGACCATACTTATGCACTAGTCAACTGAATGGAGCATGAGTATGAACCATTCACACGAATGGCTTACAAGATTGAGCCAGTCACCTTAATGGAGTTGTCCGAATGAGTCAGTTGCCCGACTGAAACCTAGTCGGCCGACTGAATGTAATCGACTGAACCAATTGCACGCCTGAGATCCAATCGTGCGAAAGAAAAGAGCGAATGGATCCAGTCGCTCGATTGAAACCAGATTTAGTATAAATAGGGATATAGTCGATCGCATATACTCATTACTCCTTAGTCGCCCTAAAATCGCCTAGAGTGCCGTTACTCTGCCCGATTTTCCTCTGACTTTGCTTGACTTCAAATTGTTGTATTCTGACGATCCATAGTGTTTATACAGGTCTAATGCAGTGCAATCTACTCAAATGGAATTATATTTGTGCCCTAATTGACCGATTTCTAGCCTAACATAAAAACGAGACTTAGTTGGATTAATAAACTAATAAAACTAAGTTAAATGTTGAACTCAAGGTTATTAGGTTCTCTGTAGGGTGATTGCGAGTCTAATGAGCCAAACCACAATGTCGAATTTTAAGATTTGCTCAAAATTTGAATTTCAATCGAACAGACAGTTTGTCATGTGATTAGGCACCCTGATCAACCTCAATCGCACGGCTGAGCTGGGCGAATGACTCAGTCGGCCGATTAAGCGAGGCGTATGAGCTCAGTCGCCCGACTGAACCCAGTCGCAGGCTCAGTCACCCGACTAAACTCAGTCGCTGGCTCAGTCAACCAACTGAACTCGGTCGCTGAATCAGTCGCCCGATTGAACTCAATCGCATGATAAGTCAACCGACTATACTCAGTCGCATGGTTCAATCGCACGATTGAACCAAACTAATCTCAAATAGTTTAAAGTGAATTGCTTTATGTTATGTGCTGATCTAATACATATGTGTCTTGTGTTACAGATCTATGGCAGATCGGTGGACCATCAACACCAAGGACAATATATGTGCTCATTTAGACGCCACCACTCAAAATGCTGTCGAGTTTGCTGGCATCATTGCTTTTCTAAAGTGATCAAGGATACACAGAGCGATATCTACCCATGCACTCCCTATAGGTCTATACAGCAGCCTTCTAGGAGGGTGCATCGGTTGACTGATCTAGTGAGCCCTACTGGATTAGAAGCACCATATTTGGGCAAGAGATAGAGGTGACAGTGGCAGACCTTTGACGTGTACTGGACCTGGGTGATGATGGTGCTCACCCAACCAGGTTACACTCGCTTATTGTGAGAGGATGTTTCTCAGGATGAAGTACTCTGGGGACATCAATGCATGCGTGCTAAACAAAAGCAACCTGTGTCCCCAGTTCAAGTACTTAGCACACGTCATCCTCAAGTGCACTACATCAAGAAGGGGTGGATTTGATGACCTATCTGACCAAATCCAGAATGCCTACGTGGCACTGGTGCTGAATCACCCCTTCAACTTCTCCAACATGATATTTGCATACCTGATCGAGAACCTTGAGGCCAACGGCAAGGAAGGCTTATGTATGTACCCAAGATTTTTATAGATGATTATAGATGAGAAGCTTCCTTTGCTACCAAAGGAGAGCCATGATGCAGTATCTCTCGAGATTATGGATGACACAACTCTCGGGAGAATGAAGGTCTACAAGGGAAAGCAGGTCAAACCCCTTTGTGAGGAGACTGTTCGGGCACCTGGCCCGGGAGGATTACATGGCACCAGCAAGGCGTAAGTGGCGGCACGAGGAGAGTGACTCAGATGTTGAGCAGATTGCTCTTCTATCTGATGACTTCAATGATGATAATCGTGGCACTGGTGGAGACTCTGGCCCCGCTTCTTTAAGGGCCACCACTGCACATGTTACACCTCCACCACCCGCTCATGGAGATGCCACCACCGCCAGCTTCCATCAGGATTTTTGCCCTCCTGATGAGGAGGAGGAGAGTGATGAGGAGCCACTGACTAGGATGGTGGGCAGCAGGGTGGTTGGCCACTGAATGAGGTATTCGGGAGGTTGGAGGACGCCCTAGCGAGTCTGGGGAGACTACTATAGATCCCAGTTACACACCTGATCAGCCCAGCAACATCCCAGGGGGAGCATCCTCCTTAAGGGGCATGAGGAGAAAAAGGATGGCTCAGCCCATGGGATGAAGTCTAAGAGGAGGACGATAACATTCATCACTACCACCACCACAGCCACCATTACCACTATTCCACCCACCACCACTACTACCACTCCACCCATCACCACTACCACCATTCCACCCCCATCACTACTTCTACTTCACCCACCATCGCCACTACAGCCACTCCACCACCTATCTACACCACTTCCACCACCACTACAGCATACCCATCGCCACCCACTCATCTACCTCCACCCGTACTACCACAGCCACCACTACCACCACTAGCCACCAAGCCGGTCCCTCATCCCATACCACATTCACCACTGGATCACCTTTACCTCCCAGTGGGGTAGAGGAACAACTTTCGGCACTAAATCGTATGGTGCTAAAGCTATTAGTTGTCGATGACGAGAAGACTGCTCAGCTACGACAGCTGATAGAGCTAATTGTTGCACAATCACAGCAGATCTCTCAACAGGTAGAGGAGATCGCCCAACTCAAAGAGCATAAGGCCGAATCAGCAAAGAACATTGAAGAGTTGGAGTCATCTAGCAGATCTATCTTGCTCAAGCTTAAAGGATCTAAAGAAGAGCCTCTAAAGATCAGAGAAGATGATGACGATTGTGATGATGATGATGAAGAGGATAATGATGAAGAGGATGAGGATGACATAGAGGATAGAGGAGATGATAACGAAGGAGGAGATCCATCTACTTTGGGTTCTCAAGAACCTAGTAAGAGGTGGACCAAAAAGAATCAAGATCAGGGTGCTTCGACATCAGCCCCGACATCAGAGGAACACATGATTCAGGACAAATGTAATGCATAGATGTTTATGTAATTTAAATCATGTGTAATTGAATATTGTATGAAACTTATGTACATGAATGTTTATCTTTATATTTAATGTTTACTGTCTTGATTATTTACTGATGAATGATGTGTTACATGTTTTAAATCAAGCAAATCCACAATATCAGCAAGATGAATACGATGTTGCTCTCCTTCAGCAGATCAAGTCTCAACTCACGATGATACTTGATTTGCAAGGGATTTTTAAGAGTTCAGTAAGCTATACTCCCGAAGAAGGAGAAATTATTCACAACCTCACTGATGAGCAACTCGCAGAAATGTTCCAGTTAAACCCGGATGAGTTGGTTAAGGATGCCCCTACTGTTGATGTTGCTAGTGATGACGAGCTCAACAATGTTGATAAGATAGAGATTGAAGACATCACAGCACAACACTATCCAGAATATACTGATCGAGAGGGAAACATGGTTCCTAATTTTAGGGATACTCTCGACAGTGATATGTATTGTAAACTGGATATGACGGAGAAGGAGGCCGAGAAATCAGAAAGCCAAGCCCAAGCCTCAGACGCCGATGTTGAGATCAAAAAGGCTGAATGGGCGGCTTGTTTTGCAGAGATCCGTGCCCAACGCACAACGCCAAAGCCGAGTGCCTACGCCAAGCTCTACAAAGTAAAAAAACATATAAAGATGTCTGGCAAGATTATAGCATGGGCTTACTTTGAGGATCTTAATGTATATGCTGTGAAGAGGGAGAAGGGAATCGAATACTTTAGATTTCCACATGATCTGAAGACTCTCCGTGGTTTTGAGCTCAAACAGTTGGCACGCCTAAACCTGCTGTATGCTGACCCTAGGAAGATGTTAGGCTGGTTTAAAGCTGCGTTGAAGAAAGAATACCACACTCGATGGGTTAACTTCAAGCCTCAACAACCTACGAGGTACATTTGAAGGTCGGAGGTGGACCCAAGAACTGGGAAACCCAAAGTGGTGCTGAAGTGGAGTCCTCCACGCACTATATCAAAGATCCCCTTGAGAGAAATGCCATAGGACTTCACTCTCTACTTCAAGTGGTGGTATTATAACTGGCGAACATGGGAAGCGGTCATAGTATTACAGAAAGAGTGCCAAATGGAGACCATCCGGGTGTTTGACCTAATGTGGCTAACCAACCTATCAGCTAGTGATTTGTATACTTTATATAGGTGGCCATTATTCTATGATCCGCAGGATATTGTACAAGCCCTCCAGTTTCAGAACATGATAAGACTCTGTTTTGCTTTCGAGATACATGCTGGAGTCACAGTCGAGGAAGGCATAAGAAGTTTGATGAGCTAATGAACGATGCTAGACAATGAAGGAAACTAGGTCCAAGGGGGAGTTTGTTGATCCATATGTACCTAGTTTACGATCTTAGTGTAATATGTATGTCATGTCCTAAATGTAATGAAACGAATGAGTTGAATGGAACATAATATGTGGTTGTTGATCTTAATGTTTAATGTTTCGGTGTATGTTTTAATGTTTATCATTTATTAATGCATATTGAACCAAGTATATAGGTTTGAGGTGGTTTGAATAGATCCTAGTTAAATAATGATTGAGAAGCATATTCAAACTTAGTCGTATGAAGTTTTCATGCGGATGGACCATGCTAATGGACCATACACATGAATACTTCATGTTAATGGACCAGCCGCACAATTGAACCAGGAGACTAGATCAGTCGCACGACTGAGACATACGGATGACTCAGTCGCACGACTAAACCTTCAGTCGTGTGATTGACTCAGCCGCATGCTTTAGTGGCACGACTGAACCATGTTAATGGTCCAATCGTACGATTGACTAACCCTAACCTATAAATACCACTTAATTCGTGAAAAAAAAACTTTTTGAAGAATTCGACTCCTACTCGTACCCTAGCTATCCAGAACGTCTAAGAAAGCCAGTCCAAGTTCATAGATCGTTCTTGATCGATTCCTATTCATTCTTAACGTTTAGTTTATTCGTATATCGATCTGGTTAACATTCTCACTGATTGGATCGCCAATCAAATAGGATTCTGCACTATTTGAGTTGGTATACATGTAAATCAGTTAGTACTCTGTCCAGTACACGGTCCCTAACACTATTTTTTCCTTTCAACAACGCCATTCATCTGTGGAGTGTAGGCAGAAGTAAATTGATGTAAAATTCCTCTCTCTCTCTACAGTATGCCTCCATCCACTGATTCTTGAACTCTGTGCCGTTGTCTAATCGAATCTGCCTTACTTTTAACTTGTAGAGTGATTCCAATGTAGTTACTAGATGTTTGAATGATTCAAAAGTTTCTAATTTGGCTTTCAGAAACATCACCCAAGAGAATCTTGAGTAATCATTCGTTACTACAAAGCAATACATATCTCCAACAATGCTCTTTGTACTAACAGGGCCTAACAGATCCATGTGTAGAAGCTCAAGAGGCATATCAATAGAGTTCATTTTCTTTGCCTTGTGAGACTTCTTTGTCTATTTCCCTTTCTTACATGCTACACAAAAATCCGGAAGTTGGAAATTCTTGACAGTTACTCCATTCACTAAATCATTCTGAACCAAATATTTCATCTTCCAAGTATTGATGTGTCCCATTCTCCTATGCCATGAGACTGAGTCCCTCTCAGTTGCCTTTGACAAGAAGCATTGAAAAGTGTGATCAGTTATGGATGCTTTTGATAGATCCAAGACATACAATTGTTATATCTTGAAGCTAACATAAGAACTTTATCCTCCTCAATCACATAGTCCTTCTTCAACATGTAGCACTTTTTGTAATTGAATAGAACTTTGAATCCTTTATCACAGATTTGGGAGACTGAAGCAAGTTGTTCTGTAGTTGTTAAACATAGTTGACGTTGTCAAACTTTACTTTCTCGTTTCCCACTTTGCCTTGTGCGGTGATGTAACCTCCTTTGTTTCCAGAAAATGAAACATGTCCCCCTTTAATTTGTTTGATGTTGAAAAAGAGGGACGACTTCCCTGTCATGCGCCTAGATGTCCCACTATCAATAATTCAAGTATTAGTGATAGCGCTGTAGCGGACACCCTGCACATTCAAAGAAACTTATTAGTTCAGATTTAGGACCCAAGCCTTAACTGGCTTGGGTGACCTAGAGGAATCACACTCATAAACTCAACCTATTATCCTTTAAAGGATGAGGGCACATCCTTCTTCTTCTTGTCCTCACAATCAGGCACATTACTTGATTTTTCTTTCCATAGGCTAGTTTTGTGTAAGGCCTGTTTGTGGTAAACGAACAATTGATTTATGGTTTGAACTTTAGGTTCACTAACACTCTTAGGTGGAGTATTAGATCTTACTTTAGAAAAACTTGTTTTTGCATCATAAAGTTCAATTTTCTTTCTGAGTGTCTGATAATAAGGACAATTAGAAGAGATATTTCCTCGTTTTCCATAACTGTAGCAAGATCTCACTTCTATAGATTGAAGAAAACTTTTATGTGATGTTGAGTTTAGTGAAGGTGTGAGGTGTGTCGGGTTGGGTTTTATCACTTCTCTTTTAGATGTTTTCAGCCTTATTCACAAAATTAATTGTTTTAACGTTTTGAACATCTTTAACTTGCAGTTTATTTGGACTGTGATGATTAACACATTTTTGGTTAACTGGTTTAGTCATTTTGGGTTCTGAAATAGACTTTGGTGAACCTGACCTTACATTAACCCTTTTAATTTCATCATCCAAATACGCGACTAGCATTTTTCCTTTTGATTTCAAAATAGAATCCTTCTATTTAGTACCAGATTTCACCGGTTTACCAGTGGAATCAGGATCACTAACTGGAGGAGTGTACACCACATGATTATTAACTGGGTTGTTATTGATAGGTCTACATTTTGTAACCCAAATCTTCCCCATTATGTCGTTCTTTCACTAAGTTTTGAACTATGTGAGAAGAACTAGCCCATCTATGCAGTTTTTTTTTAAGAATTAACCTTGACTTCTAAAACTGATTTTTCATTCTTGGTTTCTTCCAAAGAATTTAAATAAAACTTTATATCATTAGATTGATTTAGAGCAACAACCTTGATTTCCCTTAGTTGTTTCCTTAAAAGTTCTATTTCTTCTTTGAAACTGCCCTCATTTTGTTTTAATATGCGATTAGCTTCAGTGCGGAGTTGTAAATCATTTACTAAGTTATCATTGTATTCTAATAACCTAGCAAATTTCAAATCAATGCTTTCCCTAAATTTTTCACATTTAGAACAAGTATGATTATCAAATAATTGATGTGTAGAACTTACCTATGAGGAGTCAGTTGAATCAGCCATCAAGGCAGAGTTAGACTCTTCAGTGGCTGGAGATTCAGAACTTCTTCGGTTTCGGATGTTGCTTGCTCAGTTGTAATCTCACCTTCACTAACGGACCCATGATCTAATGCTTTGACAAAGGTAATATTTGATTCTCTAGGAGAAACAAATTAGAAGGACCAGTCTTGTCCTTCATCACCTTGAGCAGTTAGAGCCTTTGTCTCTATGCTTGAAGAGGCAGTTCTAATCACGTCCTTGTCTTGATGGTTGAATGTAGGAAATGGGTTTCCATTTCTTGTTTTCTTGGGCTTTACACATTCACTTTTAAAATGCCCCTTTTCACCACAGTTGAAGAGGTGACTTTGGTTTTGTCAAAACCAAAATTCGTATCTTTCGTGGCTACTAGATTCTGCCCCGTCTTCTTGACAAACTTTTTAGCTCTTCTGACTGCACTTGCTAGAGCCCACATGATGTCCATTCTTTCCAGCTCATTTTCATAACTTGCTCATAATCTTCATCTGCAAGATGACAATTCCAATCTTCCCGGTAACTAAACCATCATAGGATTGGACAACAGCTGCTAGAAGATCCATGTGCTCCTTTACAACTTCCACTGTGATATTACCGAGATTCTCGATCTTCAACTTAGTAGTATTGGCTTCAGGCACTATGTATTGGGTCCTTGATGACCCTGATGTTTCTGGTCCTGAAGCAGTGGTTTGGGAAGGAGCAGATGAACTAGACACGAATGTTGTTTGTAATGGTGCTCCTGACACGGCTGGAGTGGGAACTGAGTTGTAGAGTGAAGGATTCTGAACGTAGGATCCTTTCTTCGACTTGTACTTCATCCGTATTTCCTCCTCCCTTAACTTTAAGATGAAGTCTTTTATGTCTAACGTTGCAAGAATGTCATTTTGTCTCAGATTAGACACAAATGAATCCCATTTCTCAGGCAAACCATCAGCAAACTTGAAACTTTATCTTCCATTGATGTGGTTACACCATGAGTGTGCAGCTCACTCATTAGATGATAGAATCCGTCAATTATATCATCTAAGCTCTCATTCCCTATCGAAGAGAAATTATCAAAATCCTTCTTGAGAGCCTTAGCCTTCAGTGCCTTCAACGTCGCGTTTCCATCGTATCTCTTCTCCAATGCTTCCCATACCTTTTTCTGTTAGTACTCTAGAAAGATTAACATGTTGTCTTTATGTGTCTTTTTACTATTTGTAATAGTATAGGGACTAGTTTTGTAATTTTTTAGTTCATTGTCTTTCATTATAAATAGCTTAGACTTGTTGCAGTTAGTAGAGTAGTGACAAACAACAGATTTTTAACTGCTTACTTACTTTGTAGTTGTCTTTGCTTGATATTAATGAAACTATGAATTTTGTTGATATCTTGCTTGATTTGATTACTTTGTTTGTATTTCTTTGAATTGTGTTCATACATCATCACAGATTAGTACATTTGATCCTATCAAATGGTATCAGAGTTGTTGGTTGAGTGAATTTTGAGGTTTGTCAATTGTCAAACTCAAAAAAAAATTCACTGAATCTGTGATTGATAGACAATTCAATTGAAAATTTGTGGATTTCAGATGTGTTTCATCATCAGAAACATGTGTTAAACCACAATCAGCAGTTAAAATCATCAAATTCGAGATAATTTGTTGAATTTGTGTTCGAAAAGTTCACTATTTTTCAAACTGAAAATTACAAAATTGATTGATTTGTTGTTGATATTGAAAGAAATTGATGTTAGAAGAATGATTATCGGTATAAAACATGTTTAATTGGAAAGTTTCAATCCAATTCATCAACTTTTGAAGAATTTCAGAAGATTTGAGTTAGTAACATTCATATGAACATGATGAATGTGACGCATTAGAGTTGAGGTTTGCTGAAAAATTGTCTAAGTGTTAGGCGTTTGACTACTGTTTAGTCGCATTAACACCGTTTAGACATTTTCAGTTCAGACGTTTGACTACTGTTAAAGAGTAAAAGTCCAGACGTATCATCACTGTTGAGGCGTATTAGAAATGTTTAGACGTTTGATGACTGTTGAGGCGCATTACAACTGTGTAGGCGCATTATAACTGTTCAGGTGTTTTACTACTATTCAGACGCATCAACTTAGGTGTTTTGGAAAAATTTTCTAAGGCATTCCCTTAGACGTCTCTCAACTTAGGCTTATTAACTATTTGGGAGTTTGAATACTGTTCAGGCGCATCACCCTTGATACTTAAAATTTTTTTAAGAAAACTTTTCAAAAACTTTTTCATTTTTTTTAATTCAAAATCTAAGAAAAACAACAAAAATATAAGAATGGTAAAATCAGAAGATTCTGAAAATAGAGTTCCAAAACATAAAATAGAGTTGATTTCAAAAATTGGTCTCTTAGGTTAAAACATCATTTAAATTCCATTGACACTGATCTTTGGAAATCTATAGAGAAAGGACCATACATTCCTATAATCACTGATGGGCCTGACAGAGGGTTTGTTTATACTAAGATTCTCAAGAACCCTATCCCGAAGATGGTCTTCAAGGAGATGATTTGAGAAGAGTAAAGAATGATATCAATGCATATTCCTTGATGTGTAAGGGCTACCTCTTGAAGTTCTTGCAAGGCTTGATGGATATCAAACTAGATACACCATGTTTAAAGCCTTAAAGACCATTTGTGAAGGAGGCAAGGAGATCCAAAATCTCATAAAAACAAAAGTTGAAAAGGCAATCAGAATTGTTTCAAGATTTGTCTAGAGAAACCATAAATCAGATAATGAACAAATTTGTTCAACTTACAACTGAGATGTCAACAGCTGGTATTAAACCTGATCTTGAAGATCTAAATCTTAGACTACTCAATGCTTTACCCTCATCATGGAAACAAATAGTAACCTTACTAAAACATACTGAGAAGTTCCCTATGGATTTAGATCTACGCATTACCAAGATAGAGTCAATAGAGATTGATGAAAGCTCAAGGAATAATGATAGAGCAGCATCAATGTCTTAGTATCAATTGGTTGCTTCTCCTGCAAACACTATTGAAAATGCATTCATGGAAAAAAGTGAGAAAATTACATAAGAAAAGGGAGATTTATTTGTTGGAACAGTATTTTTCACTAATTCATCATTCACTAGTGCTCCTGCTTATACAACACAGTCTCATTCTCAATCTCCTCCTAAATCTCAATCTCAAACATCTAATGTTCAAACAGAGGCTTCTTCATCTAACTCTGCTAAACCTAGCAAAGTTAAAGATGTGATAAACATCCTATAAGAGGATGAAGAGTCTAAAACTACATTCACAGCATTTATGGCTAGTTTTCAAGCATATCAAGGTAGCCATTTAACTCAATTAGACCTTGTTTTGCAGGATTTGTTTGAAATGGATCTTGAAGATGTTAAAGAGATGGACTTAAACTGGCAGATGGTGATGATTACTTACAGGACACAAAAACACTCATATGTCAACAGGAAGTACAAGCCAAGTGCTAACAAGACTGTTGGGTTTGATAAGTCAAAATCAAGGTGTTTTAACTGTAACAGTTATGGACATTTCACCAGAGAATGCAAAGCTCCAAGGAATAATGGAGGAAATGCTCAATCAAGTTCTAGCAATCAAAGGTTTCAACCAAGAAACAAAATCATGCTATGACATGTTGAATACTATAGAAACAAATCCTTATCAAAGTCTTCCTATGCCTGAGCTTAAAGATGAAACAAAATCATTTGATGAAACCAAGAAAGCTTTAGTAGTCAGCATTAAAGATGGTTAGGATTGGAGTGCATATGCTGAACAGTTTACTAATGATTTAACATAAAGTTTATCTCTTGTTGCAGAAATCCAGGGAGAAGATTCCTCAGAAAATAATGATCCATAGGTGGAAGGTGAGAATGAAGAAGATGACTATGATTGGAGTGACAAATCTGATCCTAAGGAGGATAAAGATGAAGTAGCTCTAATGGCACAGTCTGATCATCCTAAGGTTGACACTTCATCATCAAAATCTGAAACCTTATCTCCAAAATTCCCTGAAATTCCATCTAAAGTAAGAGAAAAACTCTACACAAAATCATGCTATGAACATGTTGAATACTATAGAAACTACTCATATAAAATCTATGAGAAACTATAACAAGAGGAGTCAATGCATAACAAACTAAAATCTGATCATAAAACAACAAATCAAAAGATTATTTCTCTTCAAACTTCATGGAACAAAACACTAAAAGAATTAGAAATGTTTCTAAACAATTGGAAGAGATGAACAAAAATCTTGAACAGGAGAAGATAGCACATGCTGCTACTCAAATGGATCTTGTTAAAGTAAAACTTCAAAAATGATTGTAGAAAAACTAGTAAGTGAGAGAAAAGATAAACAGAAAGCAGGGTTAGGTTTCACTCATGAACCTATGCCTGAATCTATTACAAACACGTTACCAGAGAACTTTAATACACATGATCATTCTCCTGAGAATAAAGCTAAACTTAAAGCTTTTCAGGTCAAAAACAAGAATTCAGAAGAAGAAAAGGAAAATGTAAAATTTTTTGTTGAAAATGATCAAGAAAAGATTAAAAATGGTCATCCAATCAAGATAAAATCTTATGAACCTAAACGAACAAAACAAAACACTTCTAATCAAATTCATTCTATATTAGACTAAGTGAAAGTTCAATGCAAAGACAAAGATAAACAACAGGTAATAACATCAGAAGATTCAAACACTATTAATCTAAAACAAGTTCAATCTGAAAAGGAATCTTCTTCTGATGATGTTCAATCTGGAAGTAAACCAAGTTCTTCTATGTCAAAGAATCAAAGAAGAAGAAAGAAATCATCAAAAACAAAATCTGAACAAAACAAAAGTTCAAAAAAGTTGATCAAAGCAACAAATCAGGCAACAAAACTTAAGCCAATAAAATTTGTGTCAGCAGGTTTGTTAAATATGAATTCTCTTCAAAACAACAAGGTAAATACTATGAACAAATCTCACTCTGATCTGAAATCAAGTTCAGATTCTAAGACTTCCGCTGTAGCAAAAATATTTGTTTCTAAGGAATTGAAGAAGGAAGTTCATGTTTAACAGATGCAAAATAATTTGGCACAAAATCAAAATGTAAAAAATGAAAAACAACAGTTTAACTATTTGTCACCAAAATATAAAAATGAATCAAATATAGTGTCAATGTCAAAAGTTAACAAAAAGTTGTTTATAACTCCACAAAACTACTATGAAATATGTGATATGAAAAATCACAACACTGCTGAGTGCTATTTTAACAAGTATTGTCACATATGTGACATGAGAAATCATTGCACAACAGATTGTTATTTTAACAAATATTGTACTTATTATGATGAGAAGACTCAAAATACTGCAAATTGTTATTTTACAAAGATATCACATACTAGAGAATTTGCAAATTCAAACATGAGCAAAGGTTATGTTAATCCTCAATATATGCGAAATCAAACTGATGGATTTCAAAAATTAACTAATCAACCTTCTTTAGGTTTGAGATCTTTTCAAAAGAACAATTATGTCAGATCTGAACAAAATGTGCAAGAACAATTCATACCAAGATCTGTAAGAATGACTGATAAAAAAGTTAGTCATCAATACGTGTCAAAAATTGATCAATCAAATGGTATGAATGTTCTCAAAAATAACTCAAACAATTTTCAAAACAAGATTGGTCAATTCATCAAGAATAAATATGATTTGAATAATCTTCATTACAAACAATTTACCATTGTTGATAAATTTGGAAAACCCAAGACCATCTCGGCTTGGGTGGATATCTCAACTTAATTTTCTTGTTGTGAAGGTACGCCCAAGAACGCCACTTAATACATGGTATGTGGATAGTGAGGGTAGCCGGAATATGACAGGCAATCCTACCTTGTTACAAGATTTTAAGTTAAAGGATGGAACACACGTCGCCTTTGGTGGTGATGTAGGAGGAAAAATAATAGGAGAAGAAACAGTATCAAATGGGATAATAAGCTTTGACAAAGTCAACTTTTGTTCACAATTGAACTTTAATTTTTTAAGTGTATCCCAAATATGTGATAAATCATACTCTGTTCTATTTGATGATTCATTCTGTTATGTTTTGAAGCCAGGTTTTTAGATAAGCAAAGATTGGGTAATTGTTACAACTGAAAGGGATAGAGATGTGTACAAGCTGGATATGTCTGAAGTTGATCCTTTAACTGAAACAACATGCCTAATTGCTAAAGCATCATAAGATGAAAGCCAACTTTGGCATAGACGTCTTGGACATTCAAGTTTCAAGAATATGAACAAGCTTGTATCAGGAAATCATGTCATTGGACTTCCATCTAAGAAGTTTGTAACGAATGATCACTGCTCGGCATGTTTGAAGGGAAAGCAACACAGAGTGTCTTATAAGACCAAACTCATAAACTCAACTTCCCAATCTCTTCAAATGCTACATATGGACCTTTTTGGACCAACAAATGTCAAGAGTATTGGACGAAAATCATATTGTTTCGTTATCAATGATGACTATACAATATTTTTATGGGTTTTCTTTTTGTATGCTAAATCTGAAACGGCTGATTTACTGAAAGAATTTATCATTTAAGTTGAAAATCAATTAGAAAATATAGTGAAAATAATAATAAGTGATAATGGAACGGAATTAAAAAATGCTAACATTGAAATGTTTTGTGCACAAAAAGGGATAGCTTATCAGTTCAATGCTCCCAGAACTCCTCAACAAAATGGAGTTGTTGAAAGGAAGAATAGAACACTAATTGAAGCTGCTCGTTCTATGTTAGCTGATGCAAAAATTCCTATCACTTTTTGGGATGAAGCTATATCAACTACATTTTTTGTTCAGAACGGAATCTTAATTGTGAAAGATAAAATGAAAACTCCTTATGAGTTAATGTTTGGCAGGAAACCGAACATAAACGTTCTAAAATTATTTGGTTGTCCTGTTATGATTCTTAATTCAAATGATCAGTTAGGAAAATTTGAAGCAAAATCTGATAATGGATTTTTCGTTGGATACTCATCTGTTTCAAAAGCCTATCAAGTGTACAACTCTAGGATGAATATAATTCTTGAAACATTCAACGTTAAAATTCTGGAAAATTCTTTTCCATTAGTTTCAAATTGTCCTGCCTGGTTATTTGATTTAGATTCATTATCAAACTCTCTTCAATATAACTTGTTTAATCAATCAAATTGTCTTGATTCTACAGGTAAGAAGAATTCTAGAGGAGTTCTTGGATCTTTTAGTGAGGATTCTGATTCTGACGACCCAGATGATTCTAGCTCAGACTACCCATTTTTATCATTTGTCAAGGACTCAACAATAAGATTCAATGACAATAACCATGCTAATAAAGCTTCAAATCATTCAGTTTCATTTGATCAGGAAGGATCACAACCAATTCCTAATGATGGTAATGAGTTTGTGCAACCTGAGTCTGGAACATCATCCATCTCTGGTGATGCAGTTGATACTTGTAACTTTGATTACTTTATTAACTCACTGACTCAAGTTCCAAACTTCAATCCATATTCTTCTAATGTGTTACATTAGTTTTTCAACATAAACCAAACAAATATGGATGTTAATGTTCAATGTGATGAGATTCCAAAATCTCGTATTCACAAGAATCATCCAATTTCTCAGATTATTGGTCCATTGAATGAGAGAACAACAAGGAGTAAATCAGAACAAGCAAACTTATGCTTATAATCTTGTTTTCTTTCTCAAATTGTTCCTAAAAATGCTACCGAAGCATTAAAGGACAATGGTTGGATAGAAGCCATGCAAGAAGAATTACTTTAATTTCGCAAACAAGAAGTGTGGAATTTAGTGGATTTACCTGAAGGAGAAAATGCTATAGGCATGAAATAGTTGTTTAGAAATAAGACTGATGATCGTGGTGTAGTAATAAGGAACAAAGCAAGACTTGTTGCACAAGGATACACACAGGAATAAGGGATAGATTATGTGAAGTGTTTGCACCAGTTGCAAGACTTGAATCCATTCAAGTTTTCCTGGCATATGCTTCATTCATGAAATTTAAGGTGTATCAAATGGATGTAAAGGGTGCCTTTTTATATGGTCCTATCACTGACGATGTGTTTGTGAAGCAACCTCCAGGCTTTGAGGATGCAAAATTTCCACATCGAGTATATAAGTTGAGTAAAGCTTTATATGGACTTCATCAAGCCCCTAGAATTTGGTATGAGACATTATCACAACACTTAATCCAACATGCATACACAAAAGGGAAAATTGATCCAACTTTATTCATAAAGAAGGATAATGATGATCTCTTATGGGTAAAAGTGTACGTTGATGATATCATATTTGGTTCTACCGTCCAAAATTGCGCAATGAATTTGAAAAAATCATGAAATCTCGGTTCCAAATGAGTTCTATAGGAGAGATTACTTTCTTTCTTGGACTTCAAGTCAAGCAAACTGACGATGGAATTTTTATCAATCAAGAGAAATTTGTTGACAAGCTCTTGAAGAAATTTGAGTTGCAAGACTGTCAGTCCATACAAACTCCAACAGATGTTAACAGCAAGATTGAACCTGATCCAAAAGGAAAATCTATTGACCTAATGCTATATAGATCAATGATTGGTTCTTTCATGTATCTTACTACATCTAGACCAGACAATATGTATGTTGTTTGTGTTTGTGCCATGTATCAATCAGATCCGAAAGAATCACACTTAATTGTTGTCAAAAGGATATTCAGGTATCTCAAAGCTAAACCAGCTTTAGGGCTTTGGTATCCCTAACAGGGTAACTTTGAACTACATGGATATACAAATAGTGATTATGGTGGATGTTGTCAAGATAGAAAATCTACTTCGGGTGGATGCCAATTTCTTGGTCCCTGATTAGTCTCGTGGCAATGTAAGAAACAAACAAATGTCTTTGTTTCAACTGCAGAAGGTGAGTAAATTGTTGCATCAGCAGGATGTTCTTAAATACTCTGGTTGCAAAATCAACTAGTGGATTATGGGTTCAATTTTCTTAAAACACCTATTTACATTGATAACACTGCTGCTATGTTCATTACAGCTAATCATGTTCAACCTTCAAAAACAAAACATATCATAATTCGAAATCATTTTCTCAGAAATAACTCTGAAAAAGGGTTAATCATATTGATTCAAATTGCAACGGAAAATAGTTGGCAGATCTATTTACTAAAGCCTTCCTACCAGGACGGTTTAAGTATTTAATGGAGTCAATTGGTCTTATTAATCATATGTGAACTCTCTAAATCAAAAGATCATTATAAGTGATCCTCTCAATGTTAATTGCCTATTTGTATTTTGTGTGTGTGTGTTTTTTCTTAGAAAAACCAAATACAAAAGTATAAATCAAATTTCCAAAAATAGAGTCTTTTTATAATTGTTAGATTATTTTTGGAAAAGAATATGTTTATGCAATATATGAGAAATGATAGTACATTAGTGAGATCAGTTGCATATTTCACTCATTAATAAAGTCTGAGATGATCAGATATGATGTGTAGATAATATCATGCTCCTATACTTAAAAAGTAAATTCTTGTGATTACACTAAATCTTAATGCTTGTGTGTATTCATCTGAGTACTTTTGAGATGTATTTGCTTATCAGATTGATTGCTTGTTATGTTACACCACTCACACCTGATAGTGATGTGATTAATCATGAGATCTGTTACAAGCATCATATCACTTCTTTGTTATGAGTCATCATAGACCTGAAGTGCTGAGATATCCTTTGTTGTAAGTCATTACAGACCTGGATTTTCTCTTTGATGAAAAAGATGCCAATGTGCACAATCTATTCAGTTAACTCAAAGTCAACTCATGCACCTAAATAGTATTCATACATCTAAATAGAAGCATGGTGAACTTTCAGAAAATTATACAAGTGTTTGGGTGTTTTTTCATATTCCCATGCACCTAAACAGTTGCAATAAGTCCATGAGTTTAACCAAGTGTTTGGGCGTTTTACACAAACCCATGCACCTAAACAGTGATAATGAGTCTGATTTTTAACCAAGTGTTGGATGTTTTTTAATGTCTCATGCGTCTACACAATGTTGAAATGTTTCATGAGTTACAAGTGTTAGAAGTTTCAGGAACTTCAGGCGGCTGAACAATGCAAATGCACCTTAACAGTGCAAAAGCGCCTAAACAGTGCTTATGCGTCTGTATAGTGCTCATGCGACTGAACAGTTCTCATGCATCTAAGTCAATACGCACAAACAGTGCTCATACGTCTCATTATTTTGTGAATTTTAGGGTTTCATACGCACAAACAGTGCTCATGCGCCTAAAATTTCACTTAATATATATTGAACACTTACACTTGTTTCTCATTCACACTCAAAATTTTCTGAAAACACAACTCTCTGAACTATCGACTCTGGTCTTCATCGAACTCTCAGATTCTCATTGATTGAAGCAAATCTTTGCTGATTATTAGATATTAGTTGAGTTTATAAATGTAAGTTTGTGATTCAAATCAGTAGATTTTGGTTAAAACGTGATGATTGGCATAGTCGTTTAACTGCTATTCTAGTGAACATTCAAAGTTTAACTAATCAAATCTTAACCATATCTAAATTGATTCTGGATTGTTAATATGTATCAAATTTCGAGCATTTTGATATATTGCTCATCAACTGAAATTGTGAATGATGTTGATAATAGTTTGAACAGTTGGGTTCTTCAAAGGAAGAAGAAGAAGATGAGCAGACAAGTCAATTTTTGAATAAATAAAAAAATTATTTTTTTAAATAAAAAGTAGATAAATCAGAATTCAAATAATTGATTGATAAAAATGATAGATACAAAATGAATAAATTTTAAGATTTCACAAATTAAATTCATAAGTCAAAAGTCAAAATCATAAGTCAAATTTAATTCAATATTACAAAATTGCAAATACATATGAAAAAATGAAAGTCATTAATCAAAATTTTAATGTTCTAATATTCTTTTTCTCTATATTTTTGCAGATGACAGCTTTGAAGTTTGAGCCTAAACATAATGTTGTTGCACTCTTAGATGAGGAAAATAAAGAATCTGTTGGTTATGAAGAGATTATAAGATTTTTGCTAAGATCAAAATATGTCTATGCAATGTGTGCAAGACCTATGATTAATGCAAGACTGATCAAAAGATTCTGGAGAACAGCAAAAATAGAAAGAGATGAAGAAGGGCATAAAGTTTTAAGAGCTTTCATTACATCTGATAGAATGCTTGAAGTGTCTGAACAAGCAATCAGAACAGCTCTTAAACTTGGAGAAAATGATCCAGAAGACTTTGAAGGGATCGAGATCTAGTTTGATCAATTAGATTAGGATTTGCAGTGAAATAGAACACGAATTAGACGAAATTCTAGCAAGAATAATATGAATATTCAATTAAACAGTAATAGTTATAAAGAGAGAGTTTTCTGCAAAAAGAATATTTTCATTAATGCACAAACTTCCCGTGAGGGGAAATTAGGGCAACATTCCTTTTATAAGGAATGTGACATCAGCTGACGTCACTTGATAGTGACATCTAACTGATTTATACAAATAACTGAAAGTAAACTAAACTACTGAAGATGTCCACAACAACTGAGGACACCTTCATTAAAAGCTAAGTATAAACTAACATTACAACTACTGAAGTTATAATATCTGAAGTATAAGAACTTCAAATGTTTTACATAACATAAAACTACTGATTACAAACTACTAAAATGTAAACCATCACAACTACTGAAGAGAACTACTTCAGCTGTTGTGACAACTTCTGAGAACTTGATCTTCAGACTTTGTCTTCAGACTTTGTCTTCAGCAGTTGTCTTTAGACTTTGTCTTTAGACTTTGTCTTCAGCAGTTGTCTTCAGACTTTGTCTTCAGTAGTTGTCTTCAGACTTTGTCTTCATCCTTTGTCTTCAGCCTTTGTCTTCAGTTGTTGTAGATCACTTCAGTTGTTTTGATGTCTGTGGGACTTAAAGGTTTTTCTGATCTGGCTTGTTGGTTCTTTTGGTCCAACAAACTCCCCCTGAACCAATGCAGCCAAAACCTTTAAAATTATTGAGGTCCCACTTATTGGTAGAAACAAAATCTGGATCAGCTTAGAATTCTTCAATATAAGCTCAGGCCAGGGAAGAGATTTCAGAAGGTTTGATTGGCAAAGGATGAATGGGAACTCTGTCTTGGGGAATTGGACACAGAGCTGTTACCCCATCCATGAAACCTACTTCCCAATGATAAGTCTGTAAGACTCTCTGACATAGGCCTCAAGGAAAAAAACTTGTTCTTCCATCGTGAGTTCTTCAGCTCCACTTTCAAAGAAGAACTCAGGCCCATAGTACTCAGATAAGTACTTAATATGCTTTCCATTTTTCAGCTCCACAGTTGTTATCTCTCTGTATGCAAACTCATCAGGATGAGTGCCTTCAAGCAATAACTGGAGCTCATTTCTTCTTATTTCTTCAAGCTTCTTGTAGATTAACCCCTTCTTTACCATTTTGTTTTCTAGTAAGGTTTGTGGAGTCATCTTAGACTTGTAAGCTCTCTTGAAGTCATCAAGGATTTCCCAGGGTGACACTACAATGGCTAGCATTATCACAGCATCTACAATCTTCTTTACTTGGCCATTGTATATGCTTGGAATCTTCTTTTTGTGAATTCCATCACTTACTCTGGGGTCAGGCCAAATTCTCACTCTCTCTTTCTGATATTGGAATGTAAATCTGAGAGCATACAACCTCTGAGCATGTTTCTTCATAACTTGTGTGGATGAAGACTTGGGAAACTCTTTATCAATCATCCTTAACAGCTGCTCATCATGTTGTTTGTGCTGTTCTTCTTCTTCAAGTTTGACTTTTACCATTTGCCTTTGGAAGTCAGGTGTGATTATTATTAGTTGACTCCTAGGCTCAGGCATTTTTATTTTGAGAACAGCAGAGAGTGGCAGACTATCATCCTCATCATCTTCTTCTTCTTCCATCCTCAACACCCTTCTCTTCCTCTTAGGTGCATCATTGGTAATGGGTTCAGTAGTTTTATTATGTAAGGGAGTTGGTTTTGAGGGTTGTGAGGGTGGTTGTATTAGTTTGGGTGATTGTGCAGGCTGCTCTAGCATCTTGGATGTGAGTGAAGCTTTGGATAATTTTGCCATATGAGTCCTTTTCCCAGCACCAGCTTCATCAAGAGCATCTATGATCAATCCTTTGTTAAATACTTCAGAAGAACAGATTCTGGTGGTTATCTCCAAAATACTGTCTCTGGACCATGATTTTACTTCAATGATTGACCTTCCCAGATGTTTTGATATAAATCTTGCCATAGTTTCTAGCCTTTCTCTTTCTTTCTCACTCCAACTTGCCCATCTTTGTTCAATTTCTTGAATCTCTAACCTTCTGATCTCAGAGTCAAGTTTGGCAGTGTCAAATCCTTGTCTGAAGAGTTGATCAATAATCTTATCCATAGATCTGCTATGTTGCTCATCAGCTTCTTTGATCAATTCTTCTAACTTTTTCTCACCTTCAGTCTTTTCAGAGCTTTTCTTCCTCTTCTAGGTGATCATTTCCTTTTCTTTCCTCTCTTTTTCTGCTTCCTCTTCAGCTCTTTTTCTTTTGTCTACTTTCACTGACTTAGACTCCCCCTTTTTGGGTGCATTGGGTTCAGGGGTGTGAATGTCAGAAAGTCTCTTAGAAACAGCAGCATCAACTAAAGATTGAAGGTTTGAGGAAAGCCTTTCATCAGTGGCTTGATGTACAGTGTTTGTGATTATGGAAGTGATGAGAGGTAAGGATGTTTGGAAGGCAGCAACCATTAGCTCAAAGGGGTTCTGTCCTTGAGAAATGGCACCTGAAGCATAGGCTGGTGGCAAATTTATTGAGAGTGGCTCAGTGTTTGGGATAGTTTCAGGAGAAACTACCATCTGTGGGTGAATGTGGGCAGATGGACTTGATTCTTGTGACATTTTGGCAAGCAGTTCCTGTAGTCTACATACCTCTGTCTCAAGAATAGTATTATGGGCTAGAACATCAAAGAAAAATCCCAGGTCATCATCAGTCTGTGCTGAATCAGCTGACCTCCTGATGAAATCAGGATGAACATGTGCTGAGTGTAGATCAGTATTCACATGTGCCCCTATTTCTCGGAACTGGGGACTTCCTGCCTCAGGATAATATCCTTTATTGGCGGTTGCCTCTGGTGAGGACTTAGAAATGATACTAGCTTCATCCTGATCATGTGCTGAACAAGGAGAAGAGGCAGCCTCACCAGATGTTCTAATCTCCTTCTCTACACAGGGAATTGAACTTTGTAATCCCTGTGCTATGGGTTATCAGCTACATTATAATCCTCTCCCTCAATGGTTGAGGTTTTCCCAGTAGTAATAGGTTTTTGGGGAGGGGTAGAGGAATGTAGTTGAGTCAGCACTTGTGCAATAACCACAGTTGGTCTTGTAGGGGTGGCTTCAGTGGGAGATAGGTGTGAAAAGGATTGCACCTGGGGTGAATGGTGCTTTTCAATGGCAATCCTCTCAAGTGAGAGAGATTCCAGTAATGTGGTTTCCCCATTTTTGGTTGCATCGGGATCTTGTTGAGAGGATACCTGAGCAGTTTCAGTTGGTAGAGTCCTAGAAACTACAAGGGGATTACTACCCATAGTTTCAACCTGCCTTTGTGTTGCAGGGGCGTCATCAGGGGACTCAACTCCCTAAGTAGCCTTTTTGGTTTTTTTGGAATGAGGTTTGGATGGGACGTTGGATCTGGAGGATGAGACTGTGGGTACCTTCTGCTTGGGTTTTAGCAGTTTGGCAGCCTCTTTGAGGTGTGGGTCAGAATTGTGCCTGGAGTATACCTCTGGCAAAACTACCACAGTAGGGACTCCAAGGCCAACAGGGCCATCAGATTGTAACTGATTCATGATTATAGCCATAAGAAACCTTGGATATAATAGCCATCTGTTAGGTACAGGTTTTATTGCCAGATCTTTTAATTCTAAAAATATAATTTCAGAAAAGTTTAAGCTTTGGCATTCAAGAATAGAATACAATACCTGCTGCCACCTGGATGACATTTGATCCCATGAAGAGGTTTTGGGGCAAGGCAAACTTTGATCACGTGGAAGATTAGGCATTCAACATCATGAAAGTGCTTCTTCAGAATAGTTGTAGCACTTAGGTTGCCCTCATATCCATGGTTAATGAATGAGAGATCAATGGTGACTTTCGGGTATTTAGTGACAAAGGTAGCATCATTCAGATCTAGCATTTGGCGAATGATAGCAGGAGTGACTACCACCTTCTTCTGGTTTACAAATGACTGGAGAGTGATCGCGACATCATTCTCACCAGTATGGATGGTAACATTTGTCCAAAATTGACGAAGAGAGTCGGGATAGATGGTTGGATTCAGAAGAAAAGCAGTTCGATACTAGGAATCAGCCATCAGATCAATAGCATCATCAAACTTAGTCCAAAAGGTCGATTTTGTGAAGTAGGCAACACAGTTGTGTCGAGGTTTGATTTGCATGGTCGCCATTAATGGGAGATGAACGTTCGGAAATCAATTTATGAAAAGTTTGAAGTTAGGGTTAGGTATTTATAGGTTATGAAACGGCTGAAAGAAAACAGCTGAAAGTTTTGGTTTTAGTCATCAGTAGTTAGAAAAAGACTGAAGACATGGTTTTAACTTTCAGATTTTGTAAACAATTGAAGACTTGGTGTTTGTCATCAGTAGTTGAAAACTACTGAAGACTTGGTTTTGGCTTCAGTTGTTTTGAAATGAAACAGCAGTTGTTTGAAACAATTGAAGAATAAACTTACTCATCAGTTGTTGTCGTCAATTCACATATCTCAGTTGTTTCATTTGACCTTAACACTTACTCAGCAGATTATTTGATTTTCAGATGTTTCATTGGTCATCATACATATCTGTTAGAACAGACGTGAGTTGTTGTAACCACTTCAGTACTTTGTAACAGATAATGTATTGTAGTACTTTAAGGAATTTAGTCTTCAGTAGTTATGAAAAACTGCTGAAGATAAAATAGCTTCAGTACCTATTTGTGACCGCCGTATATTGATGCTCATCAGTACTTGGAGCTGAGATCATCAATAGATGTCAATTTATTCAAGCTACAGCATACCAAGCCTTAGCACAAGATTTTGAAAAGTTGCACTGTCCAAAGGCTTAGTAAATATATCTGCAAGCTCATCAGCACTAGGAACAAACTTTGGATCAATCAAACCTTTTTCATAACAATCCCTGATAAAATGATGTCTGATCTTAATATGTTTGGTCCTAGAATGCTGGACAGGATTCTTAACAATACAAAGAGCTGAAGCACTGTCCATCAGTAAAGGAGTCTTAGTCTCTGTAATGTCATAATCCAGTAATTGATTCTGAAGCCAGAGTACCTGAGATGTACAACTTGTAGCAGCAATGTACTCTGCTTCAGCAGTGGATGTAGCAACAGAGGTTTGTTTCCTACTCTTCCAAGAAACTAAACAGTTGCCTAGAAATTGGCATCCACCAGAGGTTGATTTTCTGGTTAATTTACACCCTGCATAGTCACTATCAGAGAAAGCAACTAATTTGCAAGAGTGCCCAGTGGAATACCAAAGTCCTAGAGATTGAGTTCCTTGCAAATATCTAAATATCCTTTTGACTGCAATCATATGGGATACTTTAGGTGTAGCCTGAAATCTAGCACAAACACAAGTTGTAAACATAATGTCTGGTCTAGAAGCTGTAAGGTACATCAAGGAACCAATCATACATCTGTAAAGAGTTTCATCAACTGCTTTACCTTTCTGATGAGCATCCAGTTATGTGGTGCTGCACATGGGAGTAGAATAGGGCTTACAGTTTTGTAAATCAAACTTTTTTAATAAATCCTTTGTATATTTTGACTGATGAATGAAAGTTCCATTAGCCTTTTGTTTGATTTGCAACCCCAGAAAGAACTGTAATTCTCCCATGGAACTCATTTCAAACTTTTGTTGCATCAACTTAGTAAAGGCATCACACAACTATGGATGAGAGGATGCAAAAATAATATCATCAACATAAATTTGAACAAGGAGTTTATGCAAGCCTACTTTCTTAATGAACAAGGTTTTATCTATGGAGCCTCTAGTGAAATTATTTTGAAGAAGAAAATTGGACAGTGTTTCATACCAGGCTCTAGGTGCTTGTTTTAGTCCATAAAGAGCCTTATCAAGCTTATACACCCAATCTGGATGTTTATGATCTTCAAAACCTGGTGGTTGGCACACATAAACTTCTTCTTTAATTGTACCATATAAGAATGCACTTTTGACATCCATTTGAAAAACTTTGAGATTATGAAAGGCAGCATAAGCTAAAAACAATCTGATTGCTTCCAGTCTGGCTACAGGGGCAAAGGTTTCATCATAATCAATACCTTCTTCTTGTGAAAACCCCTATACAACCAGTCTGGCCTTGTTCTTGACAATTTGGCATTTTCATCAGTTTTATTCCTAAACACCCATTAGTGCCTATGGCACACTTACCTTGGGGAAGAGGAACCAGTTCCCACACTTGCTGCTTTTGAAATTGAAGAAGTTGAAGTTGCATAGCTTCAACCCATCCATTGTCTCTTAATGCAATATGATAATTCTTTGGCTCTTACTGACTGATGAAGAGAGCATAGAAGCAAAAGTTGGACAATTGATTTCTGGTTGAAACACCAGCATTGATGTCACCAATGATCTGAGACATGGGATGATTCTTCAGTTCTTGTTACTCAATAAGATCTGTGCAAGTGTTTGTAGGTGATACAACAGCAATAGTTGGTGATCCAGATTCTTGAAACCTAGAATGAGATGATAATTCAAATGAAGTAGAGGATTCAGAGATCTCATCAGCATTTGTTGTGGATGGAACTGCTGAAGCTACAGGAACATCAAGTTTAGTAGACTCAGGCAATTGATCACTAAAACTTGCATTTATACCAACAGGCGGATAACATGTTGTAGAAGATGATGGATTCACAGAACTGCAACATTTGGAGACTGATAAGGAACATATTGCAGTATGTCCAGATCAAATAACTCCATAGGGTTTTGTGGGATTTTCTCCTTTGGAGATTCATTAAACTTTACATGCAAGGTTTCTTCTACAATTTTTGATCTGCAATTAAAAACTCTGTATGCCTTGCAAGTAGAGGAATACCCAACAAAGTACCCTGCATCCACCTTTGATTCAAACTTCTGAAGTGGATCCTTTGTGTTGAGAATATAACAGGACACCCAAATGCTCTAAAGAAGGAAATCAGAGGAGCCAAATGATGTAACACTTCATAAGGAGTCCTCATCAACCTTTGATTTACCAATACTCTATTTTGCACATAACAAGTTGTGTTAACAGCTTCAGCCCAAAAGGTTAGTGGCAAACCAGAATCAGCAACATTGATCTTGCAGCTTCAATAAGGGTCATGTTCTTTCTCTCCACCACTCCATTTTGTTCAGGAGTTCTAAGAATGCTAAATTGCCTCTTGATTCCCTTAGAGAAATAAAATTCATCAAGTGTGTGATTTCTAAATTCTGTGCCATTATCACTCCTCACGCACTTGACAGAAAGAGAATACTGCTTTTCCACATGCAACACAAAGTAGATGATAATTTGACCAGCCTCATCTTTTGAATGTAAGAAGAAGGTCCATACAAATCTGGAATAATCATCCACAATTACCAGACAGTATTTTTTCTTTGCCATGCTCGTCACTCTTACTGGACCAAAAAGATCCATATGCAGTAATTGCAAGCAGGCAGTGGACTTTGGTTCTTCTATTGGAGGGAATGATACTTTATGTTGCTTTCCTTTTAAACAAGCAGAGCAGTTATCATCACATTTGAACTCCTTTAACGGCAGACCTCTCACTAGGCCATGAAGGATCAGCTGGTTCATGTTTCTAAGGTTCACATGACCAAGCCTTCTGTGCCAAAGCTTAGATTCCTGAGGAGAGGCCTTGGAGAACAGACATGGATGGCCTTTTAGATCAATTTTATTTGATAAGTCTAAGGCATATACTCTTCCAATCCTGTTGCCTTTCTGGAGAGTATGTTCATCCAATATCTTGTCAATCATATTCAAAACATTGAAAGACAGAATTCGACAGTTCTGACTGGTGAAAAGTGCAACATGCCCTTTATCACACATTTGACTGACACTCAACAAATTGTACTTGAGATTCTCCACATGGTTGACATCATCAAACCTTATTTCACCATTTGAAACAAAGCCTTTACCGATGATGTAACCCTTAGCATCATTACCAAAAGATACAAATCCCTTCTTTCCTTGAGAGTAGTCAAGAAGAGAGATCTGCTCCTAGTCATATGCATAGATCCTCCACTGTCCACATACCAGATGCTTCTATGGCATGTTGAAGAACCCTGCATATATCACAACAACTAGTTAGCTTTTGAGACCCAAACCATTTTGGTTTTGGGTCTGTTCTCATCACAGATTTTATACTAACTGATTTGTCATGATTAACAGCCTTTGAAGATGGAGATGGTGCTGAAAAGGATTCCTTTGATTTTGGCTTAGTTTTCCTTTTCAGTGGTTTAATCACAGGTACATCTATTTGGTTAACTCTCCCCAACAGATGTTGAACCATCATAACAAGTTGTGTCTGATTGGTTGTTAAAGCCTTCAGTTCAGCAGACACATCAGTACTTGTTTTTGAATGGTTCCTGTGATGCACCATGTCCTCCTTTTTGAAAGACACAGACTTGGTCTGTTGTTTTGACACTCTTTGAGGAGTAGTTTCAGCTGTTTTATGATAAACCTCTTTCTTCTGTTTAGATTTTTATGAAGACTTTGGTTTATCAGGTTGAGATGTTTGTGGCACAAACTTGGTTTCAAATTCATCTTTCATTTTATTAATTTTCTTTTTAATGATTTTATCCTTGTTAAATTTGGAACCCTTTCTGTACCAACATTCATCAGTGAGATGATTGAATAGACCACATATTTCACATGGCTTTTTCTTCATCTTTTGTTGATCAGCTGCTGAAGAAGATGAAACTACTAAAAGTGTGTTCTTTAGTACATTCTTCCTCTCAGTACTTATGTGAAGTACTGAAGGATTTGTAACAACTGAAGACTTTCTCTTCAGAAGTTTTCTATCAGTACATTTGGATTTCCTGATAGACTCTTTAGCAGTTGTCAAACCATGTTTCGTTCCATTTGGTTTGAAATGTTCTTGAGGTATTGTTACTTGCTCTTCAGTACTTTGAGTACCTTGTGAGACAACACCTGAAGTGCTCAGCTTTTCTTTGATCATGTGTTCATCAGCAGTAAGACCATCAGCAGATTGATTATCTGAGGTACTATTACTGGCTTCATCCTCTGATTGTACATTATCACTTGAGGATGAGACACATGATGATGTGGTTTGGGAATTGATTTGACCTTCAGATTTTACTTCTGTCTTGGAGTAAAATCTGTAGGAGGTTCAGTGTGATTATATCCAATCCCAAACTTCACATTTGAAGCAGTTTGCTTACTGAGAAGCATTTCAAACCCCTTGCAAGATGTTACCCAATGTTCACACTCCACTTGAGTAGCTGCAAGTGTTTCTTCGAGACTCTTGTGATTTTCTAAAATGACCTCTACCTTAGCCTTTTCATCAGTGATTTGGCATTTTAATTTGTAAATCTCATCATCTTTTTCTTTTAAAATAGACTCAAACTCAGCTTTTCTTTTGGAAATCACTTTCTCTAGGTCAAGATTTTGATTAATTAAAGCTACATTTACTTCTCTAATTGAGGCAAAAGCAGCTATGCATGACTCAGAACACAACTTGGCCTTAGCCTCAGAAGACACTTGTGGTACCTGTGATGATGAAGCATTTGAGCTTGAACCACCAGTAGACTCCAGAGCCATCAGAGCAAGATTTCCAAAAGGATTTTCACCACCATGTTGACCAGCACCAGAAAACATTTGTTCAGAATAACCAGAAAGATCATCTGGTAAACTACTCCAGTCAACACACCAGGAGTGAAAAAGCTTTGATGTGATTGAGATTGAGATTGAGATTGAGATTATTGACTTGATTAAGATGGTGGAGGCTCAGGTAGGGCATGTGATTGTTGAGCTATGGGTACAGGAACCTGATTGGACGGTGGCATGTAAAAACAGGGATAAGGATATGGCATTTGACCTTGAGGAACAAAATATGCAGGAGATGATTGATTTGTGAATGATGACCAGAACTGGTAGAATGTTGCCCTTTGTTTTGTGAATTATTGCTTGGAAAGGTCACAAAGGGTGCAGAAGAGTTAGATCCAGATGATCTACACTCTCTTGCAAAATTTCCAAGTCTATGGCACTTGTGACACCTCAACTTGCTCTTGTCAAAACCAACTTTGGTTTTTCCAGAGAGACCAGGGAATTTTCTACCTGTCCTTTTGTAAAATTTTTGAGATCTGATATTAACTAATTCCATTTGGCTCAAAATATCCATTTCTTCCAAATCATCATCAACAATTCCTTTCAAATCATCCATCAAAAAGCACAGATTGTCACTATTACATCCTGAATTACAATCAATACTAGCAAAAGCATGATCTCCACTGTTTGAAGAGAAATCAATATGCTCATCATAGGAACTTTCTGATGTAGCATATTCTGACTCATCACCAACCAGAGCAGTATTCCCTGGTACAAAATCATCAGTGAGCTTCCCAGATGAAGTCAGTTTTCTTTTTTGTTCTATCTCTCTTTCAAATGTTAGCAGTTTCCCATGAAGTTGGGTGAGAGATAGATTATCTAGATTTGCACCAGAGTGTAGGACAATGGTATAAGTGTCCCATCTCTTAGGCAGGGATCTGAGAAATCTGTTGTTCATCTGACTGTTTGTATATTCATGTTTAACCATTTTCAACTCAGATATCAAACAGGAGAATCGCTCAAACTGTTGAGTCAGTGACTCACCCTTTCTATGAGAGAATGTCTCATATTGCTGGGCAAGGATTTCTCTATTGTTTGCTAAGACATCATCAGTTCTTCCGAATTGTTCTTTCAGAGCAACCCAGAGGTCATGAGCAGATTCATGATGCCTAAGTCCAGAATAGATTTCATTAGGCAATGCCATGGCCAGAATTCCATAGGCTTTAGCATCAATTTCAAACAGTTTCAGATCTTCATCTGAATATTGCTCTTTCTTCTTCGGAATCATTTCATTGGTTTCCGGATTACTCACCATAGGCTTATATGGTCCATGAACCACAGATTTCCAACAACCTGAACTATTAACAGACAGGTGATGGAACATTCGTCGTAGCCATATGTTATACTCACTCCTAACAAGCATCGGAGGCTTTGTTGAGGAGCCAGTATTGTGAGGATCATTGATTGATGCAGCCATTTTCACCAATTCAAACAGGTTCAATAAGAGTTTAACAGATGTAACTCAAAAACTCAACACACAGTTTGAAACAAGTGATAGGTTTTGTTAGAACACAAAATAAACAAGTTTAACCTTTTAAACTTTCTGAAAAACACAGCGGAAGTAAAGCATTATAACATGTTATAAACTGAAAATTTCATGTTCTTAATGATGTTTTAAGATGAAAAAACAAACCCAAATCAAAAGGATCTAAATATGTGAATAAGCAAGCTATGAACACAAAAAACAAGCATAATGGACAGCCATTAACAAGCTGCAAAAACTACCTTTCAGCAGTTCAAGACAATGCTTCCAAAAGGGGCTGCCAAAACATGGATTTGATGAAGATGGAGATGTCAAAATCGGCCAAGACTCCAATACAAGAAGCCCTCAAGCTTGTATACCCCAAGCCTCCTTGCAAGCACCTCTTGTTAGGGAGATTCAACACCAAAACAACACCAAAAACCCGAAAATAGCTCCTTCTTTCTGCTGCCTTTCGAGAGGTGTAGAGAGAGAGAGAGAGTTGTGGTGTTGCATGCAAAAATGAGATGGATCAGATTTCTTTTGTCCCCAAGAGTTGTTAAGTGTGTTTTTGGTTTACAAGAAAAAAGGTCCAATGAAAACAAGGGGGAGGGGCGGCCAAAAAGAGATTCAAAAGGGGTTTTCCCTCTTAATCAAACACACACACACAAACAATAACTAGTCTTTTGTCACACATTAATAAGTTATCTACTAGACTTATTTAAATGTGACATATGTCTTCTCTAATTAAACAATTTAATTAAAGTACACTCTCATGTTATTTGTGTTATTAAACCCTTCAAATAACAAAATAATAATAACCCATCAACAAATTATCCTCATATTTGTTCCATCTCATATGCAACTTATTTAGAAAACCCATTTTCTAAATTGGTGTAAATATTTAATTGCATGATCATATCATCAATTAAATATTAATTGGTGTTTGCTAAGCTTGTTATTGGGTATAACCCGACTTGGATCATAACGTACTAACCGCATCAATATTCTATGTGTCTTGGGCACATAGAATCCAATAATCTCCCACTTGCCCAAGATTCATAGAAGATTGATGCAAGCAGTAAATACCGCCTAACAACGGTTTACTACCCTTAATACGCATGACTTATAGCCATTCAATAACATCATCTTATTCAACTATCCTACTTGAAATGATTTAGGTGAATTAATCATCTATCCTTTAGTTACACATGTCATGTTAAATCCAAGAACACAGAGTGATCATTCCTTGTTGATTTAACTTATCAGGCCTTAGACATCTAACTCTCAACGAATAAGAGGAACAAATTCCATCTTGACTACATACGTTTCTCACAAACACCTCGTGTCATACCTGAACATACCCTTATGTGTTGTCCATTATTTCAGGACAGCGAAGAATAAGTTCAAGGTATAATACTTGGTGAATATCAAAACCCAATATGTATCTCAGGTCGGAGGATACCAAATGATATTCGCCTTTACTCAAATTTACTTATGATCAATCAATAAGATTCCATGTAGTAAAATTTGAGATGCGGGTTAGTCCATATTTGTATCCCACAAATATCTATAAACCTTGGTAGCAACCCATTGCTCTATATTCATCCTTATGAATATCAACCAATCCAAGTTCATAATAGTCTTAACCTCAATACTTGTTCCCACAAGTCTGAACGACTACGGACAATTAAAGTAAACAATTTACTCATGGATTAAACATGCTAAATTGGAACATTAATTGAAACATTATAACCAAATAATTTTATTCAAATAATAAAGAGTTCCATATATCCAAATACAAAATTTACAGATCAAATCCATTCACTAGAATATCGAAGTCCATGGCACAAGTATGACCTTCATGCTTTGCCTTTTCAAGGAGCTTCGTGAGAGGATCCGCAATGTTTTGATCCATGTGAACTTTGCAAATACATATCTTTCCCTTTTCAACTTCATCTCGTATGTAGTTGAATCTCCGCTCAATGTGCCTAGTCTTATGATGAGCACGGGGTTCCTTGATTTGAGCAATCGCACCCTTGTTGTCACAAAAGATCTCTAGGGGGTCCTGAATGGAAGGGACAACCCCTAGATCGGCAATGAATTTCTTCAACCATGCAGCTTCTTGAGCTGCCAATGAGGCGGCGACGTATTCTGATTCTGTAGTTGATAGAGCCACCACATCCTGTTTGGAGCTCTTCCAAGAGACCGCTCCTCCATTCAGAATAAAAATATATCCTGATTGTGACCGAGAATCATCACGATCGGTTTGGAAACTCGCATCCGTGTAACCTTTTACAACGAGTTCCTCATCCCCAGATCCATAGATTAGGAACATATCTCTTGTCCTCCTTAGGTACTTAAGTATGTTCTTAACAGCCATCCAATGACTGTTTCCAGGATTTTGCTGGTAACGGCTTGTCATGCTTAAGGCGCATGACACTTCAGTCGAGTGCATATCATTGCATACATGATGGATCCAATAACAGATGCGTATGGGATTGCCTTCATTTTATCTTGCTCATCCCTTGAGCTAGGACATTGAGTTGTACTCAATATCATTCCTCTTTGAATAGGTACGGTACCTTTCTTAGAGTTCTCCATCTTGAACCTTTTCAAAATCTTATCAATGTATGCACTTTGATTTAAACCAATCAACTGCCTTGATCTATCCCTATAGATCTTTATTCCCAGAATATAGGCGGCTTCACCAAGATCCTTGATGGAAAAACAACTTCCAAGCCAGGTTTTTACACCTTCCAAGGTTGGAATGTCATTTCCAAATAGTAGTATGTCATCAACATAAAATACTAGGAAAGTTATTATGCTCCCACTAGCCTTCTTATACACACAAGCCTCATCAGCGTTTTTGATGAAGCCAATTTCTTTACCTTCTCATCAAAACGATGATTCTAGCTTCTCGATGCTTGTTTCAATCCATAGATTGATTTCTTTAACTTGCATACTTTATTAGGATGTTTTGGATCGACAAAACCTTCAGGCTGAACCATATAGACATCTTCCTCAAGATATTCATTTAGGAAAGCGTTTTGACATCCATTTGCCAATCTCATAATCATAATGAGCAATTATGGCAAACAATATCCTTATAGACTTTAGCACCGCAACAGGTGAGAAAGTTTCATCATAGTCAACCCCTTGAGTTTGAGTGAACCCCTTGCTACAAGTCTAGCCTTATAAGTATGCAAGTTTCCATGCATATCGGTTTTCTTCTTGAAAACCCATTTGCTTCCAACTACTTTGGAATTAAGAGGTGGTACAAAAAGTTCCCAAACTTGATTGTCATACATGGATTGCATCTCAACGTTCATGGCCTCAAGCCATTTGTCACAATCCAAATTGGACACTGCATTCTGGTATGTGGTTGGTTCATCTGAATCTACCACATAACATCCATCCATGAAAATCCATATCTTTCAGGTGGATTACTAGTTCTACCACTTCTGCGAACGTTTTGTATGTATTGATCAACCGCTTGATCATCCTCAACATCCTCATGTTGAGTGTCAGTTTCAACCAAACGTGCATCGGGTTGTGGTTCTTGATCTTCCTCAAGATCCACCGTTCTACTGCTAGTTCCTTCCATAAGGAACTTTGCCTCTAAGAACTCACCCTTTCTGGAAACAAACACCTTTTGTTCCAGTGGATCATAGAAATAATATCCCATAGAATCTCTAGGATATCCAATAAAGTACACATACCCATAGCGACTATCGATAAAGGTAATGAAGTATCTTTCACCATTCCTAGTCATTGGTTTAAAAGGACCACATACATCCGAATGTATGATTCCTAGTAAATCTTTTGCCCTTTTGTTAGTTCCACTAAGGGTGCCTTAGTCATTTTTCCTTGTAAACAAGATTCACATACATCAAATGAATCACATTCATTTGTTTTTAAAAGACCATTCTTTTGAAGTGTTTGTATACGTTTCTTGTTTATATGACGAAGACGACAATGCCAAGATAGGTATCACTCAAATCCAACTTGAGTTTCTTGGTGTTAGTATGGTACAATGAACTATTTAAAGCATTTTCATGAACCAATTCATAAATACCATTAATGGGAATTGCTTTAAAATAGAACATATCATGTAAGGAAACATGAATATCATTTTCAACAAAAGATAATACATAATCATATTGTCTTCATTGGGATACAGAAATAATGTTCCTAGTCAAACTAGGAGCATACAAAATATTCTTCAAAATAACATCCAAGCCACTTGGAAGTTTTAGGATGTAGTCCCCACGAGCTTCAACTTGGACTTTGGTTCCATTGCCCATGAAGAGGCTAACATCCCCTTGATTGAAGTCCCTACTTCTTTTGAACCCCTACAACAAATTACAAATATGAGTTCCACATCCGGTATCTAATACCCATGTGTTTGAAGATGTAACATTAAGATCAATATGAATCATGTATATTGTACCTGAGGTCTGCCCGGCATCCCTCTTGGCTTTCAACTCTTGGAGATGGACAGGACAATTTCTTGCCCAATGTCCAATCTCCCCACACTTGAAGCATAGGTCATTGGTAGCAACCTTTTGCTTCTTCTCTTGTGGTTTGGGTGGCACCCTTGCCACCCCTTTCCCCTTTCCCCATACGGGTCCCTTACCCTTGGCAACCTTTTCCTTGGGTGCGGGATGAGGCCTTTTCTTGTTCCCACCTTCATTGATGGTGAGAACGGGTAAAACCCTTTTACCCATGGCCGCCTCGGCCATTTTAACCATTGAGTGAAGTTCACCAATGCTCTTGTCCCATGCATTCATGTTGTAATTCAACACAAATGTCTCGAACTTCTTGGTAAGGCCATTGAGGATCAAATCTGTGGCCAATTCCTTCGAGATGGGACAATTAAGCCTCTCAAGGCGGTCAATATGACTTTTCATCTTAAGTGCATAAGATGAAACAGATTGGTTGTCGTCCATACGACATGCATGGAGTGCTCGAACCGTTTCGAAGTGCTCAACCCTTGCTTGCTGTTGGAACGTTTCCTTCAGTTGGGTTATCATGTCATAAGCTCTGTGATGTTCATACTCCTTTTGGAGATCCGAAGTCATGCTCACTAGCATGAGACAAGACACTTGGACAGAGTCCTCAGTGTACTTCAGCCAATCGTTGTAGGCCTCTTCATCATCCTCAGAAGGCTGATCGGGGATGGGGTCGTCTAAAACATATGATCTTCTCTCTTGCTTGAGAACGATTCTCAAAATTTGATACCAATCAATAAAGTTGTTATGATTTAGACGTTCCTTTTGGAGGATCGCTCGTAATGATTGGGTGGACGCGGATGAGTTATCATGATTGTCATTATTGGTGGCCATCTACAAAATTTAACAAAGATCTATTTAGTATTTTCGATATTGCTATTTTTTTAATAATTAATGTCTTTTAAGGTCTTTTTTTATATTAAAATCTAGAACCAAACATTACATTTAAATTGTGGTTAGGTGACCTTTATCCCACGATTTAAATTAATAAGGTGGTCAACGATTGATGGTTGCAACCATTTGCAACTTCTAGAGGTATGGGATCGACTCTAAACATCATATGTAAAGTCGGCATGTAAATCCCATCTACACCATTTGGAAACCATATTTAGGTGATCCATTTAACATGGTTTGAAAATCAAGTTACCCTACTTGCATACACGTGTGAGTTTACCCACATAAGTGGTTAGGTGACCTTTATCCCACCAATGTGGTATCCCCACCTTAAATCATAAGTTCCCTCTAAATGGTTAGGTGACCTTTATCCCATTAAGGGTTTCCAAATTACTCAAGTGTTGTGCAAAAGGACGGTGTTAAACTTGTTGGTCAAAAGTTAAGAGGTTTCATAAATCTAGTTAAGAAAACTCTATGTACTTGTACTTGCATGCTTTCAAATACAAGATACCTTATGGTCTTTTGATTAAAACCCATTTTAATCTTTGAAATCATTAAATCAATTTGAATTATGTTCATACATCATCACAGATTGGTACATTTGATCCTATCATTTTCGCCTGCTTGTTCTCAGAGAACTGATGAAAGATGTCTTTCGGTATCGACTGAGTCAACAAAGCATATACTTTCTTTTCAGCATTGAATAAGATCTTATATGCTTCACTCATTCCTCCCAATGTTAACTTGACTCCATTAGCACTGACTAGTACCTTGTAACCAGTCTCAGTGGATGTCCAAAGATTGGGATCAACTCCATTTAAATAAATCTCAAACCGCAGTTTCCACTGAAGATATTCATCTAACGTTAACAACTTTGGCGGTTTATTATGATTACCAATCTCATTCTCCAGAAGTAGTAGGTTCTAGATGCGTGAGTCCTTCCCGGTAGTAAACGCAGCAAATTGATCTTCCATTTCTATAAACTTGGAACTTTGAGATCAAGACAGTCTCACTCGTGCGAATGGGCTATAAGTATGGTTCACTCGTGCGAATGAACTATGAGTACGGATCACTCGTGAGAATGAGGAGTATGAATGAATTCAATCGTACGATTGGATTTAGTCGTGCGTGTAAGGACCCATTCCCAGGATGCCTACAGTTGGTCATTCATCGCACATAAAATATATAATTACATATAACTTCCATAAAACATCGCAGCGGAAATGACAAAATAGACATCTCATTTAATTATAAAAGCTTTTGCAAAATAATACATCGTAATTCGATTACAAAACCCAAGTTGCATTACATCACAAAAGCATTATAAACATGGATGCCATCCCAAAAGGGCTGAGTAGCCACCTCGTGCCATCCTCAGCAACTATTACCTGCCAACTAGAAACACATCAAAGTTAGCATTGCTGAGTGAGTTCTAGTTTTATAAATAAAACATACTTATCTCTTGCTAAAAACCATACTTTACGTTCATGCGATCGTACATCATACATATATAGATAACATCATTATTATCTTCATCATCTATACGTTAACTTTCATTCTTTCATTCATTCTTACTTTCATTCGTTCATTCATTACTTCCGGTGACATGTACATTACCCCGAACATTGTGCACAAAGCGGGTAACTGGGCCTGAGGTCTTTCATAGACCTCGAACATTGGGCACGGAGCTAACTCCAGTACCTAGGGCAAGTACATTCACCATTTATCTTTTCTCTTCCATTCCGAATCAATGCCATATGCTATACCCCAAACATTGTGCACGAAGCGGGTAACTAAGCCTGAGATCTTTCATAAACCTTGAACATTGTACATGAAGCTAACTCTAGCACCTAGGGTAAGTGGCAAGGATCCCATTCATATGGTCAATCACAAACATTGTACCCCAGTGTGCATCCTTCAGGATAGCTAACCTGCACACCGTTGAGCTAACACCTTCATCGGGTGTGCACCTCCATACATTTGCTTGCAAGCCTTCTTACATTCATTTGTTCATTAATGCATGCATTCATTCATTATGTTCCTCTTTCATTATCTTTCACTTTACGTTACATAATACTTTCGGTTCATTCACTAACATAACACGTAAAGCCACAGGAAAGATAAACATCCATCATAAGAAGGAACATATCATACACATGCATCAACATCATACAGGGCAACATCATACATACATAACATGCATAATCATGCAACATCATCATCATCATGCCCAACATGCTCTCTAAGGCCTCAATCGTCATCTTACAAGCTCTTACGAGAACCTTTACGTCAAAACTTACATCTGCACTTTCCCCCGAAAGTCAGAAGTCAAACAACCCTTTCCTTCGTGTGCAAAAGCCCTATTCGGGCGTATGGACACCCTTTAGTTGCATGGCCTCCATGCGACTAACATCATGCAAATAAACGAATGCGGATGAACACTCATGCAAATGAACACCCAATCGTGCGAATAGACTAATGCGGATGAGCACTTATGCGACTGGACCCTCAGTCGCATGACCTCCATGCGACTAGCCCCAATCGTGCGAATGGACCCTCAATTTTTCCGAATGAACCCCAATCGCACCCCATTCGGCCGTATGGTCTCCAATCGCACTCCAGTCGGTCGCCTAGCCCTAGCTGATGCAGGATGCACTTCCAGCCAAACGCAAACTGTCGTTTTTGACCTCCAAGCTCATCTAAACCCATTCTAAGCCCAAATCAACCATCCTAAACCTTAGGGATGCATACCACAACACCATTCAAGCACACACAAGCTCACAAACAAGGCTCAAACGCATCATACACACACATACACATACACAAACTCGTCAAACATGCACCCACACAAAAACCAAATTTTCAAATGTTTTCCAACCCCAAATCATTCAAAAATGTTTAAAAGAGGGGTCCTAGAACTCACACAAGCGACCACAACGAGTAGAGCTTTGATTTGACTCGCTTCTCAATGATTTTGGCCACTCGAACCAACTCGAACCAACACTTCTTCCTCTTTTCTTCTTCTCTCTTCTCCTCTCTTTTCTTGGCTGAAATGTGAGTGTGTGGGGAGAGTATGGCTGCCCTCTCCCTACACATATCACCACATTTCCACTTTCCCACGTTGGCGAGTTTGGTCCCTCGACCTTGGACTTTATTTCTTTTCTTTCTTCGTCGACCTCAAAACAGATAAATAACCGGGTGTTACAAGTCCACCCCCCGTAAATAGGTTTCATCCCCGAAACCTGTTATTCCTCGAACAAGTGTGGGTAATGCTGTCTCATTTCTTCCTCAGTCTCCCACGTTGACTCGGATCCCTTCCTGTGCTTCCAATGTACACGCACAAGAGGAACCACTTTATTTCTTAGTCTTTTCTCTTTTTGATCGATGATTGCCACTGGTTGCTCCACATAATTGAGTCGTTCGTCTACTTCGATATCCTCTAGTGGAACAATCATGTCTTCATCAGCTAAGCACTTTCTCAGATGAGATACATGGAATGTCGGGTGAATTCCACTTAACTCTTCTCGTAACTCCAGTCTATAGGCCACCTCTCCTACCCGAGCGATGATTCGAAAAGGGCCTATGTACCTTGGGCTCAACTTGCCTCGCTTTTTGAATCGGATAATACCCTTCCAAGGTGAGACCTTCAACATAACCCGGTCACCCACCTGGAATTCAATCGGTTTGCATCTTTTATCAGCATACGACTTCTGTCTATCTTTGGTGCCTTCATGAAGGCCTTGATCTTTTCAAGCTTCTCAGTCGTAGCCTCGATCACCTCGACGCTCCCCAACTCCTTATGACCAATATCACCCTAACATATGGGTGTTCTACATCTCCTACCGTATAGCTCTCATATGGTGGCATGCCAATGCTGGCATGATAGCTGTTGTTGTATGAGAATTCAGCTAACGGTAAGTGGTTATTCCAAACTTCCCCCAAAATCAATCACACATGCCCAAAGCATGTCCTCCAATGTTTGAATGGTCCTCAGAATGACCGTCAATTTGGGGATGATAAGTCGTGCTAATATGTAACCTCGTTCCCATGGCGTCGTGGAATTTCTTCCAAAATTTGGAGGTAAACCAGGTGTCACGATCAGACACAATAGACACCGGCACACCATGACGAGTTACAATTTCTTTGATGAATAGATCAGCTAACCTCTCAGATGAATATGTCTCGTGGATCGGTAGGAAGTGAGCACTCTTCATCAGATGGTCAACAATCACCCATGTGGCATCATACCCCTTCGGAGTACGCGGCAACTTCGTAATGAAATCCATGGTGATGTGCTCCCACTTCCATTCCGGTATATCCAAAGGTTGGATTTTCCCATATGGCTTTTGATGCTCGGCCTTCACCTGCAGACAAGTAAGGCATTTACTCACATACTCCACTACGTCACTTTTCATATCCGGCCATCAATAATTCTTCTTCATGTCTTGATACATTTTTGTGGCACCTGGATGAATGGGGTATCGATTCTTGTGAGCTTCATCTAAAATCTTCACCCGTAGATCCCCAAAATGAGGAACCCACGTTCTCCCGAATCCAGTTCTAACACCAAGCGTGTTTTCACCCAATTCTGCGACCAGACCTCTCATTCTCTCAGAGTTAAGATTATCCCCTTTTAGTGCCTCATCTTGAACCTCTTTGACTTGCTTCATCACATCAAAGGTCATGATTAGCTGATATGCTTTCACCCGAATTGGTTCGGGCCTCTCCTTTTGGCTAAGGGCATTTGCCACCACGTTGGCCTTTCCCGGATGGTAGTGGATCTCGCAATCATAGTCTTTTATGAGCTCCAACCACCTTCTTTGCCTCATGTTCAGATCTTTCTGCTCGAAGAAGTACTTCAAGCTCTTGTGGTCGGTGAAAATGGTGCACTTCATTCCATACAGATAGTGCCTCCAAATCTTTAGTGCAAAGACCACGGCTGCTAGCTCCAAGTCATGAGTAGGATAATTGACCTCAAGCACCTTCAACTGTCGGGATGCATAAGCTATAACCTTCCCTCTTTGCATTAACACGCACCCAACCCCGAGTAGGAAGCATCGGAATAAACCACCAGATCTTCACTTCCATCGGGTAATGACAGAACATGAGCTTGAGTCAATCTCGCCTTTAATTCTTCGAAGGCCTTCTCTTTAGCTTGACCCCATTTATTCTTACTTTCATTCATTCATTCTTAATTTCATTCATTCATTCATTACTTCCAGTGACATGTACATTACCCCGAACATTATGCACGAAGCGGGTAACTGGGCCTGAGGTCTTTCACAGACCTTGAACATTGGGCAGGGAGCTGACTCCAGTACCTAGGGCAAGTATATTCACCATTTATCTTTTCTCTTCCGTTCCACATCAATGCCATATGCTATACCCCAAACATTGTGCACAAAGCGGGTAATTGAGCCTGAGGTCTTTCATAGACCTCGAACATTATGCATGAAGCTGACTCTACCACCTAGGGCAAGCGGCAAGGATCCCATTCATATGGTCAATCTAAAAGATTGGACCACAGTGTGCATCCTTCGGGGTAGCTAACCCGCACACCGTTGAGCTAACACCTTCATCGGGCGTGCACCTCCATACATTTGCTTCCAAGCCTTCTTACATTCATTTGTTCATTAATGCATGCATTGATTCATCATGTTCCTCTTTCATTATCTTTCGCTTTATGTTACATAATACTTTCGGTTCATTCATTAACATAACACGTAAAGCCACAGGAAAGATAACCATACATCGTAATAAGAAACATATCATACACAGGCATCAACATCATACAGGGCACATCATACATACATAACATGCATAATCATGCAGCATCATCATCATCATGCCCAACATGCTCTCTAAGGCCTCAATCGTCATCTTACATGCTCTTATGGGAACCTTTATGTCAAAACTTACATCTGCACTTTCCCCTGAAAGTCAGAAGTCAAACTACACTTTTCTTTGGGTGCAACAGCCCTATTCAGGCGTATGGACACCCTTCAGACCCATGGCCTCCATGCGACTGAACATCATGCGAATGAACCAATGTGGATGAACACTCATGCGAATGAACACCCAATCATGCGAATGGACTAATGCGGATGACCACTTATGTGACTGGACCCTCAGTCGCATGACCTCCATACGACTGGCCCTAATCGTGCGAATGGACCCTCAATAGTGTGAATGAACCCTAATCGCACCCCATTTGGCCGTATGGCCTCCAATCGCACTCCAGTTGGACGCCTAGCCCTAGCTAATGCAGAATGCAGTTCCAGCCGAACGCAAACTGCCCTTTTTGACCTCCAAGCTCATCTAAACCCATTCTAAGCCCAAATCGACCATCCTAAACCTTAGGGATGCATACCAAAACACCATTCAAGTAGACGCAAGCTCATAAAAAAGGCTCAAACGCATCATACACACACATACACATACACAAACGGGTCAAACATGCACCCACACAAAAACCTGATTTTCAGATGTTTTCCAGCCACAAATGATTCAAAAACATTTAAAGGAGGGGTCCTAGAACTCACACGAGCGACCACAATGAGTAGAGCTTTGATTTGACTCGCTTCTCAATGATTTTGGCCACTCGAACTAACCCGAACCAACCCTTCTTCCTCTTTTCTTCCCTTCTCTCTTCTCCTCTTTTTTCTTAGCTGAAATGTGAGTGTGTGGGGAGAGTATGGCGGCCCTCTCCCTACACATATCACCACATTTCCACTTTCCCTCGTTGGTAAGTTTGGTCCCTCGACTTTGGACTTTATTTGTTTTCTTTCTTCGTCGACCTCAAAATATAAATAACTGGGTGTTACAATGCATATGAACAGGAAGATTGGAAGCAAACGACTAGAGTAATTCAGTCATGCGAATGAGCAATGCGACTGAGTTCAGTCCTGTGAATGGAGTGAACGAATAAGTTCAATCGTACGAATAAGCTAGTCGTGCAACTGAAGGCTGCTGTTTTTGCAAAATTGAAGATTTTGACTCTTTGACACAAAATACGATTTTTCTAGGAACCCTAATCTGCCGTATAGTGAAAAATCGAAACTTTAACACCTAAAACATCGAAAACACCTGTTGAAGCAAACGTGGTGACTCTTTTGATTAACACGTAGGTTTTTGACACCAAACCTAATTGAATCAAACGAAAAATCAAGAGTCAAGGCTCTGATACCACTTGTTAGGGACTGTGTATGTACGGAGTACTAACTGATTCTGCGTTTATACCGGATCAAATAGTGCGGAATCCTATTTGATTGGCGATCCAATCAGTGAGAATGATTACCCGATCGATATAAGATTGAACTAAACGTTAAGAACGAGTAGGAATCAATCAGGAACGAACTATGAACTTGGACAGGCTATTTGGGACGCCCTGGACGGCTAGGGTTTATGTGTCTTCGTAATATCTCTCCATGTGCTTTTTTTCACGAAGTAGGTGGTATTTATAGGTTAGTGATTTCCATTCGTATGACTGAACCATTAGTATGGTTCAGTCGTGCGACTGGATCATGCGATTGATCCATATGTACGACTGAAGGTTCAGTCGTGCGAATGAATCAATCTTATGTCTCAATCATACGACGGATCCAGTCTCCTGGTTCAGTCGTGCGACTGGTCCATAAGCATGATGTATTCAAGCGTATGGTCCATAAGTATGGACAATTAGCACAAATACTCATCCGACTAGGTTGAACACATTACTCAATCATTATTGACTTAGAATTGTGTGCAACAACCTCAAACCTATATAAGAAGTTCATACATATGAATGAAAGATAAGTAAACATCAAATCATAAATCATATTTCGTTACTTCGTTTACACATATGTAAGAAATGAAAGACTTTTACATTTAAGCACATAAACTAGGTACACATGTATCTATCGAACAACAACATAAGATATTTATTTAACTAAGTACAAGTCTTATATGAGCAGAAGAATTTCTTCAAGTAGCAATACTGAAACATGTTAAAAATAAAGGGTCAACTTTGAAAGTTGGTGAGGTTCCATGGGTTAAGCATAATATATATATATATATATATATATATATATATATATATATATATATATAAAGATTTACAAGTAGCAATTCATGTCAATGGTTATAAATTATACATGTTTATAGAACACATATAGCTACAATCAAACCTTGACCAAGATTAAGATTAGAAGTTTATAATGATTAGCTAAGTGTACTTGGTTCCCATGATTAACAAGTCATACGTCATCAGGAGCCAGCAATACATCGGCTTTAGCACCAAATAGGCTTGTCAGGCTTGTCACCCTCATAGATCTATGATGTCGCCAGGCTAACAATAGTTAATGATTGTCAACATATAATGTATCTTATATAACACTCATAATAACACCAATAACCATGAAAAAAGGTAAAGATGAATTGCATGTGCATTTACAAGTATGAAGATGTTTACAAGTGTAAGTTAATAAATTTAACATGTTTCACCCTAAAAGGTGTAAGATAAAGTAAAAAGGGGGCATGGAGAACTCACATGGGAAACTCACATTGTATAATGATGGTTGGAGAGTACATAAAGAAGCTTGGATGTTCAAGAGTCAAAGTGTAAGGCCCCATTCCCGGGACGCTTATAGCTGACCAAACATTGCTCATAAAACATATAATTACTTTAACTTGAAATAAACATTGCAGCAAAAACATTAAAAACAACATTTTCATTAAAAATGCTTTTGCAAAACAATACATTGTTATCAAATTACAAAATACATGTTGCATTTCAACATAAAAGCATTATAAATATGGATGCCATCCAAAAGAGCTGAGTAGTCGCCCCGTGCCATTCTCAGCAACTTTTATCTGCTAACTGGAAAATGCATAAAAAGTCAGCGTTGCTGAGTGAATTCTAGTTTTAAAATAAAACATACTTTACTTTCATTAAAACCGTTATTTACTTTTGCATGTGGTCACACATCATATGTACACATAGATAATATCATTATTATCTTCATTTACTGTTCATCACATACTTTCTTTAACCTTTCCTTCTTTATCACATTCTTTATCACTATCTGGATCAGTGTCATCAACTATGCCCCAAACAAACGGGGTACTGGGCCAAAGTTCATAATTGACTTACACACTGCACATAGCCTGACACCAGCATCGAGGTGAGTAATCACTATAAACCATGTACCACACCGTTGGTCAGTCACAAAGACTAGAACCCCTGTGTGTATCCTTAAGGGTTAGCTAAACCATATGCAGTTGAGCTTACGGTATTTTAGAGCCGTGCACCTCTGTACATTTTGCTTGCAAGCCTTTCTATACTTTCTCTTTCGTTAATGCATGCATTCTATCATTATGTTCCTCTTTCATTATCTTTCACTTTACGTTACATAATACTTTTCATTTCTTTCACAACTACAACACGTAAAGCCATAGGAAAGATAAACATACATAACGGGAACATAAACATAATCACACAAAACATCACCATGCAAGGCATCATCATACATACATAACATACATCATACATATCATCATGCAATAAGCATCAACCATACATCATATCATGCCCATCATAACACCTATGACCGCAAAAGTCAACTTACATAGCCCCCGAGAACCTCCTAAGTCAAAGCCTACATTTCACTTTTTCCCCAAAAAGTCAGAAAATATTCGAAGTGTTTATCCACATTTCCTCTTTTGTTCATCCGCATTTCTTTTTGTTCATCCGCATTTCTTTTTGTTCATCCACATTTCTTTTTGTTCATCCACATTTCTCTTTGTTCATCTTCGTTTCATTTTGTTCATCCGCATTTCTTTTTGTTCATCCACATTTCTTTTTGTTCATCCGCATTTCTTTTACTCATCCGCATTTGTTCATCCGCATTGACTTTACTCATCCACATTTGTTCGGTCGCATGAACTTACTCATCCGCATTTATTCAGTCGCATGAACTTACTCATCTGAATTTCTTTTACTCATCCGCATCTGTCAACGCTCATCCGCATTTTTTTGTTCAGTCGCATGAACTTACTCATCCGCATTTCTTTTACTCATCCGCATTTGTTCAGTCGCATGAACTTACTCATCCGCATTGACTTTCTCATCCGCATTGACTTTCTCATCCGCATTAACTTTCTCATCCGCATTTTTCAATGCTTATCCACATTTGTCAATGCTCATCCGCATTTGTCAACACTTAAGAAGTTTTTCTAAACTTAGGCGTACGAACTATTGTTTGGGCGTATAAGCAGCCTAGGGCACACATAACAGCAGATTCAGTCCCCAAACCTCATCTATCATGTTCTAAGCTTAAATCTTACATTCTAAGCCTTAGGAACACAACCATAACATCATCTAGCATGAACATAGTCCAACATCACATGATACCCGTAACATACACACATTCATTCATACGGGTATGAAACCTAGTTTTATAAAAACATACATTCATGCATTTCCAGCCCCAAAATCAGTTAAAACATGTAAAAGAGGGGTTCTAGAACTCACCTTTACAGCTCATGAGTATGGCTTCTTCCAAACTCGTTTGCAATTGAGTTCAACCGCCTAGAAACCCACCAAAAACACACACCCAAACACACACAACACACATAAGAATACAACCGAGGCAAGGCCAGTTAAGAATACTTAAAAACCATGAATTCTTAACTTGAATTCGAATTCTTTCTTGTTCTTCTTTCTAAAACCGAGAGTTCTGCTCTTTTCTTTCTCTCTCTCTAAAAATCTGAAGATCTGGATGTTGTAAGAGGAGAATGGGCGGCCATGCCCACTTTACACCCACTTTCAAACCTTTTTTTCCTTTTGACACTTTTTACCCCTCAACTTGGGTAAAATATCTTTTCTTTCTTTTTTTCACTTTATTCCTCCTTTACTAACTTTAGAAAAAATAACTGGGTGTTACAAGTCCACCCCCTTATATAGGTTTCATCCCAGAAACCTATTATTCCTCAAACAAATATGGGTAGTGTTGTCTCATCTCTTCTTCAGTCTCCCACGTAGACTCAGATCCTTTCTGTGTTTCCACTGTACACGCATAAGAGGAACCACTTTATTTCTCAGGCTCCTCTATTTTCGATCAATGATCGCCACTGGTTGCTCCATGTAATTGAGTCATTCATCCACCTCGATATCATTCAGTGGTACAACCATATCCTCGCCTGCTAAACCTTTCCTCAGACAAGATACATGGAATGTAGGATGAATTCCACTTAACTCATCTAGTAGCTCCAATCTATTGGCCACCTCTCCTGCTCTAGCAATGATTCGGAAAGGTCCTATGTATCTTGGCTGAATATGGTGCACTTCATCTCGTATAGATAGTGCCTCCATGTGTTTAACGCAAAGACCATGGCTGCTAGCTCTAAGTCGGGAGTGGGATAATTGACCTCATGAACTTTCAACTGCCGGGATGCATAGGCTATAACCTTCCCTCCTTGCATCAACACACATCCCATCCCCGAGTAGGAAGCATTATAATTAACTACTAAATCTTCGCTTCCACCATTGTCGGGTCCATCATAATCCCACCGGGATTCTCTACATAACCCAAATACTAAACCTCGCGCAACCAGAATGCGCACTTGGAGAATTTAGCATACAACCTCTCCCTTCTCAACATCTCCATCACCTCTCAAATGTGATCGGCATGCTCATCCTCACTCTTGGAATGAATCAAGATATCATGAGTAAACACAATCGCTGATTTATCCAATATCGGCTGACACACTCGATTCATCAGGTCCATAAAAGCAGTTGGGGCATTGGTCAAACCAAAAGACATAACAAGAAACTCGTAGTGTCCCTAACGCGTGTGAAAAGTTGTTTTAGGAATATCATGCTCCTTAACCTTCATCTGATGGTAGCCAGATTGAAGATCTATCCTCGAGAACCATCTAGCACCTTGAAGTTGATCAAATAGGTCATCAATTCTCGGTAAGGGGTACCGATTCTTCACTATCAACTTATTCAGCTCACGATAGTCGAGACACATCCTCGTGCTACCGTCTTTCTTCTTTACAAACAGGACCGGAGAACCCCAAGGAGAGATACTTAGTCTAATGAACCCCTTATCAAGAAACTCCTGCAGTTGCTCCATCAGTTCCATCATCTCAGTCAGAGCCAACCAATACGGTGCCTTACCAACAGGTTGGGCACCAGGTATCGAGTCAATCTGGAACTCAATCCCGCGGTCTGGTGGCACTCCTGGTAAATCCTCGGGAAACACGTTTGGAAAGTCACACACAACCGGTACGTCGGTCGGTTGTGGTGTTGGCGTATCCACATCCTTCACGTAGGCCAAGTAGGCACTACATCCATTTCTCATGCACTTTCCTTCCACCGCCATTGAAATCACCTTCGGAATCATCGTGACTCGATCACCATAAACCTTCACCATACTCCCGTCAGGTGCTGTCAATCGAATCATCTTCTTACGAAACACAATGTTCGCCTCGTAGTCCGCCAACCAATCCATTCCTAGGACTACATCGAATCTGCCTAAGGTCATTACAAATGGTCTAACAGGAAACTTGTGACCTTCTAGTTCTATGTCACATCCTTCTATCATCTTAGAAATCCTTGTAGACTCTCCTATAGTAGTTTCTACATCAAAGGGCGCATCTACACTTCTACTACTAACAGGCAGTTTAGCACAAAAGCAGCAGAGAAAAACTTTTACTAGCACCAGAATTAAATAACGTAGAGACTAAAGTTTGGTTTACTAGAAACGTACCTGACACAACATCGGGGTCCGTCATAGCCTCCCCCTGCGTCATCATGAACGCTTTGGCACTTGCCCTCTGCCCTTCTCTTCCAGCCTTCTTCACTCCCAAATCTTCAACCCTCGGCTTCTTGCAATCCCTGCTCATGTGGCCTTCCTCACCACAAGAATAACACCTCCTCACATTGTAGTTCTTCACCACATGTACGGTTCTTCCACAATGGAAACAGACATTGGTCCACATCTACATTCCTGGGCTATTTGTGTCCAAACTTGACACACCTTCTCGACCCTGCACCGGATGTGACCACACGCCGGTCATCCACCCGTGCACCTTTGTTACTTGGAGCGGCTCCGCCACATCCGAATCGCTTCCCATTCCAATCCGATCACCCTCTCCTTTCTTGCTAGATTTTGTCACCACCACAGTTCTTTCATCGTATAATCTCCCTACCAAGTCAACTGCCGACCTAAACGTGCTTGGTCGGGCAATGATCATATGCTACGGACATCCGCCAGCAAACCCTAGATATACCTCTTGATCTTTCGTGCCAAGGGTGTCACTTGATCCGGTACCAGACGTGCCATCTCATTGAACTTGGTGGTGTATTGCTGATGTGTCATCATTCCTGCCTCCAACTGCAGGAAATCCCTCTCAACTTTGTCTATCTCACGGTGAGGACAGAACTCCTCAGTCACCAGCCTTTTCAACTCCGGCCATCTCATTCTTCCGATAGCCCGCTACCCTCAGCTTGGATAATATTGTCCCACCAACAGAAAGCCGAGTCCACGAATGAGTGGGCAGCAAACTTCACCCTTGGTCTACTCGGCACTCGCTAATATTCAGAACAGCTTCCATTTCCCTCACCCATCAGTGAGCGGCAGCAGCAGTGTCATTACCATCAAAAGTAGGGTCTTACACCTCTAAAATGCTCTGTAGTTACAGCCTCGTGTCGCCTCCGGCATAGGCTCTTCTTCTTCCTCTTCTTCTTCGTCATCAGATAGAACCGTCTTAGTCTCGAGCTGTCTTCTTTTGCCCGTATGTCTACTTCTTTCCTTCCTTTCTCCTTCCCTCACAGCCTTGATAACTTCGGTCACCATAGACAGTAGATTGTCTGCATATGACCTGATGAACTTCTCCACAACAGCATCTTTTATTGAGGCTCTCAAATTGGCGCTCTCATCACCGCCCTCCGGATGAGGGGTCTCTGGTTCTTCATGAACCACCTTTTCGGATCTAGGCCTTCCTCTCGTAGATCGTGGTTCAGCACCACGACCTCCACCACGTGAAACTTTAGATGATCTACCACCGGCCATCCTCTAACACACACACTGAAAGATTCGAACACCAACACGTTCATTCAAGAGAACAGCTTAGTTTATGTCAAGTATAGTAAGTCCCTAATTACAGTGGCCAGTTATGATTAGGCACTTACTTTACTCTTCATACCCCAAACATTACATGTCCTGACTACGTCAGTATCTAAATCTACCAGCAAAGAATAACCACATACCATGCGCACGTAATACCGGTTAACGTTAAGAAAATACCTGATGGCACCTAGCTACATGGACTGGCATCCCTTTCCTTTTCGTCCTATGTTCAATTTAGGTTTATTTTGAAAATTTACCCGTTTCACTTAAACTTTTGGCTCTGATACCAACTTGTAAGGCTCTGTTCCGGGACGCTTACAGCTGGCCAAACATTTCTCATAAAACATATAATTACTTTAACTTGAAATAAACGTTGTAGCGGAAACATTAAAAACAAAATTTCATTATAAATGCTTTTGCGAAACAATACATTGTTATCAAATTACAAAATGCATCTTGCATTTCAACACAAAAGCATTATAAATATGGATGCCATCGAAAAGAGCTGAGTAGCCGTCTCGTGCCATCCTCAGCAACTTTTACCTGCCAACTGGAAAATGCATTAAAAAGTCAGCGTTCCTGAGTGAATTCTAGTTTTAAATAAAACATACTTTACTTTCATTAAAACCTTCTTTACTTTTGCATGTGGTCACACATCATATGTACACATAGATAATATCATTATTATCTTTATTTACTGTTCATCACATACTTTCTTTAACCCTTTCCTTCTTTATCACATTCTTTATCACTATCTAGATCAGTGTCATCAACTATGCCCCAAACAAATGGGGTATTGGGCTGAAGTTCATAATTGACTTCCACACTGCACATAGCCTGGCACAAGCACCAGGGTAAGCGACAAAGATCCCAACTGTATACTACACCCCCACATTATGCATAACTCGGGTACTGGGCCAAAGATCATAAATGACTTCCACACTGCACATAGCCTGGCACCAGCACCGAGGTAAGTAATCACTATAAACCACTGTGTACTACACCCCTAACATTATGCATAACTCAGGTACTGGGCCGAAGATCATAAATGACTTCCACACTACACATAGCCTGGCACCAGCACCGAGGTGAGTAATCACTATAAACCAGGTACCACACCGTTGGTCAGTCACAAATGTAACATCTCGTATTTTTTTTGTTAACTAAAAGTTAACTTCGTTTACTCTTACAAGGGTTATCTTTGTCAATTTTGAAACTTGCGTGTTGTTTGTGCTCATTCTTTATTGTCATTGGGTTTTATGAAAGTTAAGCATAAATATTAATAATAATGTAATAATAATAAAATTAACAATAAATAAGTAATAATAATGAATAATGGTATTAGTAATAATAAGATTACTTTTAATATGGTTACTTAATTTATAAGGACTATTAAACTTAACCATATTTAAAACATAAACTTAATTAAGTTTGAGGGTTTTATTTGTCAATTTGGAAACTTAAAATAGAACTTTTAAACATAAAATGTTAAATAATAAACTAGAAGGACCAATTGTGTAATTATTTAAAAAAAAACCCAACCCAAAACCCTTTTCTCTCCCCGATTTTCCGGCTGCGGCCGGCGAAGCTCCGGCGCGGCGCCGGCAACAACCAAAAGCCATTAAAACGCGTAAAAATGAACCCCAAAACGCTCCTAACCGGTTCGTGGAGTCGATTCGAACTTAATCACGAACTAAATTGTGTTAAAACACGGTTACAAACCTCAAACGATCGTATAACCGATACCTTTAATTCCATAGCCGTTCGGGCATTAAATCTCTAATAATAATCCGATTAAATGAACCTACACAATCATCTACCTTTTCCTAATAGATTACAACAATCAATTTCACCTGAAACAACAACAATCATTGAGTTCAATCACCACAAACACCGAGACCTGCAACCAACGGGTTCATCATCTTCCGAACTTCAATTGTGAAATTGACATAGGGCTTTGAGTCAAGACAAACTCTCGTAGCTTCCCACAAGTTTAATTTGATTATCGTTGAGGTTGCCTATCCATCAAGACCCACGTCCGCAACGTTTCTTCGGGTGTTCAAAAACCAATTCAATAACAATTCGGTGTAATAACACCATCTTTATACTCAATTTCACATGGGCAATCAAAGCCCTATGATTGATTTCATTATCATATCAATTCGATGTTCGATTGGAATCAAATCGATTCTAGGGTTCTTATGAAATTGGGGGGTTGTTTATATGGGTTTTTAATGTTTTAAAACCAAGATCTACCGCGGCTGGATGTCTTGGTTCACTGGTTAAACGCTCTCATCACCACTTAGAGGTCCCGGGTTCGAAACCGGGCACCCTCAACATTTTTTTAAGGCTTTTCAGCCTTAAATAAATTATAGAAAATTTTTAATAAATATAAAAAGGGTTTCTGTAAACTCTAAATATTTTTCAAAGACATCAAATTATTTTCTATAATTTTTCTAAAGTTAATTAATTAATTCTCTTTTTTTAATAAAGAATTTTAACAAAGGATGTTCTGGATAATTTCTATAAAATGGACTTTGAATGATAAATTAATAAATTATTATTGGTCCAAATATTACTATTAAGTTATTATCGTTAAAATCTTGATTATTTCAAATATTTATTCAAGTTTATATTTAAACTTCACTAGCTATTATCGATGATTTAATGTTATTTTTTTTATAATAATTACACAAATGGTATATTTCTTTGTACATTTTTTGACGACTACAAAGATCCCCAAACTCCACTCGAAATTTTAATTCTCGTTAAATCAATAATTCCATTATTAAACTTAAATCTTGTAATTACATATGTTTAGGTGCCTTGTGACGTTCATCTTGGACGACGTTTACTATTCTTAAATAATCTCCATTATATACATATTATCAAGTGAGTTTTCATTGCCCCATTTTATTTTATTTCACATTACTTGGGATGAAACATGATTATCTATACATGTACACTTATTAACGTTTGAAAACTTGTAAGCACATGCAATTCATCTTATTATTATGTCATGGTTATTTGTGTATTGTAAGTGTTATATGAGATACATTGTTTGTTTACAATCATTAACTATTGCTAGCCTGGCAACGTCTTAGATCTTTGGGCCTGACAAGCCTATTTGTGCTAAAGTCGATGTATTGCCGACTCCTAGGAGCCGTATTGCTTGGCACTAGGGAACCAAATACACTTAGCCAATCTTTTATACTTGTAATCAGTCGAGGTTTGGTTGTAACGATATGTGTTCTATAACTTACTAATATAACCTATGACATGAATTGCTACTTGTAACTTTCTTTTTCATATTATGTATGAAAACCTTGGAAACTCACCAACTATTTTTAGTTGACTCTTATTTTTATCATGTTCAGGTCAACCTCAAGCTTAAAGTGATCTTTCTTTTGAAGCATGCTATAATCTAGGACTTGGACCTAGATAATGAATAAAAAGTTACATTATATTATGTTATGTTGAACTTATTTCTTGTAATAGACTTACGATTGTAATTTTTCCATTTCATGACTTATGATAATAATATTTACAATTTAATATACGTTATGTGGCTGTGAACAATCTTAACCCTCACATCTCGACGTTTCCGCCGTCAAGGTGGGGTGTGACAACAAAGACTAGAACCTCTGCATGTATCCTTAATGCTTAGCTAAACCATACGTAGTTGGGCTTACGGCATTTTAGAGCCGTACACTTGGTACATTTTGCTTGCTAGCCTTTCTATACTCTCTTTCGTTAATGCATGCATTCTATCATTATTCCTCTTTCATTATCTTTCACTTTACGTTACATAATACTTTTCATTTCTTTCACAACTACAACACGTAAAGCCATAAGAAAGATAAACATACATAACAGGAACATAAACATAATCACACAAAACATCGCCATACAAGGCATCATCATACATCATACATATCATCAAGAAATAAGCATCAACCATACATCATATCATGCCCATCATAACACCTATGACCTCAAAAAGTCAACTTACATAGCCCTCGGGAACCTCCCAAGTCAAAGCTTACATTTCACGTTTTCCCCAAAAAGTCAAAAAATATTCTAATTGTTCATTCGCATTTCCTCTTTTTTCATCCGCATTTCTTTTTGTTCATCCGCATTTCTTTTACTCATCCGTATTTCTTTTACTCATCCGTATTTCTTTTACTCATCCGCATTAACTATACTCTTCCGCATTTGTTCAGTCGCATGAACTTACTCATCCACGTTTGTTCAGTCGCATGAACATACTCATGCGCATTTCTTTTACTCATCCGCATTTGTTCTTCCGCATTGACTTTACTCATCCATATTTGTTCATCCACATTAACTTTATTCATCCGCATTTATTCAGTCTCATGAACTTACTCATCCACACTGACTTTCTCATCCGCATAGACTTTCTCATCCGTATTTACTTTCTCATCTACATTGACTTTCTCATCCGCATTTGTCAATGCTCATCCGTATTTGTCAATTCTCATCCGCATTTTTCAATGCTCATCCGCATTTGTCAACACTTAGCAGTTTTTCTAAACTTAGGCGTATGAACTATTGTTTGGGCGTATGAGCATCCTTGGGCACACTTAATAGCAGATTCGGTCCCCAAACCTCATCTATCATGTTCTAAGCTTAAATCTTACATTCTAAGCCTTAGGAACACAATATAACATCATCAAGCATGAACATAGTCCAATATCACATCATTCCCACAACATACACACTTCATACATACGGGTATGAAACCCAATTTTATAAAAACATACATTCATGCATTTCCAGCCCCAAAATCAGTTAAAACATGTAAAAAGGGGTTCTAGAACTCACCTTTGCAGCTATTGAGTATGGCTTCTTCCAAACTCGTTTGCAATTGAGTTCAACCGCCTAGAAACCCACTAATAACACACACCCGAACACACAAAACACACATAAGCATACAACCGAGGCAAGGCTAGTTAAGAACACTTAAAAACCATGAATTCTTACCTTAAACCGAGAGTTCTGCTCTTTTCTTTCTCTTTGTCTAAAAATCTGAAGATCTGGATGTTGTAAGAGGAGAGTGGGTGGCCAGGCCCACTTTACACCCACTTTCAAACCTTTTTGTCTTTTTGACACTTTTTAACCTTAACTTGGGTAAAATATCTTTTCTTTCTTTTTCTTCACTTTATTCTTCATTTACTAACTTTAAAAAAATAACTGGGTGTTACACAAAGGTGATATCCTAAAGGATGAAAAGAAACAATAACTTGAGGTTGGAATTCATTACAAGAAGTTAGACCAATTAGAAAATGCCAAAAAATGAAAGGTAGATTGAAAAAGGACTATTGCACCAATTTTAGTTTCTGGAGAGAATATTTGGTACGTGTTTGAATAGGTTTTAAAAATAGAAAACGATTTCATAAAATTAAAAAATTTATAATTGACTATTTCAGAGTCTTCCGGACAACTTTCATTCAGAAACATTTTTATTAAAAGATTTGTAAATAGGTCTAAAAGCAGCACAAGACAAAAGGCACTGAAATACGCAATTATCTTGTGAAGGCTATCGTTGAGTCATTCGATTGAGTTTAAAGATGTATTAACTATTGTTAAAAATATAATTCAATGAACTTAATATTAGAGTTTGAGTTTACTCTAATTTAGTTTGTTACGACCAAGTTAAGATTAGTTGAAGTCAGGCTATATTGTGCCAAAGCTATAGTAAGGCACTTATGTGCACTTTTAAATTTGTTAAAGCACGAAACAGGTTAGAACAAATTTATTATGTTGATATATATATATTAGACTTCATTTGAGTATAAAAAAAATATTCTAAGAGTTTTGCATAGTCATCATTTAGAGAAATAATTTTGTGGAATAACCAAATGTGGCGGCATAGTCGTCCATATGCAAACGAGATTCTTTGTTTACGTTAGTGTGTTGTTAACTTGATTTAGGAATGTTAGGGATTGTTATAAGGTTAGTGAATATTAGAAAGTCAATGATCAAATGATAATGATTAAACTAAAAGAGATTTGGTAGAAAAAAGAATAAAAGTAAAACATGAAAACAATTGGATGTTATGATGATTGAAAGAATATAGAAATGCATAATATATAAGCAAGATAAGATTACCTTAATATTAGAAAATTCTTGAAACAACTTGTAAAAGAAAATTTTTGAAATTGATCATAACCAAAGGATGATTAAAGGTTTGTCTGTGATATTTTTAGAGAATGAGCACATGAAAAGTGAGGTCTAAAGGTTACTTTTATAGTTGAGGTTAGTAGGGGGTTATGAATGATGTTAATGGTAAGTTACAAGTCTTTAAAAAGAGGGTTATGATTAGAATTTAAAATAAATATAAAATTAATAAGATTAAATAAATAAAATAATAATTACAATTTAAACTCTAAATTTAATTAAACAACTTCTTTTTTATTAAATCTTTATAGACTTTATAAATCTCACAAGAACTTGTGATTTGATTATTTATTTTAGTTGAATATTTTAAAATCTTATAGATATTAATAACCTTTTAACATTTCTAAAATTCATTTTATAAATTATAGAATTTAAGTTAGATTGATTAAGTGACACATTTATTGTTTTTGGAACATATAAATAAATAAAATGACTAAATAATAAATTTGATTTACAAGATTGATTCAAATGGGTTTGGGTTTGGGTTTGGGTTTATACTTTGAAAATAGGTGGATGTTACAAAATATTTTGTCCAGAATCTAAAACTGGTGCAATAATCTTTATTCAATCTAACTTTCGCTTTTTAGCATTCTCTAAACGTCCTAACTTCTTGTAATAAATTCCGACCTCAAGTTATTTTTTCTTTTTATATTTTAGGATATCACCTTTGACTCCTGAACATCCAAGCTTTTTTATGTACTCTACAACCATCATTATACAATGTGATTTTCCATACCCGGTTTTCATTTTTCTTTCACATCCTTTGGGGTGAAGCATGTTAACCGTATAAATGCACACTTTTGAAATATCTTAATACTTGTAATGAACGTGCAATTCATCTTATATTTTTTTCATGGTTATTTGAGATAATGGTGAGCATTATATGATAGTCATCTTGTAAAAGCATCATTAACTATTGCTAGTCTAGCGACTTCATAGATTTATGGGCTTGACAAGCCTATTTGGTGCTAAAGCCAAGGTTATTGCCGGCTCCTGATGACGTATTTTGTTCATCATGGGAACCAAGTACACTTAGCTAATCATATATCTTATTATGGCCATACTTTTATCAAGGTTTGATTGTATCATTATGCTATCTATATATTCTTGCATTATTTCTTACCCTTGACTTGAATTGACTCTTATAAGTTGTTTAAATATGTATGTACAAATTCATGGGAACGCACCAACATCATATGTTTACCGTATTTTTAACAAGTTTCAGGATGCAGTTTAGAGGACTTCTTCATTCTCATATTGGACTAGGACCTAGATTAGTAAAAGACTTTATTATGTTGTTTGAATCTTTATTGTATTGTAACAAAATATTTGATTTCACTTATTTAATGAAAATGACATTTAATAATATCTCAACTTATTTACTACCAAAAACTATGAGCAATCAATTCACATTCGTTTGCTTTGATGATTCCGTCGTCGGTCGGGTGTGATAAGGAATACACTCACATAAATTTAGGGAACAGATTGTGAATGCATTAAAAGAGTCAAATTCTCAGGATGAATCTCCTCTTCAAAAATAGTTCATCTCTTATTACCATATACACCGGCCATTTATGTTCACCGTTCAAATCCACATACATGTGGGTATCGTTATTAAGTTTGAGATCTTTAAAAGTGTATAAAAGACTATTGGGTTTACAATTTACTTGAAAAAAAATTTTACTCATGTATATAGAATATTTCACTTATATATAGATAATTCAAGAAAGCAAAAGAATAAAAAATAAAAAATAACAAAAAAAGTTATTAGTTCATTTTACCACATCAACCTTATGTTTGTGTAAATAACTAAGTATATATCTATGATAGTCAAAAGACAAAAAAAGCACCATTAACTTTTTGTAACCATCATTTTATCTTTCTATAGGCTTATAGGCTATGACAACATGATTTTATGTAACCATCATTTTATATCTTTATAGCCCAAGCTAACTTTCTTGGCTAGAGCGTAGGTTATTGTGTGTGACCGCCTTTCTTGGATAGAATCAAGTTAACTTGAATAGTCACGCCATCAAATTAGGAACCTTTCCTTGTCAATGCTCCAAGTCAAGAGAACTTGCATGGCCAAAGTCCAATTCAATTTCACATAGCCTTGTCGAAGTCCTTGGCAAAGTCTAACTTAGGCTACATTATCATGCTAAAGCATCGAGATGAATGACTTGTTTGGATAAAAAACCCAAATCAAGTTTATTTATCTAAAAAAGGTCCCAAGTAAAGGATTTATGCTAGAGCTCTAACCGCAAGGCACCCTTCCTTGTAAGAAAATAAATCACCTTGCCTGGGTAGAATCAAGTCAATTTGCATGACTAGATAACAAGCAACCTTGCGTACCTAGAGTTCAAGTTACCAAATGTAGTAAAAAGATATGTCACTATGTCAAGCTATAACAAAGTTACCTCACCTAACTAGATTCAATGTCAAGTATTTTGACTGCCCAGAGTCAAGAGCATAAGTTACCCTGCCTTAACTAAAAAGAGAAAATATCATTGTTTTTTAAACATGACAAAATAATTCCTTCTTCTATGAATTTGACTTCATCTCAGCCTGCCAAGAACACGTATATCCTGAGTTTGTTAACTTACTTTAAATATGTATCACCTTGTCTCAACATAACAACTATCAGAACATAGACAAACAAGGAGGATAAGAGCAAGCCAAGGAGTTCCTCATACCCCATTAAAGAAGCAGCCAAGGCTAAGGGATAAAAAACAAAAGATTATATAGAGATGAATAAATTAAAGACAAAGACAGCGGCCAAAATCAAAATTCTAATCATCTTATGAGACTAAGGAAGTGCTAAGCGAGGAATAAAAGGAATCTTGATTTACAGGGGACCAAATCACCTTGTCTTACAACATGCTAAGTCACCTTACCTTATGACATCTAGATCACCTGGCCTGGAAGTAGCCAAGGTACCTCATTTAATGATAGGCAAAGTCAGTTTTCTCTAACGCATTTCAAGAAAAGGTCTTAGAAGAGGTAAGAGAAAAAAGATTTTTCTTGAAATAAAGCAACCTATATTTCATTGCTAAAGCCCCAAATCAGTCATTTAGCCTTGCCAAAACTCTAAAAACATGCTAACTTGTATAGTCAAGGTCCAATTTACCCCTATCTAATTATCTTGCATGGTGAAGCCCAAGCCAACTTGTCTGGCTAGACCTTAAGTTATATTATCTAGCCATCATGCCAGGTAGAGCTCAGTCAACTTGCTTGGCCAAAGCCTAAGTTACCTTGCCTACAAAGTCGAGCCACTTTGCTTAGCTAGAACTTAGAGCACAAATACATTATTGGCTAGAGTCTCAAACCAAGGCTCAAGCCAACTCTCCTAATCAAAATACAAGTTATTTCACCTCTTTTTGGCAAAGCTCCAAGACAAGACATGTCAAGTTACTTGGACATACTTTAATTAACTCGTCCAGCTAGAGATCAAGTCACATCTCCAACTAAAAGATATGTAACCTTACATGGCGAGAAAAAAGTTACCTTACCTGGTTAAAGTCTAACTCAAGATAGTTAGCCTAACTAGAGGCTAGAAATCAAGTTATCTTGCCAAGATTAAGCTTCAGTCCAAATCGTCTTGTTTAACTAGGGGCTGAGTTATCTTTCCTAACTCCAAATCTTATTAATCAAAATTCACGGTCAGATGAGACTATATTTTGTGAACATATTACTAGTCTTTGTTCCAAGATTATAATAAAGTATGTAGAGACTTGAACAAAACATTAAGACATAGACATATCATTCAAGTAGATGCACTTACTTAATAAATTCAAGAAAACACATATTACTCTACCATATTAACTAAAGATGAGCACATCATAATATTGCTTCATGAGATTTGATCTTGACCTGGGGAGCACCTAATACAAAATCACTCCATGAGATCCATCCTTGACCTACTCATGTAAAGGGTGAGCACTTAATACAATATGGCTCCGCAAGATTTATCCTTGGCCTACTAATGTAAAATAGTGTGCATAAACCAAAAGGTCCAAGTTTAATAGACTATAGCATATTCAAACACTTGATAAAATTCTCTAGATAAGAATTAGTGATATCTAAGGTAATAACACAATGTTGCCATTTCTAAATATCTAGTTTAAACATGGCTTGGAACATATCATAAGGCCTAACATCTACTTATGTTGTTAAAAAATCTAAACATTAGATGTTACATAAAAATATACAACTTAAACTTGTCCTTGTTAAAAGGATAAACGTCTTACAAAAGGTTCATTCATAACGTACAACCTAAATGCATCCTTTCAAAAAGGTTAAATGATTTTATATGATGTTTGTTAGATCAAGAAGAAGGCTGGTGCAACCAAAACCAAATCACTTAAATATTTTTTGGTGCTACATGCAAAGGCTTCTGAAGCTTAGCATGGAACTTCCGAAGGTTGTAGAGTTCTTCCGAAGACGAAGTGAAAGACCAGCTTCCGAAGACAGAACTCTACTTCCGAAGTCAAGAGCATACTTTCGAAGGTTAAGTCTTAGAAGAGCAATCAGAAGACTACTTCCGAAGTATGAAGAAAAGAAGAAGTTCCCAAGCATTAGAAGAAGCAGCCTCTTCTGAAGTATAAGTGGCTTCGGAAGTACTTGTTCTTCCGAAGCCATTTAACCTTCGGAAGACACTGCTATGAACCAGTGGACATAAGTATGGTCTCTGACACTCCGCTGCAGACCTCTGATACTGTATGGAGTTTTCTCAAAGAGCCATGCAGTTGACCATACTTTATTCCATTGTTTACCTTTTTATGATAGTACATGTTACCAACTTTAGTTGCTGACAAAAGGTAAGTCAGGGACATGTCCTGACTACCAAATCTCATATAAGACTTTATCCAAGATACCTTAAACTATAGTCTTGTAGTATAAGCTTTAGTCATAGGATCCCAGCTGGTATCAAAGTATATCCGGCTGTAGGTAGTATTATATATAGGTTCTCATTGTAACTCATTCCACACTACTTGTAAGAGTCTTGTAATACTTGAGTTGAGAAGCAATATATAAAAGTACCTTGAAAATTACTTCTTGTGTTCCATATTACTTGCTATATTGTGATCAACTCTTATTGAGTCTATCTTTATCTGAGTGTTGTTCAAGTGAGTTTAAGAGAAAAACTAAGTGTTAAGTGACCCTTAACCGATCCTGCAATTGGTATCAGAGCTTCTCAGGCTCTTGATTGCGTGATCTAACCATCCAAATCAACTTTTTTTCACTCTTCCCTACAACTCACTCACTCAAAATGGCCCTTAACAAGTCCAAAGTAGAGATGGGAACCATGACAAAGGCTCCCATCATTACTCCTGAAAATTTCAGGTCGTGGAGCAAAAGAATGGAAGGCTTCATCAGATACCAAGACAGCAAATGTGGAACTCCATTGTCAATGGTCCGTATAATCCAAAGGTGGCATCACCTGGTGGAAACGGTGCCATGATTGAAAAAGCTGTTGAAGACTATTCTGACAAAAACCGAAAGAAGATAGACATTGACAGCAATGCTATGACAATTCTTATGACTGCAATATCGAACTCCATCATGGTGAGGTTTGAGCATTGTAAGTCTGCAAAGGAATTGTTTGATGCTCTTGCTCAGATGTATTCAAGCTCCAACGACTCGAAGAAGGACTCACTGATGCAGCAGTTTGAGAACTTTACTTATATTGCTGGAGAGACTCTTAGCCAGTAGTATTTTAGGTAAATGGATCTTATCTTTTCTCTTCAGTATGTGAAGATTACTCCCGAACTTAGAGATCTTACTAGAAAGTTCATGAGTGCTCTTCCAAACGAGTGGACATTTTACTATGTCTCTATCAAGAGGACAGAGAATCTAAACACTCTCACCATGACTAAACTCTATAGCATCCTCGATGGATATCACCTAGAGATGGAGAGTAAGAGGGCCACCAAACAAGCAGACCCATGAGTCTTCCTGCTAGCAACGCTTTAAGGGTTGCTGAAGGCTCATTACCCCCACAACCTCAGCATTACCTTACCTACCAGCAGCCATCCTACTCTTCTGGACCTTACATCACTTTCCTGAGACTCCAAGGTCTCAACAGGATCAACACAATTCCTTCCAGGAAAGTTGTGCCTTTGTCTCAGGAAGTGGACACTCTGGTGATTTTCAATATTGCTTTGACGATCTTGAGTGTTTCAGTCCAGATGACATAGAGTATGTGGACAATGTCCAATAGATGGCTCTTTTAACTTATTGAGCGAAGAAGTTCTTTAAGAGAACTAGAAGGCTATTCCCTCAAAACCTAACTTCCAGCAAGTTTGGGTTTGACAAGACCAAGGCAAAGTGTTACAACTGTAACCAACTCGGACACTTTGCAAGGGAATGCAAGGCTCCCAAGACCAATCTGGGAACCCCACAAGCCTCCACACATCCCTCAACCTCAAAGCCCACTAGGAAGTCAACTAAAACAGCTACCATGGCTCAAGAAGTTAACTGGAGCTTCATGGTACAGGATGTGACTCCTGCTCAAGCTCTCATGTCAGGAACAGACGATACTCAAGTATATGAACATCTCTATACTCCAGCCTGTATAGCTAAAGTTAAACTTTATCAGGATTACAATATGGAAATCATATCTGATATTGAGTCTTTAAATATCTTAAAATCTAATTTTAAAAGCAGTCCTCATGTCTGACCAAAAGCCAGGAGACTGAATCTAAAAATGACATCCCCTTTGATGCCATGTCATAATTCTATACTTTATTCATTCTTTGCTCTAGTGCAGCATATAGTGTAATGTCCTACCTTACTTAACCCTAAGTTGGGCATTTATGCCCACCATTATAATATTAGCATCCACCATAAGGGCTTACCTGGCAAGAATACCTAAAGATCCTTGGTTGTGTAACCTTATCTTTCCATATGTGCAACCAAGCTTATTGAGCCAAGGGAATATTATGTGATACATGTATGTCCCTAGATCATGATATGAATGTAATAGATCTTGTTTGTTTGGAATGATTAATGAAATGATATTGGTTGTTTGTTATTTATAATGTTTAATATTTCATTTATGAGTCGATGTTGAATTGGTTAATTAGGTTTGTGGTTGTTTGAATTGTTACACATAATGTTATATTAATTAATACATTCAAACTTAACAAAATGAAGTGCTCATACGACTGGCCCATGCGAATGGACCATACGCATGAATAACTTCATACGAATGACTCAGTCGCACGACTGAACCAGGAGACTAGATCAGTCGTATGATTGTAACATAAGATTGGCTCAGTCGCACGACTGAACACTCAGTCGTGCGGATGAATCAACCGCATGGTTCAATCGCACGACTGAATCATGCTAAGGTTCAGTCGCACGAATGAACAATACTAACCTATAAATACAACCCAATTCGTGGAAAAAAGAGAGCATTCATTCTATTTCGACTCCAGACGTACCCTAGCCGTCCAGAAGCCTCCAAGTTGATACTCCAAGTTCATAGAACGCTGTAGATCGATTCCTAATCGATTCTTAACATTTGATTCAATACTTTATTGATTTTACTTGCATTCTCACTAATTGGATCGCCAATCAAATAGGATTCCGCACTATTTCGTTTGGTTTACACGTTAATCATTCGGTATTTCGTTCAAATACCAGGTCCTAACAAGTGGTATCAGAGCTTTGGCTCTTGATTATGTGTGATTCAATCAAGATTGATAAAAAGTTTGTGTTTTTACACTAAAAAACGCAATCTTTTTTATCAAAAGTTGTCTTGGACGTTCCCTGCTCATCAAGTTTCGGTTTCTACGGCCTTAGGCGATTAGGGTTTGCGAAATTTTGAATTTTTACGGCTAAAACACATTTAACCTAGAAATTTTCGCAAAACAGCAGCTTCAGTCGCACGAGTGAGCCATTCGCACGACTGGACTTCATTCGCATACACCAAACGCACGATTGGACTGAGTCGCATCTCCATTCGTACGACTGAACCATCCATTCGCAGTGTTCATACGCATCAGCTTCATTCGCACGACTGAACAAATCGCTTAGTTCAGCCGCACGATTGAACCAATCGCATAGTTCATTCGCACGGATAGCCCAGTCGCACCAGTTTGACAGTTTGTTTAGTACACTTAAAAGTTAATCGTGATGGAAGATCAGATGTCACCATTTACTGCCGGCAAGGACTCAAGGATCCAGAACCTACTGTTGCTTGAGAGTGAGGTGGGGAATCATAATAAACCACCAAAACTCTTAACGTTAGATGAGTTTCCCCACTGGAAACAACGTTTTGAGATCTACCTCAATGGAGTGGATCCAAATTTGTGGGAAGCTATTGAGATTGGGTATAGTATGCCGGTGGCAGCAAATGGGGTAAAGCTTACTTTGGGAGGGATGACTGATGCTCAGAAAGTTAAGTATAATGCAGAGAAGAGAGTTTATGCATTGATTACACAGTCTATTCCTAAAGATATTTTCCACCAGTACTCGGAGAATAAGCAGGCCAAGAAATTGTGTGATGAGCTGGAAAAGGGATATGACAGGAATGCTTCGCTGAAGGCAATTAAAGCTAAGGAACTGAAGAAAGAATTTGACAACTTCTCATCGATGGGAAACGAGAGTTTGGACAATGTTATTGATAGATTCTACCATCTGATGAGTGAAATGCATACACATGGTGTTGCTACTACCATGGAAGAAAAGGTGTCAAATTTCACAGACGGATTACCAGAAAAGTGGGCTTCATTTGTGTCAAATCTGAGACAGAATGAGATGCTGGCAAAGTTGGATATCAATGACTTCATTCTAAAGCTATGAGAAGAAGCACTTAGGATGAAGTACAGAGCTCAGAAGTCTTCGCACACTCAGAATCCAGCTTTGTACAATGCCACACCTCAAGCTAAGACATCTGGAGCACCTCTTCAGACTGCATTTGTGTCTAGCTCATCGGGTCCTTCACAAGCTTCTCCTTCAGGTTCAGAAACGTCAAGGTCTTCTTGTACCCATTACATTGGAACTGAAGCGAATGCTACTAGATTGAAGACCGAGAACCTCGGTAATGTGACTGTGGAAGTAGCTCGAGAGCACATGGATCTTTTGGCAGCAGTGGTTCATTCTTATGATGGACTTGTTGCTAGGAAGATTGGAAACTGCCATCTGGCAGATGAGGACTACAAAAAGGTGGATGAAATGGAACTGGAGAGAATGGACATTATGTGGGCCTTAGCTAGTGCTGTCCGGAGGGTGAAGAAGTTTGTGAAAAAGATCGGACAGAACTTGGTTGCTACTAAGGATACCACATTTGGCTTTGACAAGAGTAAAGTGACTGCTTTAACTGTGGAGAAAAAGGGCACTTCAAGAGAGAATGTGTGAAGCCAAAGAAGACTGGGAATGGGAACCCATTCTCGTCCTTCACTCGTCAAGACAAGCAAGCTAGCAGTTCTACTTCATCAAGCAAGGATCCAAAAGCCTTGACTGCTCATGATGATGAAGAACAAGACTGGAGCTTTCGGTTTGTCTCTCCAGGGGAATCTAATATTGCCAATGTAGAAAATTTAGATGATGATTCCGCGAGTGAGGGAGATATTGTAGTTGAGATAGCGATGTCAAATATTGAAGAGACAACTGCAATTGAGGTCAGCTACAAGCCTGAAGAAGGGATTTCAACAGCAAAGACAGAATCACCAGAACCAGAGACATCTGATGCTGCATTGATGGCTAACTCCTCTGAACCTCCTCAGGTAAGTACCACTGACCAACTGTTTAAAAATCATGCTTGTTTAGAGATAGCATAGATGAGAAATTTGCTAGGTTATTAGATCATAATGATAACTTAGTAAAGGATTTGCAACTATGCACTGAGGCTAATAGAGTTTTAAAACAAAATGAGCATAGTTACAAAGAAAAGATAGACCTTTTGACCAAACAGCTTAGGGAAACTGAAGTAGTTGCATTTAACCAAGCTAATGACATTAGGTACTATCTTAACTCCCTAGAAGACACTAAGAAGCAAAGGCATGCTTAGAAGTAGAAGTAAACTCATTACAGCAAAAACTGCACAGTTGGACAAGTTCATCACACATTGTCCAACACTTAGTGAGAGAAAGAAACAACGGGGAGGGTTTGGGTTATAAAGTGGTTCCACCACCACCTGAGACCTTGATGAACACTAAGAGTAGACCAATAAATTACAACCCCATCAAGGATCATGTGGTGTCTACTCCTCTTGTTAGTGATCCAGATTCCTCATGTTCATCAATTGAATCTGGAACAAAACAAAAGGAGGCCACTTCAAAGGCAAAGGGTAAAATGCCTTGTGTTAATCTGGAAAAAGAATTTGAAAAGGTTAATATAAAGTCTGAGTCAAACAAAGTCAAATCTGAATCTAAAAGGACTGCTAATGTTAATCTTTCACAAGCTTCATGCCAACAACCAGTTAACCAAAAGGAAAAAGATGTTAAAAATGTTAAAACAATTGATTTTGTTAAACAGAAGAAAACATCAAAAGAAACAGAGTCAAAACCCAAACTAAGTGATGTTACTAGGGTGTCACACACATCTCCACAAAGAAAGTTTAATCATAAAGTTGATAGAAGGTCGTGCTACAACTGTGGAGAGTGTGGACACATTGCTTCCTTTTGTCCTTACTATCAGACACCTAGGAAGAAGATTGAACTTCAGGATTCAAAACCTAGGTATTCTAAGAGGAGTTCTTTAACTCCACCTAGAAGAACTAGTGAACCTAACGTTCAACCCATTAGCCAGTCGACTGTTTATCACAAACAGGCATTGCACAAATCTGGCTTATGGAAAGAGAAGTCATCCTCTGTGTCTGATAATGATGACAAGAAGGAACCTGAGCTACCCTCACCCTCTAAGGGTCAATGGGATGAATTCATGATGTGTGATGCCTCTAGGAAACCCAAGCCAGTAAAGGCTTGGGTTCCTAACCTAAACTAATGTTTTACATTATATGCGCAGGGTGTTCGCTACAGTGCTGAAACCAACACGTGGATTGTAGATAGCGGAGCATCCAAGCACATGACAGGAAACAGGGATCTTTTATCAAACGTCAAGCAAATAAAAGGAGGGCATGTTTCGTTTGTTCGAAACAAGGGAGGCTATATCACAGCTCAGGGAGAAGTTGGAAATCAGAAAGTTAAGTTTGATAAGGTGAACTACGTTCAACAACTTCAAAACAACTTATTTTCTGTTTCCCAAATCTGTGATAAAGGTTTTAAAGTCATATTTGACTACAAGAAATGTTACATCCTAAAGAAAGACTATGTGATTCCGTAGGACCAAGTTCTGATGACAGCTTCAAGATATAAAGATCTTTATGTTTTGGATCTCTCAACGGCTTCTACGGCTTCTACAATGGATCATGAAGTTCAGTGCTTCCTATCAAAAGCTACTGAGAAGGACTCCATTTCCTGGCACAGGAGAATGGGACACATAAATCAAGGGAAGATGAATCACTTGATTCAGAAGGATCTAGTGCGAGGTGTTAACGTCAAAAATTTCCAACTTCCTGATTTCTGTGTAGCATGCAAGAAAGGCAAATAGACGAAGAAGACTCATAAGGAAAAGAAAGTTCATTATATCGAGCGATCGAGGTCAAAAGGATATTTCATTATCTGAAGGGTACACCCACACTTGGGTTGTGGTATCCTCATGATGATGACTTTGAGCTCACGGCGTATAGTGACTCGGATTATGGGGGCTGCAAGATGAACTACAAGTCTACATCAGCAGGATGTCAATTCTTTGGGAGGAGATTAGTTACCTGGCAGTGTAAGAAGCAGACCTCGGTTGCATTGTCAACCTGTGTAGCCGAATACGTTGCTGTTGCAAGTTGCTGTTCACAAATCATCTGGATTCAACAGCAAATGGGGGACTACGGTTTAAAATTTTCTTCTACTCCTATCTTTGTTGATAACTCTGCTGCAATTGCAGTAACTAAAAATCCGGTACAACATCCAAAGACCAAACACATCGGTATTAAATACCATTTCGTAAGAGACTGTTTTGAAAAGAACTTAATCGATGTGGTAAAAATCAATACTAACTTTCAACGCGCTGATCTCTATACAAAAGCCTTTGATAAACCACGTTTTCTATATCTGTTAGAGGTCAACGGCGTTAAAAAGAAAAGTGATGTTATTCCTGATGATGATCATGTGTAGTCCGATGCATTGTAGTTATATTTTTTTATTTTTCCTTATTTATTTTATTCTGTTTAAATTAAATTCAGGTTATTTAACTGTCTGTTAAAATCCTAAAAAAATTAAATCCAGTATGATTTTAGAATTTTAGAGGGAGAGTAGGTCAGCTAGTAATATTAAAAAAAGGAGGGAGAAGGAGTGGATAGTTGATATAAGGTAGATCGTATCTGTGATACCGATTCAAACCTTTTGGAAAATGATAGTACACAGGAACAAAGCAAAAGGGACTTTAAAAATTTTATTTAGAAAAGATGCAAAATTCAAAGTATAACTCTGTGTAGTCTAAGCAATATAAAAGGGAAGATGATAGAAACTTGTAACTACTAAGGTAATACAAAGAAAGTAGACCTAGAGGTTGCTAGACCACAAATGATATGTTGGTAGATTCAACACAATAGATGATTAGACCTGACTGGTGATCTCAAGATCAAACTAAGATGTTCAACTGACTGTGGGCTGCCATCTTATCACTGGTTAACACAATCAACAATATTCCAATAAGGGGTAATGAGCATGTAAACGCCACAAATGTGTGCGAATGACCATAAATAGAGCAAAGCACGAAAAATGAAAGACAAATGCTATCAAGCTAATGACATAGGTTGTTGGTGCATTCTGTGCAAAAGAAAATTTAGTTGCTCTAACAAGAAGATAGGTTGTGTGCCTCTCTGTTGTGCGATGGCACTGACCTGAGGATAAGCATAACCTAGATATTCTAGTATTCATTGTTGTTTGCCGCCTCTCTGCTGTGCGATGGCGCTGACCTAAGGATTGGCTTCTCTTTGAAAGCTCTAAGAATAGTCTCTTCCAGTAAAAATACCCGTAGACCGCTCAAAAGCTCCTGAGGAATGTTGATTACCATATAAGTGTGGGATCCAAAATGTTAAGTTGAAATAATTAAACCTAAAACTATCACCAGTTTGTGTCTAAAGTCTGTGTATGGATTTAAGAGGATAAATATACTGATAATCATTGTGGCTGCAATTCTTGAAAGTTCAAATCAATGTGGGAATCTAATAGTACCAGTGTGATTCCTAAATTTGCTAACGACTCTGGATGAAAACCAAGAATTGAGCATCAAAAGGTTTTGATAACAAGTCCCAAATGATTTCTTGCCTGTATGATTCCAAAATTGAATTGGTCCAGTGTGGTCAAACTAAATTGAAGCTGCCTATTCTGGAACCAAATCCAGTAGATGTCTATCTTAGGATTTATCTCTCACAAAAAGTCAAAAAAACAAGTTTTATTTTGTATTTAGTTTAAGTTTCTAGTTAGTTAGTCACCTTAGTTTGTTTGTTCGTCGGACTATATCATGAAAATCAGTATGGGATTTACTCACCTAAAAGGGTCATGTCTGAGATGGCCACATGTGTTTTCAAAGTTTAAAAGGGTCACGTCTGAGGTGACTAAATTGTTTAAAAGGATCACGTCTGAGGTGATCAAAAGGTTCTCAAGTTAAAATGATCATGTCTGAAATGATCAAATGCTCATAATGTTTAATCAAAAAATAAAAGTGTGGAATGGTCAAAAAGTCAAAATTTATGAGTATGATTCATTCGCACGACTGGACCATGAGTATGAACCAGTCGTACGATTGGAAGATACGTATGAGCCCAATCGCACGATTCACCCACACGTATGGAACATACGTGCGATTGGACCATAAGCATCAATAAAACCACACGATTGGATCACAAATGAACCAATCGCATGGATGAGAGTGACCGAATGACACAGTCGCACGACTGATCTCCAGTCGCACGACTGAAGGTGACGTACGACTGATCTTCAGTCGCACGACTGAAAGAAACCCTATTATAAATAGAAGGGGATTCAGAAGTAGTCACTCATCACCCCCATATCGTCCTAAAGTCGCACAAGAGTATTGGTACTCTGCCAAAACTGAGTTTCATTGATTTAACTTGGAGTTTGTGATTCTAACGATTACTCTATTCATCTGTAGGTACACTCCAACTTAACTCGGTTAAAGCTGAATGTCTTAAATGCAAGTTTTAGTGTAGAACTCACTACAATCTGTCAACGAGACTTCTCTTAAGAATAGAACACTTAAATGGTCACGCATGTTGGACTAATGATTCTAAGTGTTAATTCGAGTCTTTGCGGTCAAAATGATTCTAAACACAAAGTGAAATGTCGTAGATAAATGTTAAAATTAAAATCTTTGTACAGAGTGTAGTAGTAATGATGACACGCTGATGACTCCACGATTGAGCTATGCCGAATGACCTCAATTGCACGTATGAACCATGCTTATGGGTTCTGTCGCATGGTTGTTCCAATCGCATGGTACAGTATACGACTCAGTTCAGTCACAAGCTCGATCGTACGACTGAGCCCAATCGCACGACTAGGCCTCAGTCGCATTGTCCATTCGCACGATTGTACTAAATGAATCAAGTTCATTAAAATCCAAGTGTCATCCATGTACACCAATCTAACTTATATGTGTCTTGTGTTTCAGCACTATGGCTGAATGTTGGATAGTGAACAACAAGCATAATGTATGTGCACATGTAGATGCTAGTCTGAGGATGAAGTACACTGAGGACATCAACGCAGGTGTGTCAACAAGAGAAACTTGAGTCTCCTGTTCAAGTGTTTAGCTCATGACATCCATAAGGGTATAGTGTCAAGGGGAGCAGGAACTGATGAGATGGTTGATCAAATCCAGAATGCATACTTCGCACTGATGTTAAACCATTTGTCCAAGTGCTTTCAGATGATCCTCTTCTTGTTGTTGGAGAGAAGAAGATGAAGTTTTGGACAGAGATAGGAATAATGCTATGCAAATGGGCAGTGATATGGATGACGAAGACTCTCAAGAAACTAACGAGGTTATGTCATTCAGGTCCAAGCTGTCTATGCTTTTGGTTACAGTAGAATATCTCTCAGGCTTATGACAACAGATTGATCCACAACAGAGCCAAAAGCTTGCTGAAGAAGTACTAAATATTCTAGAAGAAGGTGATGACTATGAAGTTGAAACTAAGTTCCTGATGCATTGGCAGTATGATAATTTCAACCTGATCAAGAAGCTTTTGAGAAACAGATTGAAGATTGTGTGAAGTACATATCAAGCTCAAGCTAAAAAGACTAAAGCTCATGACAAAAGGAATTATTAGATGTTTATGTATTTGAAAACTTTTTGTAATTGAATCATGTATTAAACTTGTGTACATAATGTTTATATTTTGATTATTGATGTTACTGCTTTGATTATTGACTAATATTGTTGTGTTACATGTGTTAAGTCAAGCAGATCCAAACTTTCAGAGGGATGAATATGATGTTGCTCCCCTCCAATAGATCAAGACTCAACCTCACAATGATTCTTGATCTGCAGGGTATTGTCAGGAGATCGGTTATGTATACTCCTAAGGAAGGAGAAATCATTCATAATCTTACTGACGAGCAATTAGCTGAGATCTTCAAGTTAAATCCCGATGAGATTGTGAGGATGCTCCAACGTGCGACTCGACAAGTGACGAAGAGCTCAACGACGTTGATGAATAGAGATAGAAGATGTCACTGTAGAGCACTACCCCCTCAGTATGCTGACAATGAGGGAAATGTGGTCCCCAATCTGTGGAATCCCTTGCCAGTGGTACGTTTGAGGTGTTAAAAATGGAGCAGGAGTCAGAGAAGACAGAGGGAACGGAACAAGCCTCAAATGATGATTTGATATCTGAAGGCTGAGTGGGCTGCCTGTTTTGAAGAAGTTAGAGCCCAACACGCTGCACCTAAACAGGACGCCTACACCAACTCTATAGAGTCAAGAAACATCATAAGGTTCAGGCAGGATTATAGCATGGCATATTTTGAGGACCTTAACGTCTATGCAGTTAAGAGGGAGAAGGGCATAGAGTACTTTAGATTTCCACATGATCTAAAGACTCTACCAGGTTTTGAGCTCAACCATTTGGCCAACTGAAGCTGTTGTATGCTGACCCGAGAAAGATGTCAGGCTGGTTTGAGGCTGCCCTAATGAAGGTTACCAACCAGGTGGTTAACTTCAGACCCCAATAGCCACAAGGTACATCAAAGGTCTGAAGTTGATCCTTACTAGAAAGCCAAAGATAGTGTTGAAGTGGAGTCCTCCGCGCACGATGTCAAGAATCCCCTCAGGGAAATGCCACAGGACTTCACTCCACACTTTAAGTGGTGGTACTACGATTGGAGGACAGGAGAAGCGGTCTAGTCCTAACACAGAGGCCAAATAGATACTTCATGGTATTTGATCCAATGTGGCTTACTAACTTGTCAGCTAATTATGTCTACACTCTATACAAGTGGCCATGTCATTATATGCAGGATATAGTACAACCCTCCAGTTTGCAGAATGTCATAAGACTCTGTTTTGCATTTGAGATTCTGCGGAGTCACAAAAGAGGATAAGTACAAGAAGTATGAGGAGGTAATGAGAACAAACATTAAAGAGATCTAGTCAAGGGGGAGTTTGTTGATACATGTATGTCCCTAGATCATGATATGAATGTAATAGATCTTGTTTGTTTGGAATATAATGAAATGAATTGGTGTTTGTTTTATTTATAATGTTTAATATTCATTAATGATTCGAGTTGAATTGGTTAATTAGGTTTGTGGTTGTTTGAGATTGTACACATAATGTTATATTAATATACTTCCAACTTAACAAAATGAGTTCTCATACGATTGTTGGACCAAAAGAACCAATGAGCCTGATCAGAGAAACCTCTAAGTCCCACAGGACATCACAACAGCTGAAGAAGACCTGATCAGCTGTTCTACAAAGTCTGAAGAATACAACTGCTGAAGTATTTCTGAAGTACTGAAGACAAAGACTGAGACAACAGCTGAAGATCTAAAGTCTGAAGACTTCAACAAGTACTGAAGACAAAGACTGAAGATCAACAGCTGAAAGACAAAGTCTGATGTTCAAGTACTGAAGACATCAGCTGATGCTAACAGCTGATGACAACAGCTGAAGAGGGCTTCTTCAGTTGTTGTGATGGTTTTTCTTCATCAGTAGTTTTCTTTTCCTTTCAGTAGTTTGTTTACTTTTCTGTAGTTTTGTTTCCTTTTCAGTACTTGTAAACAACTGAAGAGGTTGTTCTTCAGTTGTTGTAGTATCAGTAGTTTTATGTTTTTCAGTAGTTGTAAATAAGATGTTTAACACTTAGGAACATTTGTAAGAAGATGTCAGTTGTTGACATCTTCAGTAGTTGTTAAACATCAGTAGTTATAAAACGGTTACATGTCACTTTCAAGTGACATCAGCCTACGTCATTCTTTCCTTTATAAGGAAGGATGACTCACCTGTAATCGTGCCATTGAGGCCGACAATCTTAATGCAATATTCCTTTTGTCAGATATTTCTCTCTCTATAACAAAATTCTTTTATCGCTTTATATCGAATGTTCTTGCTTGAATTTGTCTAATTCTGAGCTATTCCGCTGCTATATCTGTTCAATCGATTAAACCAAGAGGCTGAGATCCTAACAAATGGTATCAGAGCAGGTTAATCATTGATCGATCTAACAATTGATCATTGAAACTGTTCAATCGCTCTAAGTTTGATCGAATTAGCAAATTCGCAAGGATCTGTTATAGAGATTGAGAGTGTATCGCTTCTGGCCGTTTTATTTGAGGTTCTGTGTGGTTTGAGCTAAATTTATTGTGATTTTACTTGAATCTGTCTGATTTTCCACAATGACTACTTCTTCGAATGATCCTTTCAATACTGGATCCTCTACCAAGCCTCCGATCTGGTGAGGAATGAGTATAACATTTGGCAGAGAAGATTGCTCCATCACCTGTCTGTCAATAGCTCAGGTTGTTGGACATCTGTGGTACATGGACCACATAAGCCAATGGTGAATGATCCGGAAACAAACCAGTTGGTTCCAAAGAAGAAGGAGCAATACTCCGATGAGGACAAGAAGTTGTTTGAAATCGATGCAAAAGCCCATGGAATTTTGGCTATGGCTATTCCTAATGAGATTTACTCTGGGCTTCTGCATTGTGAGTCTGCTCATGACCTCTGGAAAGCCATCAAAGAACATTGGTGGTACTGATGAGGTTTTAGCAAACAACAGGGAAATCCTCGCCCAACAATATGAGACTTTCTCTCATAGAAAGGGTGAGACTCTGACTCAACAATTTGAGCGGTTTTCATGTTTAATCTCTGAATTGAAAATGGTTAAACATGAATATACCAGGAGTCAGATGAACCATAGATTCCTAAGATCACTGCCTGAGAGATGGAACACATATACCATTGTTCTACGCTCAAATGCTGATGTTGATCGCCTATCTCTCACCCAACTTCATGGGAAACTGCTTACATTCGAGAGAGAGATAGAGCAGAAAAGGAAATTGGCTTCATCTGGCAAGCTCTGAGGATTTTGTCCAAGGGAACACTGCCCTGATTGGACATCAAGAGTCAGAATATGCGTCATCTGAAAGCCAGTATGATGAGCATATTGATTTCTCTACAACACTTCTGAGCCTGCCTTTGTGAGTGTTGATAGTTATTCTGCTGGTAGTAATAGTGACAATCTATGTTTCATCATGGATGATCTCAAGGGGATTGCTGATGATGACTTAGAAGAGATGGATATTTTGAGCCAAATGGCCTTGATAAATATCAGATCTCAGAAGTTCTACAAAAGAACTGGAAGGAAATTCCCAGGACTCTCTGGCAAAACCAAAGTTGGTTTTGACAAGAGTAAGTTGAAGTGCCATAAATGCCACAGGCTTGGACACTTTGCAAGAGAATGTAGATCATCTGGATCTAACTCTCCTGCACCTTTTGTGACTTTCCCTGGCAATAGTCAACAAAACAGAGGGCAACAACCTGTCAATTCTGGTTATCATCATCAACCACAATCTCCTGCATATTTTGTTCCACAGGGGCCAATGCCATATCCATACCCCTGCTATTACATGCCACAACCAGGCCAGGTTCAAGCACCCACTGCTCAGCAACCACATGCACTCCCTGAGCCTCAACCATCCCAATCTCATCAACCTAATCAACTTCAACAACACAGCTTCTTCACACCAGGAGTTGTTGACTGGAGCAGCTTACCAGATGATGTGTCTGGTAATGAACAACTGTTCTCAGGTGCTGGTCAACATGGTGGTGAGCATCCTTTTGGAAATCTAGCTCTCATGACTTTGGAATCCTCTGATGGATCATCCTCAAGTACCTCTTCAACACAGGTATCACAGGTATCCTCTGAGGCTAAGGCCAAATTATGTTCTGAAACTTGCATAGCAGCATTTGCCTCTATTAGAGAAGCAAATGTGGCTTTAATCAATAAAAATGTAGAGCTAGAACAAATAATTTCCAAAAATAAAGCTGAGTTTGAGTCTGTGCTGAAAGAGAAAACTGATGAGATTTATAAATTAAAATGCCAAATCTCTGATGATAAGGCTAGGGAGGATGTACTCTTAGAGAAGTACAAAGACCTCAAAGATACTCTTGCTGTCACCCAAGTAGAGTGTGATCGATGGGTACAATCTTGCAAGGGCTTTGAAATGCTTCTTAGTAAGCAAACAGCTTCCAATGTGAAGTTTGGAATTGGTTATAATCACACTGCTCCTCCTACAGATTTTGCTTCAAGAGCAGGAGTAGAATCTGATGGAGAAAGTAATGACCAATCCACCTCATCATGTGATTCACTACTTGATAAAGCACCATCAGTAGTTGAAGTCAGTAGTAATCCCTCTGTGAACCTATCAGCTGATATTGATGGTTCAACTGCTGACACTCACATGATCAATGAGTTGATCAACCCAAGTGTTATCCCTAGAAGTACTGAGGGTACTGGAGAGCAGGGGATAACATCTGGAGTTCAAATCCCAATACTGACAGCACTAAAGAGAAGAAAACTGTCAGTAGGAAGGATTTGAAGCCTACTAAGGGAGTTGACAAGAAGGCAAAAAGTGCTTCTAAACTGCTGAAGAGCAAGTCTTCAGTAGTTTCATCTTCTTCAGTTGATGATCAACAGAAGATGAAGAAGAAACCATGTGAAATATGTGGTCTATTCAATCATCTCACAGATGATTGTTGGTACAAAAAGGGATCCAAACTCAAACAAAAGGAGAAAATTAAAGAAAACTTGGCTAAAATGAAAACTGAGTTTGAGTCCAAGTTTGTACCAGCAGCATCAAATCCTGTTACTCCTATGTCCAAAAAGAAATCTAAAAGGGAAGGAGTGCAACAGGCAACAGCTGAGGTTGCTCAAAAGAAGATGGTGCAACACAAGAACTCATCATCAAACACCAATACCAATGTGTCTGAAGAGCTGAAAGCTCTTTCCCAGAATCAGACACAGCTGGTAATGATGGTTCAACATCTGTTGGGAAGAGTTAACCAACTTGATGGCCCTGTGTTGAAACCCCAGAAAAGGAGATCCAAGCCAAAGGATTCCTCTTCTACACCATCTCCTTCACCTCAAGCTATTGTGCCCAATAAACCTGTTAGTTTACCATCTATTGATGAGACCAGGCCCAAAACCAAAAAGGTTTGGGTCTCCAAAACTAACTGATTGTTTATTAATGCAGGTTTCTTCAACATGCCAAAGTAGCATCTGGTATGTAGACAGTGGGGGATCTATGCATATGACTGGGAACAACTCACTTCTTAATGACTACTCTCCAGGAAGGAAGGGTTTGTTTTTCCTTTGGCAATGATGCAAGAGGTTACATCATCGGGAAGGGCTTTGTTTCCAATGGGGAAATAAGGTTTGATGATGTCAACCATGTGGAAAATCTCAAGTATAACCTCTTGAGTGTCAGTCAATTGGTGACAAAGGCCATGTTGCCCTTTTCACAAGCCAGAACTGCAGGATTCTGTCATCCAAAGTTCTGAGTTTGATTGACAAGGTATTGGATGCTCACACTCTCCTGAAGGCCAACAGGACAGGAAGAGTGTATGCCTTAGATCTTTCCAAGAAAATAGATCTCAAAGGCCATCCTTGCCTATTTTCCAAGGCCTCTCCTCAAGAATCTAATCTATGGCATAGAAGGCTGGGACATGTTAACTTCAAGAACATGAATCAGCTGATACACCATAGTTTAGTAAGGGGAATGCCTATGAAGGAGTTCAAGTGTGAAAACAACTGCACTGCTTGTTTGAAAGGAAAACAGCACAAGGTTTCATTCCCACCTATTGAAGAACCAAAGTCCACTGCCTGCTTACAACTTCTTCACATGGATCTCTTTGGTCCTGTGAGAGTGATGAGCATGGCAAAGAAGAAATACTGTCTGGTAATTGTGGATGATTACTCCAGATTTGTATGGACTTTCTTTCTACATTCAAAGGATGAAGCTGCACAGAAGATCATAAACTTTGTGTTGTATGCTGAGAAGCAGTATTCCCTCTCAGTCAAGTGTATTAGAAGTGACAATGGAACAGAATTCAGGAACAATACACTTGATGAGTTCTACCTTTCCAAGGGAATAAAGAGGCAGTTTAGTATTCCAAGAACTCCTGAACAGAATGGAGTTGTGGAGAGAAAGAACAGGACCCTCATTGAAGCTGCAAGGTCTATGTTGGCTGATTCTGGACTGCCATTGACCTTTTGGGCTGAAGCTGTCAACACAGCATGCTATGTGCAGAATAGAGTGCTAATAAATCAGAGGTTGATGAAGACTCCATATGAAGTTCTACATCATTTGGCCCCTCTCATTTCATTCTTTAGAGCATTTGGGTGTCCCTGTTTCATTCTCAACACAAAGGATCAGCTCCAGAAATTTGATCCTAAGGTGGATGCAGGGTACTTTGTTGGTTATTCATCAACTTGCAAGGCATACAGAGTCTTCAACTGCAGAACAAAGATGGTTGAAGAGACTCTACATGTCAAGTTCAATGAATCTCCAAAGGACAAGATTCCACAAAGCCCTGTGGAGCTCTTTGATTTGGACATACTGCAATATGTTCCTTATCAATCTCCTGCTGTTGCTCCTGTCAACAGTTCACCACCTGGTGTTACTGCTGAAGATGATGATGATAGTAGTAATCACCTCTTCAGGTTTAGTGACCAACTGCCTGAGTCCTCTAAACCTGATGCTCCTGTAGCTCCAGCAGCACCATCCACAACAAATGCTGATGAGATTTCTGCATCCTCAACTTCATTTGAGTTGCCACCATCTTCATGGTTTCAAGAATCTGCATCAACATCTGCTGCTGCTGAAGGTCCTACAAACACTTGCACAGATTTGATTGTTTACCAAGAGCTGAAAAATCACCCAATGTCTCAAATCCTTGGTGATATCAATGCTGGTGTTTCAACCAGAAGCCAGTTGTCCAATTTCTGCTTCTATGCTCTCTTCATCAGTCAGCTAGAGCCAAAGAACTATCATGTAGCTTTGAGAGACAATGGATGGGTTGAAGCCATGCAGCTTGAGCTTCTTCAGTTCAAAAAACAGCAAGTGTGGGAGCTTGTTCCTCTACCCCCAGGTAAGTGTGCAATAGGCACTAAATGGGTGTTTAGGAATAAAACTGATGAAAATGGGCTAATTGTTAAGAACAAGGCCAGACTGGTTGTGCAGGGGTTTGCACAAGAAGAAGGTATTGATTATGATGAAACCTTTGCCCCTGTAGCCAGACTGGAGGCAATTAGATTGTTTTTAGCCTATGCTGCACTCCACAATCTTAAAGTTTTTCAAATGGATGTCAAAAGTGCTTTTCTATATGGTACATAAAAGAAGAAGTTTATGTGTGTCAACCACCAGGCTTTGAGGATAATAAGCACCCAGAATGGGTATATAAGCTTGATAAAGCTCTTTATGGGTTGAAACAAGCACCTAGAGCCTGGTATGAGACCTTATCAAACTTTCTTCTACAGAATAATTTCACTAGAGGCTCCATAGATAAAACTTTATTTATTAAGAAGGTGGATCAGCATAAGCTACTTGTTCAAATTTATGTTGATGATATTATATTTGCATCCTCTGATCCCCAATGTGTGAGGAATTCCAAAACTTAATGCAACAGAAGTTTGAAATGAGTGCAATGGGAGAATTACAGTTCTTTCTAGGTTTGCAAATCAAACAAAAAGCTGATGGAATTTTCATTCATCAGTCTAAATACACAAAAGATCTTTTGAATAAGTTTGATTTACAAAACTGTAAACCCTGTTCTACTCCCATGTGCAACACCACACAATTGGATGTTGATCAGAAAGGTAAAGCTGTTGATGAAACTCTTTACAGATGTATGATTGGTTCCTTGATGTATTTAACAGCTTCTAGACCAGATATTATGTTTGCTACATGTGTTTGTGCTAGATTTCAGGCTGCACCTAAGGAGTCTCATCTGATTGCAGTCAAGAGGATCTTTAGATATCTGCAAGGTACACAATCTCTAGGCTTATGGTATTCCACTGGACATTCTTGCAAATTAGTTGCTTTCTCTGATAGTGACTATGCAGGGTGTAAGTTGACCAGGAAATCAACTTCTGGTGGATGTCAATTCCTAGGCAACTGTTTGATTTCTTGGCAGAGTAAGAACAAACATCTGTTGCTACATCCACTGCTGAAGCCGAGTACATTGCTGCTGCAAGTTGTACATCCCAAGTACTCTGGCTTCAGAATCAACTTTTGGATTATGGCATTACAGAGACTAAGACTCCATTATTAATGGATAGTGCTTCAGCTCTTTGCATTGTCAAAAATCCAGTCCAGCACTCTAGGACCAAACATATAGAAATTAGACATCATTTTATAAGAGATTGTTTTGAAAAGGGTCTAATTAATCCTATGTTTGTGCCTAGTGCTGATGAGCTTGCAGACATTTTTACTAAGCCTTTGGATAGTTCAACTTTCCACAACCTGGTGTTAAGGCTTGGTATGCTGCAGCTAGAATAAGTGACAACTACTGATGATCTCAGTAATTACTGATGATCATTGGTAACCATGTCACATATAAGTACTGATGAGTTATTTTACCCTCAGTAGTTTTTATAACTACTGAAGGCTAAATGCTTTAAGTACTGTACTTTATCTGTTCTAAACTACTGATGTAGTTACAACTACTGATGCATTACAACTACTGAAATCAGTAGAAACAGATAAGTACTGATGTCCTATGAAACAACTGAAAACAGCAAAAAGGCTGATGAGTACGTGTTGAGGACAGTATGAAACAGCTGAAAGGCTATGAATTGACGACAACTACTGATGAGTACTCTCTCTTCAGTAGTTCACAAACTGCTGTTTCTTCATAAACAACTGAAGCAATACCATGTCTTCAGTAGTTTCACAACTACTGATGACTAACACCAAGTCTTCAGTTGTTTACAACAACTGATGGCACAACGGGTCTTCAGTAGTTTCACAACTACTGATGACTAATACCAAGTCCTCAGTTGTTTCAACATCTGAAGTCCAACTTGTCTTCAGTAGTTTTTTTTAAAACTACTGATGCCTAAATCAGAGACTTCAGTTGTTTCAACGTCTGATTGTAAACACCATGTCTTCAGTTGTTTTATAACTGCTGACCACACCAATACCATCAGTCGTTTCAAACCTCTGAAAGTTAATACCACGTCATCAGTTGTTTCAAATACTGATGACTAACACCAAAACCTTCAGTCGTTTCATAACCCGTACCCTATATATATCTGATCCCTCTTTCAGAGTTTTTCATTCTTTCACGACCTAAAATTTCAAAAGCTCTGAAAATCTTTCACCTTCATTAATGGCGACCATGCAACTCAAGCCTCGACACAACTGTGTCGCGTACCTCACTAAATCGCCCTTCTGGACCAAATTCGATAATGCTATAGATCTTATGGTCCAATCACCACTGAAAACGCCTTCCTCCTAAATCCAATCATTTATGCCGATTCGCTACATCAGTTTTGGACGAATGCAACTGTTAATGGAGAATCTATCCATTCGTCCATCAACTCTCATAAGGTGGTCATCTCTACTGCTACCATCCGCCAGATATTACTATTAGATGATGCTGCCTACCCTGTTGGATATCCTAAGCGCCAATTGATCTTTCATTTGGACAACATGGATATCAAGGCGATCTTAGTGCTTCGACCATCCTGAAGAAACATTTTCCAGATGCTGAACGATTGATATTTCATATGGTAAATGTTTGCCTGGCCTCGAAGACTTCTTCTTGGGATCAACTGTCTTCCAGATGGCAACAGGTACTGTTCTCTATCCTTGAACAAGAACCACTAAACTTTTCTGAAATAATTTTTCTTGAAATCAAGGATATGGCCACAAAACCACTTTCTAACCGTTGGATACTATATCCTCGGTTTATAATGGCCATAATAGAGAATCAGCTTTCTGCTGAGGGACTAGTTGGTCTGGGAGTCCCTGCTTTGGCTGTATTGCCGGAGGTATACTCCCGACACAACACTGACCAAACTCTTAAACAGGCTGCCAAGCTGCGCAAACCCACGCAGCTGGAACCCACAGCCTCCACTTCCACATCCAAAGTCCCCTCCAAACCCACAAAGAAGAAGCCTAAGAAGGCTACTCAGGGAGTTGAGTCCCCTGAGGATGCTCCTGCTGCACCAAAGCAGGTTATCTCTACTGGAAATAACCCCCCAGTAGAGACTATGACTCCACCAACCGAAGCCGCTCAGGTTTCCTCTCAAAAGGAACCTGATGCAACCACTCAAAGGGAAGCCACACTGCTGGGATCCTCCTCACTTGAGGGGATTACCATTGAAGAGCACCACTCGCCCCGGGTGCACACTGCTTCCACACCCTCTCCTGATGCAACCGCCCCTCAAAGCCCTACAATAATTGTTGCAAAAGTGCTGACGCAGTTGCATTCCTCACCCCCCACCCAGACACCAATCACTACTGGGATAACCTCAACACCTGAGGGGGAGGATCACAATGCTTCTGTCAACCCACAGCACAGGGGTTATCATGTTCCATCTCCTGGTGTAGACAAGGAGGTGCGACCTTCTGGTGAGGCTGCCACTGCCTCTGACTCAGCAAATGACCAGGATGCAGTTGGTAACATCTCTAAGACCTCACCAGCGGCAACAGCTGATGAAGGACATAGTCCTGAGGCTGGAAGTCCCCAGAACCAAGAACAAGGGGCACATGCTATAATTGATCTACACTCAAGGCATGTTAATCCTGACTCTGTCAGGAGGTCAGGTGATTCAGTATCAACTGATGATGACCTGAGCTTCTTCTATGATGTAGTTGCTCAAAACACCATCCTAGAGGATGAGGTTAGCAGACTCAAAGAGCTGCTGGCCAAGATGTCTCAGGATGAAAGTCCATCTGCCACCACAATACACCCACAGATGGCACCTTCTTCTGAAGGTCCCCTAACACTGAGCCAATACATACTTCCAAGCCACCAGCCTCTGCTTTTGGCACTGATTCTCAGGAACAGAACCATCCTGATCAATCAGTTGCTAACCTTCAAAAATCCCTACCTCTCATCACTCCCATGATCACAGATATAGTGATCAAAGCCATTGATGAGAGGCTTCCTACAATAATACAACCCCTGGTGGAGAGTTGGTGACCAAATCACTTTCTACTGCTCAAACCCTTGCACCCAATGCAACCAAAAAGGGGGAGAGTCAGTCAGTTAAAGGAAAAAGGAGAGGACAGATGGGAGAAGGAGAAGAATCAGAGAAGGTAAATGAGAAGGAGTTGGCTGTTATAAGTGTGGAGGAGACTGTTTGATCATGAGAAGGAGAAGGAGAGTGAGAAGAGAGCTGAAGTGAATGAAAGTCAAAAAGACTTTCATGTCACATATCAAAAGAGGAAAGAAGGAGAGTCTGAGAAGGAGAAGGAGCTGAATGATATGGTGAAAGAAGCTGATGCCAACCATAACCGTTCAATGGATAAAATCATTGATCAGTATATAGGCAGGTTTTGACATCCAACAACTAGACTCCGAGATCAGAAGGTTGGAGACAGAGGAGATCAACTCAAGATGGGCTAGTTATGATGCCTTAGAAAGAGAAAGGCTGGAGATAATGATTAGATTTGTAGCCAAATACTTGGGAAGATCTCTGATAGAAATAAGGGCCTGGACCAGGGACAACATCTTGGCAATAACCACCAAGATTTGTTCGTCTGAAGCATACTCCAAGGTTTAGTGATTGAGGCATTAAATGAAGCTGGGGTTGGGAACCGAAAAGAACTGACAAAATTTACTAAAGCCTCCCTTACAGCCAAAATGCTAAAACAGTCTGAAAAGCCTCTATCCTCAAAATCACTACCTCCACAACCCACTAAAACAACCCCTTTACCCTCTAACCAACCATCCAACCCACAAAACCAAATCCTTTACCCCCAAAACCCACTGCCAGTGATGTACCTAGACAAAAGAAAAGAAAGGTACTGAGGGCTGATGAAGAAGAAGAGGAGGATGAAGACAGACTGCCACTCTCTGCAGTTATCACTTTGCCTAAGGCTAATCCAATGTCCATCACTCCTGCTTCTCAAATGCATGATGTGATGATAAAGATTGAAGAGGAACAGATGCAAAGACATGATGAGGAAATGCTGAAAAGCATTGACAAAGCATATGCCACATCCTCTTCAATGATTAGCATGAAGAAAGAAGTCTTAAGATTGTACACCCTTGCTAATACCTTTCAATACCAAAGGGAAAAAGTAAGGATATGGCCTGATCCTAGGGTGGCACACAGGATTGTCAAGAAAGAAATTCCTTCAAAATACAAGGGCCAAGTGAAGAGGGTTGTCGACGAAGACATCACTGTGGTTCTTGTAGTGTCCCCCTGGGAAATTGTAGAAGAGTTCAAGAAAGCTTATGAAGCCAAACAACCACCCCAAAAGATGTTGGAGAATAAAATCATAAAGAAGGGATTGGTTTACAAAAGACTTGAAAACTTCAAACAAGATGAGCTCAACCTGCTCTTAGAAGGGACTCATCCAGATGAGTTTGCTTACAGACAAATAACCACGGTTGAGCTCAAGAATGGAAAACAGGCCAAGTACATCTCTGAAGTGTATGGCCGAGAAGGATTGTTTGATGGTGTGCCCGAGGTGCTGACAATGGATGAGCAGATCATGTTTCTAAGGGCTTACACCAGGGAATCCTATAGGCTGATACACGGGAAGTAGATCTCATGGTTGGGGTAACAGCTCAGTGTCCAAGTCCCCAATACAGAGCTCCCAACCATATCATGCAAAACAGATCATCAGAGACTTCTTCCCAGGCCGGTGCTGAAAAAGGGTCACTTCTCATCTGATCAAGAGGATAAAAAGACCAATCTATCTGCCAAAATAAGTGGGACTCGTCAATAACTTAGAGGTTTTGGCTGCATTGGTTCAGGGGAGTTTGTTGGACCAAAAGAACCAATGAGCCTGATCAGAGAACCTCTAAGTCCCACAGGACATCACAACAGCTGAAGAAGACCTGATCAGCTGTTCTACAAAGTCTGAAGAATACAACTGCTGAAGTATTCTGAAGTACTGAAGACAAAGACTGAGACAACAGCTGAAGATCTAAAGTCTGAAGACTTCAACAAGTACTGAAGACAAAGACTGAAGATCAACAGCTGAAAGACAAAGTCTGATGTTCAAGTACTGAAGACATCAGCTGATGCTAACAGCTGATGACAACAGCTGAAGAGGGCTTCTTCAGTTGTTGTGATGGTTTTTCTTCATCAGTAGTTTTCTTTTCCTTTCAGTAGTTTGTTTACTTTTCTGTAGTTTTGTTTCCTTTTCAGTACTTGTAAACAACTGAAGAGGTTGTTCTTCAGTTGTTGTAGTATCAGTAGTTTTATGTTTTTCAGTAGTTGTAAATAAGATGTTTAACACTTAGGAACATTTGTAAGAAGATGTCAGTTGTTGACATCTTCAGTAGTTGTTAAACATCAGTAGTTATAAAACGGTTACATGTCACTTTCAAGTGACATCAGCCTACGTCATTCTTTCCTTTATAAGGAAGGATGACTCACCTGTAATCGTGCCATTGAGGCCGACAATCTTAATGCAATATTCCTTTTGTCAGATATTTCTCTCTCTATAACAAAATTCTTTTATCGCTTTATATCGAATGTTCTTGCTTGAATTTGTCTAATTCTGAGCTATTCCGCTGCTATATCTGTTCAATCGATTAAACAAGAGCTGAGATCCTAACACGATTGGCCTATGCGAATGGACCATACCATGCATAACTCATACGATGACTCAGTCGCACGACTGAACCCGTGAGACTGATCAGTCGTATTATGTAACATAATTGGGCTCAGTCGCATCGACTGACACCAAGTCGTGCGATGAAATCAATCCATGTTTCAATCGCACGACTGAATCAACTAATGGTTCAGTTCCGCATGAATGAACAATACAACTATAATACAACCCAATTCGTGAAAAAAAAGGAGCATTCTCTATTTTTCGACTCCAGAATGTCCTAGCCGCCAGAAGCCTCCATTTGATACTCCCGTTCATAGAACGCTATAGATCGATTCCTAATCGATCTTACGTTGATTCAATACTCTATGTGATTTTACGTGCGTTCTCACTGATTGGATCGCCATCAATAGGATTCCGCACATTTGGTTTGGTTTACACGTTAATTATTCAGTATTTCACATTCAATACCAGGTTCTAACATATTACAGTCGCATATCGTACAATTCATACAAGAAATCTGAGGGAAACTTTGCCTGGTCATACTTAGAAACCTCTACTAAGGGAGGTTTAGTCAAACTATTTTCTCCCAATCACTTTGAGTTATTTTTAATGAATGATAATCTAATTGGTGGTATATGGAATGTAGTTGCCTCTATGACTATTATGAAAGTTTACGGTAATAAGCTGCTATGAATTTAGTCAAACTATCATAGGCAACAGCCTACTAAACTAGTGCTTGTCTAACCAGTTAAGGCCAAACCTCACATAGGCAAACCTATCTTAACCAAATGTGGCATTGTCACACTTGTCTACGCCAAACCTATCTTTGATACTTTTATGGCCAAATGTCCAACCTAGTCCAGACTCAAAACTCTATCCCAAATGTTTCAGGCCTTGTCTTAGAGAAACTTCCACTTGCTTAGTACATGGGTCAAATAGTGTATGTATCAATATTTCAAAATGTGAAATAAGACGCAATAGACCAGTGATCCCTTATATAGAAAGCAGGAAAATTGCTAATTGTCACACCCTGACCACGGCGGAATTATCAAGGCGAACGATCTGAATGATTGTTCATAGCACATGGAACTAAATAAGTTGGAATAATATTAAATACCATTTTATTGAACAATACAAGACAATTAGTCATTACAATACACAAAGATATAACACAATATAAGATTTTAATTAAACCAAGTCCAAGTCCAATATGAGCAAGAGAGTTTCTCAAATAGCAATCCTGAAACATGTTAAAAATAAAGGGTCAACTAGAAATTTGGTGAGTTTCCATGGTTGAATGGTAATATATATATATATATATATAAGATTTACAAGTAGCATTCATGTAAATAGTTGAATTATGCAAGTTTATAAAACCATAAGCTACAATCAACCTTGACCAAGAATAAGTTTACAAGTTTATAACGATTAGCTAAGTGTATTTGGTTCCCATGATGAACAAGCATACGTCATCAGGAGCCGCAATACATCGGCTTTAGCACCAATAGGATTATCAGACTCATAGATCTATGACGTCGCAAGGCTAGCAATAGTTAATGATTATCAACATATAATGTATCTCATATAACACTCACAATAATACCAATAACCATGACAAAAAGGTAAAGATGAATTGCATGTGCATTTACAAGTATCAAGATGTTTACAAATGTAAGTTTATAAAGTTAACATGTTTCACCCTAAAAGGTGTGAAATAAAGTAAAAAGGGGCATGGAGAACTCACATGTATAATGATGGTTGTAGAGTACATAAGAAAGCTTGGATGTTCAAGAGTCAAAGGTGATATCCTAAAGGATAAAAAGAAACAATAACTTGAGATTGGAATTCATTACAAGAAGTTAGGCCATGATTGAGAATGCCAAAAAGTGAAAGGTAGATTGAAAAAAGATTATTGCACCAATTTCAGATTCTGGACAGAATGTTTTGTACGTGTTTGAATAGGTTATTTTAAAAATAGAAAACGATTTCATAAAAATATAAAAATTTATAGTTGACTAGTTTAGATTCTTCTGGATGACTTTCGTTTAGAAACATTTTTATGAAAAGACCCGTAAGTAAGTAGCACAAGACAGAAGGTGCTGAAATACGCACTTTTCTTGTGAAGGCTATCGTTGTGTCATCCGATTGAGTTTGAAGACGTATAATTGTCATTGAAAAGGTTATTTGATGAACTTAATATTGGACTCTGATTTTACTAAAATTTAGTTTTTATGACCAAGTTATGGTTAGCTTAAGTCAGACTATATTATGTCAAATATATAGTAAGGCACTAATGACTACTTTTAAAATTGCTAAAGCATGAAACGGGTTAGTACAAATTTATTATGTTTATATATGGTATATTAGACTTAATTTGAGTTATAAAAAAAATATTTCAAGACTTTGTCATAACCATCATTTAGAGAAATAATCTTGTGGAATAACCTAATGCGGCGGCATAGTCGTCCATATGCAAATAGGATTCTTTGTTTACATTAGTGTGTTCTTAGGTTGATTTAGGAATGTTAGTGATTATTATAATATTAGTAAAAGTTAAAAGGTTAATGATCAAATGATAATGATTAGAATTAGAAGATATTTAGTAGAAGAAGAATAAAAGTAAAAACGTAAAGTCATGGAACAATTTGATGTTAGGATGATTGAAACAATATAGAAATGTATATCATAAAAGCAATATCAGATTACCTTAGTCTTATAAAGTTCTTGAAATTACTTGTAAAAGAAAATTCTTGAATTTGATCAAAACCAAATAATGAAAGAAAGATTTGTTAGTGTGATTTTTAAAGAATAAGCAAATGAAAAATGAGGCCAAAGCCTTGCTTTTATAGTTGATGTTAGAAGGAGGTTATGAATGATGTTAATGGTGAGTTACAAGTCTTTCAAAAGGGGGTTATGATTAGAATTTAATATAAATATAAAATTCAATAGATTAAATAAATAAAATAATAATTACAATTTAAACTCTAAATTTAATTAAACAACTTCTTTTTTTAAATCTTTATAGACTTTATAAATCTCACAAGAACTTGTGATTTGATTATTTATTTTAGTTGAATATTTTAAATCTTATAGATATTAATAACATTTTAACATTTATAAAATTATTTTATAAATTACAGAATTTATGTTAAATTGATTAAGTGATACATTTATTATTTTTGGAACATATAAATAAATAAAATGACTAAATAATGAATTTGATTTACAAGATTGATTCAAACGGGTTTGGGTTTATACTTTGAAAATAAGCGGATGTTACACTATTATACCACTTGCCCTCAAGATCCTTATTAATACACCTCTTTACTTCGAGTTCCTTACCAATATTATTCAATGTTGTTATCTCATCCTCATAAAAGCCTAAAGACCTTACCTTATAAAGCAGAGCATTAAGTCCATCTCACAAAAGGTATGATACCTTGTTTGCTATCATATTAAGAGAACTAATTTAGCATACACATAAAGTACCTTGCCTAGAACTGAATCAAGGGTATAAATTGAACCAATAGTTAAGAAAGTCATACACTATTTGACACACCTACTCATGTTAATAATTTTACAAGATTATTATGTAGATCAAAACATATCGTGGGCCTTGTCAGCGTTACGAAGTTAACCTATCCTTTCTCTATGCTGCTTTTTTCATAATTAGCTTCATACTTTACTTTCACGATTATTATTTGGTCAAGCTACCCTTTCTCGTGTAGCATTTTGTTTCCTTTCCATATGGTAAATTTCCCTAACTTTTCTTCAACTAAGGAGACTTACTTGATCCCATAATAGGAATCCTAACTAGGATGACTTGGCTGATCTTATCTATGAAAATCTTGTTTGGTAATATAGTAAGAAACCTATGCATTCCTTATTCAAGTAAAATCCTACCTACCTCACTTGATCATATGGTAAAGCCTTGTGTACCTTGCATGTATATATGGTAGAAAATCCTTTCCTTGCCATATGGTAAGATACCACATCTACCAACATTTTAGGATAACTTAATTGACTTACCTAGCGTCATGTAAGAAAAAACTTATCTCATAATATGTTAAGGAATTCTTGCTGACTTTATGTTAAGAAAACCTTAACTAATTAAAAGTCAAGGGAAGTTAGAAAACTATTTTTTTCATGGAATTCAAAATGTTTTGAAAGATTAATTAGTTTAGGTACATTATCCTCACCACCTTCAGCTATCTTAAGGAGATTTAGCTAAGTTGTTTTCTCCAACATGAGGTGTTTATGGAGAATGACATGCTATATTTTCCTCATTGCATTCGGTTATATTATCTTTTCCTATCACCTCTGCCAAAACTATACCTACAATAACTAGTTGGTCAAAAACATTGTCACCGATACTAAGGACATCCAATCGGCAAGTCGCTTCCTGGCCACACTCATCCTCATTATAGCTAAGAATCTCTCTTTAGCAAAAACTTATTGGCCATATCATTAGTGCCAAAAACATCCTCTTAACAAGTATTGTTTGGCTAGCTAAAAATATCTCTTTGGCAAGCAACTTCTAGGATTAATTCTTTATCACGAATACCAAAAACATCCTTTAGATAAGTAGCTCCCTAACCAAATCCCTTACTTTATCTTTGTTTTATCCTCTTGGGAAAACAACTTTCATGCCACATGACAAGAGCTAAGGATCAAAAGACCACCCAAGGAATCATATATAACATTGTCATATGATAATCACCAAATCCCAGCCTAAAGTAAATATGTGTCACCTAACTTTAAGGTTAAGTAGTCTCATTTAACCTCATGAATGGAAACCTCACTATAAAAAAGAGTAACAACATCATAATTACGAAGTCATCATATAGAGAAAGTGCTTAATGGGAAAAATAAAGGAAAAACACTTAGAGTAGCACCAAGCTTACCCTAATAAGGGAGAATAGGCTTTTATTCCAAAAAATGGAACTTCAATCAATCACAAGTGGGCGGCTCAATCCCATCTACTTACATATAGTCACTTGAAATGCTAGCTATTTTAAAGAAACCATATCTTTTGCTTAAAAACTCTTCTCATCGGTTAGGGTATCTTATTCTCATTTAATAATTTCTTGAGAACCTTAAATTACCGTTTACAAAAGGAACCTTACTTGGCCATAGGCTAGGTGAATCCTACCAAGCCTAAGCTAGAAATACATTACCTGATCACATATCAAAAGCACCTTCATGACTAAGTGTAAAGAAAACTTTTTGCTAAGGTAGGACAAATTAAACAACTTTCTCCTTGTTTGATATAACATATGTTGGGAGAATGATATGTTGTGAGGATCATCGCCTATACGCTCATTCTACATTAACTCCCACAACAAGATAAAAATTCAAAGAAAATAGTGAAAGACTAGATCTGAAAAACGTGGATCAAGTTATGCACAACCATGCTTAGAATCAAGCTTGCACCTGACTCGAGGACTAATGACGTATGTCTTATAATTGACCAACCATATGACCCAATAACTTAGTGGGCCACCCAAAGCCTATACTAGCCAAGCCCATTAAGCTTTCATACTTCTTTATAAATAGAGGGTCCCTTCATATAAACCCGTCTCATTTTGCAGTAACAAATACCCATTACTAGCATCTCTTTTATCTCTCTAAGAAAAAACATCTCGCTACCATTATCATCCTATTCTAGACAAGGAAGGAATCCTTGCCTTACATAAAAAGGATCCTGATTTCCTTTCATGTCATATTACAACCCCATAAAGGGAAGCTTCATATCATAACATATATTCCATTATCACTTATTTTATATACATTAACTTATATATTTTATATATTAAGTGTCTTTGATTATCATAATCAAATAACTAACTTGAGCATCAGAGTGCCTTCGGGGTTAAATCCCTTAGGCCATCTAACGTAGATCTCATTTGTTGTTGTAGCTTAGATCCAAGCTTAGAAAGCTAGACATGGGTCAACCTGAGATTATGTCCGACCCAGATTCTGTTGTAGTAACAAAAAGATAATAGTTTAAGTTGTAATTTATCATTCAAAAGAACTTTTTTTTCTACTCCTTGTTGGTTCATGTTTTAAAGAAAAAAAACAACTTAGATAATCATTTCAATTGTAAAGAAATCAAAATCTTACTAACCAACAAATACTTTAAACTCAAGTTTATCAGTCTTGATAATAATGTTTATGACCCGAATAAGGCTACCACTTTTGCAAAATATGTATATTGTCAATAACTCTCTTTTATAAGTAGAATGTCATATTCTTCGAAGAGGACTTGCTTAATAAGCAATTACCTTGTTGCATCAAAATTGTGTTTATACCATAACTTGAGGCATTTATTTCAATCATAAAGGTTCTTTAGAGTTAGGGAGAGCCAGAACTCATGGTTAGATCAAGGTTAACTTTAAAGCCAGAAAAACTAAGCTGGCCTTTATAGTCCACTAGAAGGAATCATTCTTTATAGCTAAGTTAGTGGTCTTGCAAGGATAACATAATTCTTCATAAATATTCTATTCTATCCGATTAGTCTAAAAAATACTTAAGAAGAAGGAATAGGTCATTTCCATATGACTTCAGAATTAGTTGGATCAGTAATAATGACTTAATATGATATTATATGGCCCAACTATTCATTTCTTTAGCCCTTTACACAATTGCTTTCTTGAGCCACCAACTAGTTCCGTCTTAACAACTCCAATACAATCTTTAGAGAAAGATGAAGTTATTATAAGGATTGTATACTAATATATCATCAAAAAATACCATAATATTTTCCTTAAGTGCTTCCTAATAACATGATTCATCAAACTCTAAACTATAAAAGTAGCATTGTGTAACACCCCAAATCTTCAAAGGAATATAAAAAATAGAAAAGAACAAAGTTTTGGGCATAAAATGTCAATATAGCAAAGATAACTTTAGAAAATGGATGCATTATGAATTTTTAACCTTAAAAACCACTATATAAAGGAAGGAACCACCCACATGAAGATTTCTTGCTTTTAGAGGTTTCTAAATCAGGTTTCAGAGAGAGAGAAAATGCACATGTAGCGAGATAAAGTCAAAAAAGCTTGAAAATATGTATATCTTCATAGATCTAAGCTAGGATGTGATTTGTGTGTGTAATAATCTAGTTATCGTGTTAAAGTTTGTATTTTTATGTGTACATGCTTATATCAAGCTAAAGAGGATCATGGTTATAGGGTTTCTAGTATTCTTCATCTAGTGAGTTTTAGACTCCTATATTTTAACATTTCATTTATAACTATTTTATATAGAGTTATGTTCTCTTATGTAAAGTTTGTATTTTTATCATGAAAAGCGTGATTTTGTGGGTTTTATAGCATATTTAATGTGCTTGAATGTTGTTGCATGAAATACTAGTTGGTTGGAGTCTATATAAGAATTTAGACAAAAAGGATGGTCACCCACATGTGATATTCTAGCCCGATGCTAAATCCTATCACCCGTATAATCCCTCTTAGGCAAATTTCGAAATCTTAGGTTCATCAAAATATAAACATGTTCACCAGATATGAATGCCTACCCGTATCTGTCTAAACTTGGTAATAATTTAGAAGGCTAGTCACTCGTATTTGATTTGTTCAACAACATCTGAACCCTTCACCCAAACATGACCACACTTAGGCAAATTCCAAGAGCACTATTCACCCGTATCCGTTTTAATCACTCACATATGATCACCATTAGGTGAATTTCTTAGAGGTTAGTTCGCCCGAATATGAACAATTTTTTATCCTACTTTAAATTAGATTGTGGTTTACCATGTACAACACTAAACCGAAACTTCAAAAGTATCTTGAGAATAAGAATAAGAAATATTACCCAAAGTTGATATTCTATGATGCTAGAAATGTTCGTTTTTAAACTACCCAGTTTTAACGAAGGTAGTAAAAGGTATATAGACTCAACACTTGTATATTATATAATTATTTTTGCGTAAGTGTTTTAATATCTTGAACTTGTGGATTTTAATATATGTAGAATAATTAGTTATTTCGGTTAAAGTGTTGCTTCTGAGTCCTCATTTAGCACGGGAGGGAGAGTTTTGAAAGCTTATAGAAATACTTTGTCAACGCCACTTGTTGAAGCACTTGTTTGGACACATAATTGGATTCATGGGTCAAGCATGAAAATAGGCGAAAACGGTGGTGACTTTACAAGCTTTAACAACCTTAGTTTATATATCTTCATAGTTTTTATTTGAATTTTAATTTGTGTTGTTTATATATATTAGTTTTTACTCTTTTCTTAAAAAATATTTCAGAAAAAAACGGAACCAATTAACATAAATGTTAAGTGAGATTAACTTATGGGTGCGGCTAAATATGAAACCGAAGAAGATTTTAGACGTATTCATAGGTAAGCACTAAGCAACAACATATCTAATTTGGTTTGTATCATGCTTAAATGCTCATGATATCTAATAGATTATATGATTTGTAAATTTAGATGAAAATCATTTTTTTCTTGAGTTAGAGTTTTAAATTTTGATGGCCAACTATTTTGTTTAGTCACATGATGCTCTGGCCAATTATAAAATGGTTTCAGACCCAGCTCAAAACTCATCGGGTATGTATCGGTTATTTATCCGTCAGGTATTAAGCATACGCATGAGTAATCAGGTATACCATTAATTTCTTGAATAATACCCATCGGGTATACCCGTCGGGGATCTCTTCGACATTTCGGCCAAATCTCTTTATCTGTGTCTCTATATGTTGTCCGGTGTCTTACTTTCGATAGCGGCTAAGGTCTGAAGGGGAACCAAAAGTGTGATTATTGAGTTACTCAAGTAGGATATTAAAAGAATGACTAAACGATAGAAAATTGGAACTAAAGAACTTGAAGATAATATGATATAATTAAATTAACTAATTAATTAATCGTAAATTGGAGTGATACTGCCTACCTAATAAAATGAATATTAGAGGTGAGCGGAGCAAGGGCGATGGGCTGGCACGATGGGGAAGAAGACCTGCCTCGCGCCATTGAAGACAAAGACGCTACGAGTCGTGCTTAACGTGAGGAAGCAACGACTCTACACTCACTGGAATGCTCCTAAATAGAAAGCCTCCGGAGAACGTTTTCGTCGCCGTTAAATGCGAGAGAGAAGTCTCCAAAGCTGCTATGGTTTGGGCTCTCACTCACGTCATCCACCCCGGGGACTCCATTACACTGTTCGCCCTATCAACCAGCCTTAGTGCAACTAAACCTTGACTTGAGATGAGATTGAAAAGGAGCTATAATTGTCATAAGCTGCTTTGGGATTGTAAAGCCGTATATTATGATTTAAATTACATAAAAGTAAAAATTATTTTGGGTATATAATCGAGTAAACGAGTATGTTTAATCGGAGAAACGGGTACGTCATGTAATACCATGTCCGCCGTACCCACAAAAATAATAAAAACCAATCCCATACCCGAGCCGCTTCCATACTCACTTACCCAAACCCATACACGTTCCAAATATCTCCGGTTTCGAGTATTTCTATCAGGCTCGAATTTGACTGTCATCCCTAATACTAGCCTCGAAGAATTATACAAGATCACAAAAAAAGTGTACAGATTCAGCTTACTTCGTAGTAATAGACGGTTTTAGTAGCTTCCCGATTCCCTTGGTACCAAAACCGATGGAAGTCATGTTTAGGTACGGTAATCAATTGTTATGATTTTTTTGTGAAATTAGAGGTAATAATAGTTGCAACCCTCTACCAAAACGTATCGTTTTCAGTTATATTTTATTACGGCAGATTAAAAGTGTTAAGAAAAAAATGAAAATCAAAAGCCTAAGTGTAACTTTGTTTTTATGTCTGGTGGGTTTTAACATGGTAAAGAGAGAACTGAATCAAGTGCATGAATTGTTCAAAAAACTGAGACAACCGTCTTAACTTTAAGAAACCAAACTAAAGACACCGACGACTTATATATGTATTTTGAATCTATTACGAATTGATTTTGCATTGTTTTCATGTTTTGTGCTTCTGCTCTATTAAAGATATAATCATTAAATCTCTAAGTTATACGCGCAATTGAGACAAATGCAGGAAAGCCTACCCCGCATGCTGGTTGCTTGAAAACTTGAGTTTCAAAACAAACAAACATAAAATAATAATAATAAATAAAAATAAAAACAGTCATCAGTAAAACAATTGTTCAAGAAGATAAAAGGTAGAAAGATCACAAACATCTCAAAGCAAATTCATAAGAAACAGATTTGCTCGGCGGAGTTATCATGATAACGTTGTAGCAACTCCGGTATTCAATCCTTGTTCATTTGTCTAGAAGGATACACCCCTCCGACTTCAATAAGCTCATGCATATCACTGCAACATCACAATTATTACACATTTTCACAATAAAATAATATTTGTTACTTTATCGTACCTGATGCTGCTGAGGTTGTGGTTGTGCTTGTGCTTGTGGCTGTGGCGGCTGTTGGACTTGGGGGTAACCACCATATCCGGCATAACCCCCATAGTACATAGCAGCAGGATCTTGTGCAACAGGAGCATATCCATAAGTCTCATATCCCTGTCCATAACCATAGTATCCGCCACCATTGTACTGGCTTTGCTCCACCTGAGGCTGAACAAATTCATAACATCACTCATTGTGTCTTCTTTGTTTATTTGAATAATTGTTTTTTAATCAATATTAATAAAAAAAATATGTATACTTCTTATGAAACTAAATTAAAAATGTAGAAAAAAGTGCATTGGGGATGCTTGAACAAACCTGTTTACTTGAAGGACTACGACCCCATGAAAGTCGCACGGTTGTCCACCCAACTGAGTTCCTTGCAACATTCGCAGTGCTTCTTCAGCACAGCTTCTGCACGTGCATGATAATAATCAAGCAAGCAAATGTGTTTAGTTATTTATAAATATTATCCTTAATCCATTACAAAACTAGGAAAAAATGCATACCTGTCAGCGAATTGAACAAACCCACACCGCTTGCCAACGGGGATCTTCACATGAACTAATTGTCCATATTGACTGAACGCTTGTTTTAGAACATCATCTGTAACATTAGGATCCAAACCACCCACAAATATCTGCAATCAAAATTATCAAGCTTGTGAGATCTTTTGTTGTAAAGGTATATGAAGTCTTGCTATGAAACAATTACTAACAGTTGTATTATTTGGATCTTCTTCATTCTGTGTTCCCTGGGTATTCTGGTATGAAGCTGAAAGTAAAGGAAACTTAAATGACGTTAAAAGATGGAGATAACTGCAATCCTGATTCCAGCATAGAACTGAGAGGCAAAATCAGATCACACCAATAAACTATAATAGATAGAACATTCTAGATGTTTAGCCACACACACTGATGACAAAGTACAATCAGAAAACAATAACTGTCATCCATTATAAAAAAACAAAAGTTTAGACACGGGTGTTGTGAAATCAGAGCAAAGAACCACATATAAAAGTAAACTGGTTGGTTGCTTGAACTGAAGAACCAAACAGATGATGTTTTTCATCTGTTGTCTTGTTTCCCCAAGCTCGTTTACATTGTGAATGCACAGTACAAGATAGTGACAATTTCTGTTCATGGTAATAATGTTTTGTTATAGTCAACTTAAACAACACATATATACAGATTATCATCTCTTAGCTTTTTTCTTTTGAAGTCAGATTAAAAGTCTCGAAACTGTGATGAAAAAGATATTCTCCACACATAAATACTGAACGAAGAAACAATTCACTGAATTCAAGCATGGATCCCCAAGAAGCCAACAGAGAAGGGCCAATTCTAACTCGCATCAACTAAAGTACTTTCTTCACCTCAATCCTCATGAGGTTTATTTCCAGCAACAAAGTACCCATGTAGTAGTGCACTTCTAACTTTAGGAAAGAAATTTTGGTGAAAAGTACAAGATCAGGATTATGGCAAAGTAACGTAAACTTTAAGGTAGAGAGACAATGATAATGAACATAAAAGCTTCCAAAAGATAAATACATCCGAGTAAAAAGTAAAATACCACAAAGACAGATGTAACCAGAAACAAAAGTGATTTTGGTGGTTGTTGAAAAGAAAATGCTGACAAAAGAACAATTGAATGGCAGGAAGTAATAAACTAAGTGGAAGGAAAGACCAATAGTAATAGACTTGGATTAAAAAAAAGGTAATCAAATTACAGCATAAGGTTGCCATGAGGAACTGAAATAAAAAAAGGGCAATTTAATGGCTTAAAATGTAAAACTGACCTAAGCAAGGGCACCCACTATAGGGGTAACTATTTCTGCTGGAATCAGTGCCAGGCCCTTACATGATAGAGCCTCTTGATACCCTGCTTTGAGACAACAGTTCTTATAAGCTTTTGAATGTTTTATACATCATGAGTATTTAATGCCCAAAAATTGCTCAAAGCACGGGAAGGAAATGACTCTGCAAGCTCAAGAACAACTTCTGAATTTAATGCAATACTAATGAATTTAACTTGAGAACAACATGCTTGTACCAACGAATGGTGAAAAAAAACTAACGCATAAAAGTTCATAAAAACAAATAACATATATGTAAGAGTAAAAACTAACATGACTGATATCCAAAATCACAGTTTAATCATGTACCTTTCGGGTATTGTTGTGCACCAACAGGATTTTTGTTAGCAGCAGGCCCAATGCGCATTGGTCTGGTTGAACATAATCTCCCATTCATCTCAGTCATTGCACGTAGTTGTTCAGTTTCATCTCCAAACTTGACAAATCCATACCCTTTTGTGCGTCCTGTCATCCGATCAGTTACAACTTTTGCATTCTTTACAGATGGATAATGAGCTCTAAATGTCTCCTGTAATGTATAATCCGTAACATCAGCTGCCAAATCCCCAACAAATATGGTATAATCTGGAGAACCATCTCGTTTTTCACCAACGCCAAAGGAAGCCCAGTTCAGCCTGAAGTTTTGCTCAACGTTAGGCATAAGAGTACCATTGTATGTCTGCAAATGCCTTTCTGCAGCAGCACGACTAACAAACTCAATGAAGCCATAACTTTCTGATTGTCCAGTTTGCTTGTTACGGATAACTTTAGCAGAAATCACCTGCAAGCGATAACATGACTTCAAATCATTCATGATAGGAAGAATTATATGCATTTAAGTAATAACAAACACACAAAAACAGTCTTGAATACACAGAACAATCTGGGCAGGAACAGATAAGGAAAAAAAATACAAATTACTCAATTTGGTAAAGAAAGAAAGAGGCAACCTTGCCCTCCTAATGTCAAGTGATGGGACAATCATTAAATCAGGGGTTGAGTTAATTACTGGATGTCATGTCGATCATGTTGAATGTTTTATGTTTCAATTTAAACCTGCTACATCCTTAAACTTCCACAGAAAGGTTCGAAAACCACCTTATACTTTGTGTTATTCTAAAAAGTGTCATACTCAAAGTATAACAGACCAAAAAAGATATTAGCACAGGATACTTACAACCTACAAATCTCAAAACATAAGGCTTGTCAAAATAAACCAGTGCTCATAAAAGAAGACACATAAATAACACGGATCAGTAAAAGAGAGATGATGTTATGAATATATGACTATTACTCCACCATAATAGATCCAAATTGTTACCAGCACATCAATTTTGCTCATTACATTATAGAATACCCTTCCAAGATTTTGAATTTTGTTAAAGAAATCTGGGCAACACACACGTTCATATATACTATCGTCAAAACAATTACAAAAAAAATAAATCAACAAAAAATCAATATACCTCTCCAGATTGGGCAAAACAGCTAACGAGATATTGTTCATCCATCCAATACTGCAAATCACCGATCCACAGCGTACGGATCTCATCGGCGCTAGCTGGTTGATGAGCCGCACCGGAAGCGGCAGCAGGAGGTGGTACCGCGTACTGAGGCGGCACCGCGGCGGCCGGAAGTGGTTGCTGGTTGTAGGTGTACATCTGTTGAGGCGGTTGTGGTGGAACTGCTGCTGCGGTGGCGGTGGTTGCTGTTGGTTCATCATCATCCACTGTTGCTGGTAGCGTGGATCCATGACCGCCGGTGATGATGGTTGCATAACGAAACCTAGAGACAGAGAGAGAGAGAGAGACAGAGAGAGAGAGATAGATCGGAATATGAGGACGTAACGTAAGTAAGGTGCAGAAATCCGACTTTGGAGGTTTTGAATTTTGCACCTTTAACTTTGTGACAATTTTGTTCGGGCCCTTTGTGTTGTATAAGTTGCATGCTTAGGTCGTAGATCCGACTTCCACCTTTACACATAAAATAATAACCCGGAAAGCCGAGGGTCAACAATGAAAATTTCAAGACGAAGACCAGTGGATTTAACAATCAGTGATGGGTCGGGTTAGGGGAAAAGGAATATTGATGGCATAGCCATTCTTGATAATCGTTTAGTTGTCTGGTATCAGATCACCAAACAAATCTCACTAGGAGGATGACACATGTCATACTAGATTGGCATGTATCCGATGACTAAGCATCTGATGCCAACACCTGTCTACACGTGGGAAAATCTAATTGGTTGTTGAGTGTCTCGGCAACGAAGCGCGACCATGTTGTTTAGCGGTCTGCGATAACGGTGTTGCATTTGTTAAATAAATTTCATAAAGTTTTGAATATCCTTTCCATTTCTAAAGTATTTATACCCCTATAGTACCTTGTCTAGGCTAGTATATTATCCTAATAAGCTCAAGGGTATTTGGTGGAGGTGTGTTCGTAACTCAAAAAGCTTTAAGTAGTGATTTATGCTCGTTTATAAAGTCAACATGTTTACACAACTTCATTTGCATGCTATCATCCTATGTGCACAAATTTTTACTTAATGATTTCAAACATTATATGAAACACTCATTTACAAATGTTTACATTTAAAAAAACTAGCATGTGATTGTATTAAACCGATTGAGCAAAGGTTTAAATGATCATAACACAATATACATACTTTGATCAAACATATACGTATTAATGGTTGAATTTGTGTTATATCACAAAGCAGCTGTCACACCACAACATTAACGGCGGAATCGTCAAGATGTGAGGATTAAGATTGTCCACAGCCACATAACGCTATCATTTAATAAAAATATTATTATCATAAGTTTTAAAATGCAAATTACAACCATAAGTCTCAAACAAGAAATAAACATGACATAAGATAAATAATCGAAGACATTTTATTCATGAATCTAGGTCCAAATCCTAGATATGAGCAACTACATGAGATGACATCAAACTTGAGTATTTCCTGAAACATGTTAAAAATAAAAGGTCAACTATGGAAGTTGGTGAGTTTCTAGAGTTTTAATATTAATAAATATATCAAAAGATTTACAAGTAGCAATTTATATCAATAGTTATGAATTATGTAAGTTTATAGAACACATATAGTTACAATAAAACTTCGACCAAAATTAAGATTTCAAGTTCATAACGATTAACTAAGTGTACTTGGTTTCCATGATGAACAAGTCATACATCATCAGGAGCCGGCAATACATCGGCTTTAGTACCAAATATGCTTGTCAGGCCTATAGATCTATGACGCCACCAGGCTAGCAATAATTAATGATTGTCAACATATAATGTATCTCATATAAATCTCACAATAATACAAGTAACCATGACCTAAATAAGTATGAATTGTGTGTGAGTTACAAGTATAAAGAGTTTACAAGTGTAAGTTGATAAGTTTACCATGTTTCACCCCAAAAAGGTGTAAAATAATATAAAAAGGGGCATGAAAATTCACTTGAAGTATAAGTGTATAAGATGGTAATAAGAATTAAACGGCGTTCCAACGAGTTCCTTTACAAGATACCTAAATGTATATATATTACAAGTTTAAGTTTAATAATAAGATTAACGTTTTAACATGAACTAGGGTTTTGATAAAAATTTGGGTGGTTTTTAGAAATAAATAAAGTTGATTAGTGAAATCATGTATATATTTTAGTCTAGTAAAAGAAAAATACCTTTTATATAATTCTTTTTAGAAATCCTTTATGAAAATTTGAGAATTTTAGTTATAAAATGTATATAAATTTTGTAATTATCATGATTAAATCCTAATCAAAGATAACATAGGGTCCAATGATAATTTAATAATTTAAATTAATATATAGAGACTACCTTTATAAAAATAACTAATTATAACATTTTTAAATAATATTTATAATAAAATGCTAAAGTGTTTAAGAGAATAAATTACATAAAATAATTGGATAACTTTAAAAATTAACAAAGTTTATAACACTAATTTTTATAATTTTTAGAAATTTTTATATATTTTTTGAAGGCCAAAAAGCCCTAGGCCCTAAAAAAAGGTTTGAGGTTGCCCGGGTTCGAACCCGGGACCTCAAGTCTAGCATGTGGGTGTGTAACCAGTAAACCAAGGTCATCGCTGTGGTAGATGATGGGGTTTAAACTTTAAGAATACAGTTTCAATGAATCCCCCAAATCCTAAGAACCCTAGATTCGATTGAATCCAAATTGAACCCCAAATTGATTATGTTAATGAAATTAACCATAGGGCTTTTAATCCCCAAGTAAAACCGAGTGTGGGTGCGGGTAGTATTACCAGGATGTAGAGATTAATGAAGAGGCTGATGCAACCTAAACATCTTTAGTCTTTCTGCATGCTGCACAAGTGCATTAAAGAAGAAGCTTAGGAAGTTTCACACATGAAACAGAAAATACTCTAAGTGTGAAGTCTTCCGAAGACCAATATCTTTCGAAGCCAAACATGAAGTCTTCCGAAGCCTCAGAGACAAAGTCTTCCGAAGCTTTAAGTTCATGAAGACAGATTTCTTCCGAAGACTTTTAGTAACATGCTTTATTTGATGCACTGTTCCATAAAGCTGGACACCTTTCCGCTGTGCCTCTGCAAGTCACCAACTTACATGGTTTGGTGAAAAGGTCCATGCTTTTGGTAACTGTACATTGAGGTCTTAAGTCTGTAACTTTCTACTTTATGTACTTTATCCTTTTTGTAATAGATAAAGATGTGAGCTATGGCATGTCATGGTCACAAGTCAAAAGGCAATCTGTCTTTTGACTCTACAATTGATTTTGTTTGTGTCTAGTCAATTGTATCCAGCTGGCTTTCAAAGTATAGCCGGCTGTAGGATGTAGTATAAGTATCTCATGTTCTTGTATCTTTCGAATATGTTTTGTAACACTTGTAATAGAACATAGAGAAGGCAATATACTGCATTCTTGAAAACCAAACACTTGTGTTCTTTGTGTTCTATCTCCTGCATTACTTGTGTACTTAGTATTTCAACACTTGGTTAATCCAGTTTACTGCAAAGTCTACATCTGGGGGATGTCAATTTCTTGGTGGAAGGGTTGTCTCATGGCAATGCAAGAAACAATCCTGTGTCTCTGCATCAACTGCTGAAGCTGAATACATTGCTGCTGCAAGCTGCTGTGCTCAAGTACTTTGGATTCAAAATCAGATGTTGGACTATGGGTTAAACTTCAAGCAGACTCCCATTCACATAGACAACAACAGTGCTATCTCAATCACAGAGAACCCTGTGCAGCACTCAAGGACAAAGCACATCAATATCAGGTATCATTTAATAAGAGATAACTATGAAAAAGGATTAATTAAACTAGTCAAAGTTCACATAGATGAACAATATGCTAATTTGTTTACAAAGGTCTTTGATGAATAGAGATTTAAATATCTAATATCAGCTATTGAGATGATAAACTTTGAGTAAGCTTTTCTTAAAACTAATTCTTATTATTTCTTTAAAATTTATGTGTGTCCTAAGTTGTCTAGATCATCACTTTCATAAGTTCATGTTTTCCTTGGATGAAAAAAAAAATTTTTGAAGACTTTCCTTAGACTTTTGAAAATTTCTGATACTTTCGGAAGTTATGCTTTTAACTTCGGAAGTAAATCATGCCTTCAAAATAAATAACTGTCTAAGAAATTTACCTTCGGAAGAGTCTTCAAATTTATCTTTCGAAGCTAAAATACTTATCTCAGACACTTACTCATTTTCAAGGACCATTTACTTCCGAAGCAAAATTAACTCTTGGAAGCTTTGTTAGTTTATATACAAAGTGCTCAAGTATTAATTCTTCTTCCGGAGCAAAATTCTCAAACCTCTCAGGACATTCTTTCGAAGTCATTTTAGCTTCGGAAGCTTTTTAATTAAAACTTCTGAAGATAATTAACCTTCGGAAGCTTTTTGACTTCCAAGAAAACTACTTTTTGAGCAAAAGTAAACTACTTTTTCAGAGGTGGGACCGACATCCGGATTTCAAAGTTTATCATCTTTCATTAAACTTTATCTGTAATCCTTCTCACATATAAACCCAACGATTTCCCCCCTCTTTCTATCATTTGTTCTTCCTCCAAACCTAAAACCCCAAATTTCTCTTTGAAATTTCTTTCTTTCTTCGTCCCTAAGCTACTTCAAAATGGCCAACCTTGCTCACAGAAATGATCTCAACTTTACCATGCAGCTACACAGACAACATAATCAGGTTGCTCTGTTAAGCTCTGAGAAAGATCCTCATTTCTCAGAGGTTTGCCGTTTCCTAACTCTGTCAAACTACTTCACCTCCCTAACCATTGATCCTCCACTCAATGAGGATCAATTGCTTGAATTTGGAAGACCTGCCAAGAGGTCATTATGGATGGGGAGAAGGCACTGTCTGCCACACTGTCTACCACAGACATCTTCAGCTGGATGATAAAGAAGGTGAGGGGTTTTTCCCAAAGGACGCTGCCAATCATTCCTTTAGTAGATGCGATATGAGGGAGACTTCTCTGTAAAGACCTTTAGGAAAGGGAAGGTCTCATCCCAATGGAGATTCCTATTCCATGTGGTCATCCATAGTCTATCAAACAAGCATGGTGGATGGGACCAGATTCCTGAAGATCTCTCCTTCATAATTCATGGAATGGTTCAGGGGGACAAATTCAGGTATTCTCAGTTTGTTTATACAAATTTACTTGCTAATTTAGACTCCTTAGAGTATTACATGTTTTCTAGATATGTCCAGTACATTCTTAACTGTGAACTGGGCTCATAGTTAAGGGAAACAAGTAACATTCTTAAATTGGGACAGATGAAGCCCGGCATCTTTAAAATACTGAGAAAGCCTTTGTTGGATTCTCTGGGGTAGAAACAGCCCTAGTCCCAAAAATGTTAGAGCTCATTGCTCAAGGTGACAACCTAGCAGCACAAGCTAGTGTTGAACCCACACCTGCTACTTCCAAACCCTCTCACAGCCTCAAATCACCATCACCTATCAAAGAAAATCCAAACGAACCCCTGTTCAGACTATTCAGTCTGTGGAGGCCCCCATATACTCATCCATACAGGAAGAAGTGGACACTGGAGCGCCCACTTCTCCTGAGGAGCAGACCACTCCCATCTCTTCAAGAATCAGTGCTGAGGTTCCTCATGCTCAGCCTGATGAGCTCATTAGCCCTACTGCCTTAAGCCATCACTCTGGGTCTCAACATTCAAGTGATCAACCTTCAGGGGATAGTTACCATCCCCAGCCTCAAAATCTCAACCAACCAATTCCCAACCTTGATTTCTACACTGATGAAGATATAGGTTTCAGTGAGTATAATGAATCTCTCTTCTTTCCCTCTACTCAAAGAGAGATGAGTACTCCCGAGTCTCCTACATCTATCCCACATCAGTCACCTACAACTAAGGTGGACACTCCTGAACCTGTTCAGGATGTCCATATGGAAGAGGCTCTCACTTCTGAAAGTGATTACATCATTAAGACCTCAACCATGGCAACTCAGCCCACTGACATCTCAACTGAGACTGCCAGTGAGCAGAGGAAAACCAGCAGCCAAGAACCTCAAGCTGGTGGTGAGAGAGAGGACTCTGGTCCAATCATCTCATCCCTAATGAATCTCCTGATGAAGATGAGGGGAATCTGAGACTACTGGTGCAAAAACTGTCTAAAACATGCACTTACCTAGTCTCAAAGGTTAGTCACCTTGAATCTCAGGTGACTACCTTACACAACAGGATCAATGATCAGCAACTTGAGATTTCATATCTTAAGGAAAAACTAGCTGGGAGACCCTTAAGGAGAGCTCAACCAGGAATACAAGAACCTGTGGATGTGATTGACCTATCTTCCAGCTCACCTATACAAGTGGGTGATGCTACCAAAAAGGGGGAGAAAGTCATTACTGCCATAGAACCTGGGAGTTCTTCAGAGAGAATGGACATTGAGGACTCACCATCCTCACTTGCAACTGTGCATTCTCAGCAACCTCCTCTAGTTCACATTGATGTGGACTACACAAACTCCTTCATACAGAGTCTTTTTGAGGATGGGATACCAAGGGCTATGTCACCTTCACCATCTTTCAATCATATCATTGGGTGGAGGTATGACAACAACAGGAAGGCCCTCATCATCATAAGAGTTCAAGGACAGCAAGAAGTCTTCAATTTTCAGACCTTGGACTACTATGAAGGTCTGGATCTAGTTAACATGTCACTTGTCAACCCAAGCCAATCAAGACAAGCTGACAGACTGGCTAAAAGAATCCAAGACAGGATCACTGCAGAGTTCAGCTTAAGAAGGAGACTTAGGCAATCAGGCAATGTCATCGGTCAACTAGATGTTGAGGCAGACCCTAAGATTAGCTTCATAGGGGAAACCTTGACTAAAGGCCTAGTGAAAAAACCTAAGAGCCCCGTCTCATCATCTCCAACTGCTCCAGAGATCCATATTCCTTCTGAAACACTTGCTGGTGAAGGTGCTTCTCAACCTCTCTCTGGCCTGAGCTCAGATGCTGCAACAAGCAATGAAGACCAAAGCTCTCTCCACCCTGACTCACAAAGGTCTGTGAGTGACAAAGGGAAAAGAAAGATGACATCTGAGGAGATTGAGGAGGAGGAGAGAGAGAGGAAAAGGAGGCTAAGGGGAGAAAGTTCCTCTGCTGATTCTACAAGACTCATGGAGTCTGCAATCAGGGCTGCCCCCAGACCAGATACTCAGAATGATGAGTTAAGGGCAGTCAGGATTAACTATCTGCAGACTAGGAACTATGACATAGATAGTGTCATTTCTCTTCCCTTGGATAAATTGAATGAACTGGTTGACCTGGAAAGGTCAAGAGAGAAGAAGGAGGCAGAAGGTACAGAACTCTTAGTACAAGTCAAAGAAGAGAGAAGAAGAAAAAGATTGTACAAAGGTATGCATACCCTCTCACCAGTTCAAGAAAGTCCTGAACAAGAGGATGTGGCTCAACAAGAACCTCAGGTAGATAAGGAAGACGACAGAATCAAGATGATAACTACCTGAGTGCCACAGGCCTCTATCAGGCTGATGCACTCCTTCCCGTACATTATGACTATATTGAGTTTGATTACTTAAAACAACTTGAGCTTGAGTTAGTCAAGGAAAGAAAGACAACAAAGAAGAAGCTAAGGGAAGAAGCTGCAAAATCAAGAGCCATCATCCAAAAGAGCATGAAGAAGTCTGCTGATAGGCAGAGGATGATGAGCTTCTTGAAGCTGTATGGATTCTCCGGAAAGAGACTTGGACCCATGTCTCTATCCACTATGGATAAGCATATTAGGGTAATCAAGCAGAAGATTAAAAGTGGAGAGCTCACTGACTTACACTCCACTCTAAGTCAGGCTCCACCTGAAGTGGAGGTTAAGGATGAACAACCAGACACAAAACAACCTGGACCTCCTGCTAATGCTCAGCAAGCTTCATCTTCTGATCCATAGCAGGGTCAACTTCCTCTCCATCTGAACCTGAGAGAGAGGAAGTCCCAACTGAGAAAGGCAGTGAAGATCAATCTGGTACTGCAGGCCAGTCTTCTCAGTTAAAATTTGGAAAGAGAAAGAAGAGGGTGGCTTCTAGACCAAAGTCTAAGAAGAAGAAGAGCCTGCATCCCCTTCTAAACCTTAGGATGAATCATAACAGCCTGAGGATGTGCAGCCAGAGGATGCTACACCAACTCCAATTCAAATAGCTCCTCTAGCATCAGGAAGACCCATCTTGTCTTGGACATACACCATAAATCCAGAAAGATGGCATGGTATTAGAGATCAAGGCATTGAAGACATTTATAAATGGCAAGATATGTTTTAGTTGCCTCTGCATGACCTCTTTGACATGAGAAGACACTTTGACAGCCTGAAGGATCCTGATCATCTTATGAAGAAAGGAATGGTAATTATGCTAATAAGGACTCTTAATATCTGAAGTTTGCAAAGTGCTTTGGTAGCATCAGCCTAAGGGGAGTTTGTAGAGATTAATGAAGAGGTTGATGCAACCTAAACATCTTTAGTCTTTCCTGCATGCTGCACAAGTGCATTAAAGAAGAAGCTTAGGAAGTTTCACACATGAAACATAAAATACTCTAAGTGTGAAATCTTCCGAACCCAAGACCAATATCTTCCGAAGCCAAACATGAAGTGTTCCGAAGCCTTAGAGACAAAGTCTTCCGAAGTTTTAAGTTCATGAAGACAGATTTCTTCCGAAGACTTTTAGTAACATGCTTTATCTGATGTACTGTTCTATAAAGCTGGACACCTTTCCGCTGTGCCTCTGCAAGTCACCAACTTACATGGTTTGGTGAAAAGGTCCATGATTTTGGTAACTGTACATTGAGATCTTGAGTCTGTAACTTTCTACTTTATGTACTTTATCCTTTTTGTAATAGATAGGGATGTGAGCTATGGCATGTCATAGTCACAAGTCAAAAGGCAATCTGCCTTTTGACTCTACAATTGATTTTGTTTATGTCTAGTCAATTGTATCCAGCTGGCCTTCAAAGTATAGCCAGCTGTAGGATGTAGTATAAGTATCTCATGTTCTTGTATCTTCGAATATGCTTTGTAACACTTGTAATAGAACATAGAGAAGGCAATATACTGCATTCTTGAAAACCAAACACTTGTGTTCTTTATGTTCAGTCTCCAGCATTACTTGTGTTCTTAGTATCTCAACACTTGGTTAATCCAGTTTACTATTTGATTAAAGTTTAGTTAATCTTCTCTTTGTGTTGTTGTGTAGTAACTAACCCTTCAACGATCCTGGACAAGATGATGTTTGAATCGAGGTTACAAGATGATGAAACTGTCGCGGAGATGATTGAGTATGATTCCAAATGCAAACGTTTGATAGTAATCAAATTGATTGTGCAGCAAGCTTCTAATGGTCTCTGAGATCAAAAGCCCTCTTCCAATTTTGATTTATGATGACCAGTTGAAAAAGTTCTAATATGTTGTCGGTTCGCGAGGAAGATAATGATTGAATGTGGAGTGTGTGATTTCTGATGAAATTTTGTTTATTAAAAGTTTAGGGATAGTTTAACTATCATTTTGGTTTGATTAATTAGAATATTATGAGATCTTAATTGTCAAACGGTTGACGTTTAAGTGTAATCGGTTACCCAACTCCAATCGACTACATAAATGTCGCTTGAACTCAATTAAAGTTCATCATCGAGTTAGAATCGGTTACACAAACCAATTGGAACAGTTTGGATTCATTAATTCAAAGATTTAATAGGTTTTGGGCCCTCGTCGGAGGTTGTCCGGAGGTGGCTGACGCCTACCGGATTTACGGGGAGAGAGAAGAGGGATGGGGGTTTGGGTTTTCAAATGTTACACATTTAGCCCTTATGGTTTAAAATTTGTTATTTTATGTTAGAAACCTTTTAATCAAAGTTTTAGAAATGACATAAATACCCCCTAAACTTAATTTAAGTTTAAATTTTTACTATTTTATTAATTATTAAACTTTTATAAATCATTATTTCTATTATTATTATTATTATCTTTAACTTACTTTATTACAAATATTATTTTTATTTATTTATTTATCATTATTATTATTGTTATTATTATTATTATCATTATTATTAATTAAATTTTAGAAACTTTTAAGTTAACAAAGAATGAAGCATAAATAGCCCATAAGGTTTCATAAATGGCATAAATAGACCTTACAAGAATCATAACAAAGTTAACTTTTATTTAACAAAATTACGAGAGGTTACAGTCTCCACAACTTATAAGAATTTCGTCTCGAAATTAAGAATGAAACTATACGAATAAATATGGGTACTTCTTCTTCATATGTTCCTCATGCTCCCAAGCAAACTCAGGTCCACGCTTATTTTCCCAACATACCTTGACGATTGGGGTAGTAATGGTTCTAGTCTTCTTCATAATGTGATCCATGACTTCAACGGGTTTCTTAATAAAGTGTAATGACTCGTTGATCTATCGATCTGGATGTCATCCAATGGGACATGCAGACTTTCATCAGCCAAACACTTTCTCAAATTTAAGACATGGAAAACAGGATGAAATCCACTAAGGTCGGAAGGTAATTCCAGTTTCTAAGCCACTTTCCCGATCTTTATCGGAATCTTGAAAGGTCATACAAATCTTGGATCCAGTTTACCCTTCTTTCTAAAGCGAACAACGTCCTTCCATGGTGAGAACTTAAGAAGAACCATTGCGGGACAGGTGAAGGGGGTCAATTACAACACAACAGAACAAAGAGGAGAGCAACTTAACTTAATCAAACACTAAACTGGATTAACCACAATAAGATACTAACAACACAAGTAATATAGTAAGAGACAGAATAACAGAACAAGATACACAAGTGTATGGTTTTCAAGATTACAGTATATTGCTTTCTCAAGTTCTATTACAAGTGTTACAAAGCATAAAGATAAAGTTGCAAGAACATGAGATACTTATACTACATCCTACAGCCGATTCATACTATGAAAGCCAGCTGGATACAATTGACTAGACACAAAACAAAATCAATTGTAGAGTCAAAAAGGCATATTGCCTTTTGACTAGTGACTATGACATGCCATAGCTCACATCCTTATCTATTACATAAAGGATAAAGTACATGAAGTAGAAAAGTATAGACTCAAGATCTCAATGTATAGTTACCAAAAGCATAGACCTTTTCACCAACTCATGTAAGTTGGTGACTTTACAGAGTTGCGGCGGAAAGGGGTCTAGCTTTATGGAAAAGTACATCAAATAAAGCATGTTACTAAAAGTCTTCGGAAGAAATCTATCTTCAAGTGTAGAGCTTCGGAAGACTTTTTTTTTGAAGCTTCGGAAGACTTCATCTTGGCTTTGGAAGATATTTTTCTTGGCTTCGAAAGATTTCACACTTAGAAAATTTCTGTTGCATGTGTGAAACTTCCAAAGCATTCTTCTTTAGTACTTGTGCAGCATGCATGCAGAAAGACTTTGGTTGCTTCAGCCTCTATACATATTCTCTACAAACTCCCCTAGGCTGATGCTACCAAAACTCTTGAAGACTTCAGATATCAACAATCCTCATAAGGATGATAACCAGCCCTTTCTTCATAAGATGATCAGGATCCTTCAAACTATCAAAGTATCTTCTCATGTTGAAGAGATCATGCAAAGGCAACTGAAACATGTCTTGCCAAGTGTATACATTCTAAATGGGTGAGTGTATAGGGGCCTCCACAGACTAAATAGTCTGAGCAGGGGTTCGTTTGGATTTTCTTTGATAGGTGAGAGTGATTTGTGGCTGTGTAGGTGGTTGGGATGCAGCAGGTGTGGGTTTAGACAGTGCCTTCTCCCCATCCATTACAACCTCTTGGCAGGTCTTCCATAATTCGAGCAGATGATCCTCATAGAGTGGAGGATCAATGGTGAGGGAGGTGAAGTAGTTGGACAAAGCTAAGAAACGGCAAACCTCTAAGAAATGAGGATCTTTCTCAGAGCTTAACAGAGCAACTTGGTTATGTTGCCTGTGTAACTGCATGGTAAAGTTCGGGTCATTTCTATGAACAGGGTTGGCCATTGTGAGGTAGCTTAAGGATGAAGAAAGATGAGAGAAAGTAATTTTAGAAAGAAATTTTGGGGTTTTAGGTTTGGAGAAAGAAGCAGAAGATAGAAAGATGGGGAAACCGTTGGGTTTATATGTAAAAAGGATTTCAGACAAAGTTTAATTATAGAGGATAAACTTTGAAATCGGATGTCGGTCCCACCTCTGAAAAAGTAGTTTACTTTTGCTCAAAAAGTAGTTTTCTTGGAAGTCAAAAAGCCTTCGAAGGTAAATTATCTTCGGAAGTTTTAATGAAAAAGCTTCTGAAGCTAAAATGACTTCGGAAGAATTTCCTAAGAGTTGTGAATATTTTGACTTTGGAAGAAAATCAAGACATGAAAAATTTGTTCAAGAACAAAACTTCCGAGAGTTAATTTGCTTCGGAGAAAAAGGTCTTTGAATACATATAAGTGCCAAAAAAAAATTTAAGCTTTGGAAGATATTTTAGAAATTTCTTTCGAAGGTAAAATACTTGGAAAGTTATATGTTTTAAAAGCATAAATTTCTTCTGAAGTTAAAAACATAACTTTCGAATGATCAAAATTTTCATAAATCTAAGGAAAGTCTTCAAAAAGATTTTCATCCAAAGAAAAACAAGAGCTTATGAAAGTGATGAACTAGACAACTTAGGACACACATGTTATAAGAAATAATAAGAATTAGCTTTAAGAAAAACCTACTCAAAGTTGATCATCCCAATAGCTGATACAAGATATTTAAATCTTTGTTCATTAAAAGCCTGTGTAAACAGATCAACATATTGTTCATCTGTGTAAACTTTGACTAGTTTAATTAATCACTTTTCATAATTATCTCTTATTAAATGATACCTGATGTTGATGTGTTTGGTCCTTGAGTGTTGCGTAGGATTTTCTGTGATTGAGATAGCACTATTGTTGTCTATGTGAATGGGAGTCTCCTTGAAGTTGAACCCATAGTCCAGCATCTGATTCTGAATCCAAAGCACTTGAGCACAGCAGCTTGCAGCAGCAATGTATTCAGCTTCAGTAGTTGATGCAGAGACACAAGATTGTTTCTTGCATTGCCATGAGACAACCCTTCCACCCAGAAACTAACATCCCCCAGATGTAGACTTTGTAGTCATGTTGCAACCACCATAATCACTATCTGTGTAAAGCATACAGATTGAAGTCAGGATTCTTAGGATACCATAAACCAAGCGTTGAAGCACCCTTAAGGTATCTTAGAATCCTTTTGAAAGTGATAAGATGAGACATCTTAGGGTTGGCTTGATATCTTGCACAGATGCAAGTGGCAAACATAATATCAGACCACCTAGCAGTAAGATACATAAGAGACCCAATCATAGCCCTGTATAAGTGTTCATCTACACACTCCCCCTTAAGATCAGGTCCAAAGGAGTGGTTTCTAGCTATGGGTGTCTTAGCAATCTTACAATTAGTCATGTTGAACCTCTTGAGTATGTCCTGAACATACTTTGTCTGACTAATGAAGATGCCATCTTCAACTTGCTTCACTTGAATTCCCAAAAATAAATTGAGTTCCCCCATGGCACTCATTTCAAATCTGCCTTCATCAGCTTCTCAAAGTCTTTGCTGAGCTTTGGATTAGTTGAACCAAAGATGATGTCATCCACATATACATGAACTAGCAATATGTCAATTCCCTGTCCTTTGATGAAGAGAGTTCCATCTATAGTACCTCTCTTGTATCCATTTTGCAAAGATACTCAGATGGTGTCTCATACCACTTCCTGGGTGCCTATTGCAGCCTATAAAAAGCTTTGTCAAGCTTGCAAACATAATCAGGATGAATAGAATCTACAAAACCAAGTGGCTGTTTGACATACACCTCTTCATCAATCACTTCATAGAGAAAAGCACACATCACATCAAGTTGAAAGACCTTGAAGTTCTTGGATGCAGCAAATGCCAGGAATATCCTAACAGCTTCTAGTCTTGCTACAGGAGCAAAGACATCTGTATAGTCAACTCCTTCTTCTTGTGTATATCCTTGAACAACTAGTCTAGCTTTGTTCTTGATGATGAATCCTCTATCATCCTTCTTGTTCCTAAACACCCATTTGGTTCCAATGGTAGTCTTCCCATGAGGAAAAGAACAAACGTTCCAAACTTTCTGTCTTTTGAATTGAAGCAACTCCTCTTGCATAGGTTCAACCCAACTTCCATCCTTTAAAGCCTCATCAACTTTCTTTGGCTCTATCTGGGATAAGAAACAAGAGTGGAGACAAACATTGCTTCATGGGTTTGTTCTCTTATTCTTACCCCTGTGACAACATCTCCAATGATGTTTGTGGTGGGGTGGGACTTGTGGATTCTTAGTTGAGGGATCATAGCAAGTTTTTGAGAAAGATCTAAATTAGAGAATTTAGATCTGGCATAGAGGTTTCACCCACTACATCAGCACACTTATCAAGAAAGACTTGATCCAAAGAGTGTATGACATCATTGATGTTGTCATCTATGGAGTGGTTATCGGCATCAAGAAAGTCTTGATCACTTTCACCACTACCATCATTGTCTTCTGCAATTGAAGCATCTTTATCTGGTTGTGGAGCCTCTGAGCTGGAATTTGAAGGCATACTAGATGTATCAGCTGAGTTTGTCATTGTGGTGCTGATAAAAACCTCATTTGTAGAAGTAGTTCTAACTAGAGCTGAAGATGTATTACTTGAAGATCTTCTTAGCTCAAATCTTGGATCAGGAGCACTTGTATTTAAATTTTCTGCAGATCCTAAAACAGTCTCACAAGATTTGTTAAAATAGTTGGTAACTAAATCAAGATCAAAGAGCCAATCAGGACCAGAACCGGCCACACATGGTGTGTGCTCATTGAAAGTCATATTGGCTGGCTCCTCAACAATTCTAGTTCTGAGATTGTATACTCTGTAAGCCTTAGCTTGGGAAGAGTATCCAATGAAGTGTCCATCATCTGATTTCTCAGCAAATTTGGCAATTTGATCCTTGGTATTCAAGATGGTGCAAGGATAACCAAATGACCTGAGAAAACCAATGAAAGGTTTCCTCTTGTGCCAAAGTTCATAAGGAGTCTTGCCATGAGTCTTAACTACTAAAACTTTGTTCTGCACATAGCAGACAGTGTTGACAGCCTTTGTCCAGAAGGTGATGGGCAGCTTAGAGTCAGACAACATGGTTCTTGCAGCTTCAATCAGTGTCCTGTTTCTCCTCTTAGCAACACCATTCTGCTGAGGAGTCCTGGGAGCACTGTATTGTCTTGTAATACCTTTTTCATCATAGAATGCATCAAAGATTTGGTTTTTGAATTCAGTTCCCTGATCACATCTTATGATTTTGACCTTGTGATAAGATTGATTCTCAATCTTCAAAGTGAAACTCTTCAGAATCTCAGGAGTCTCATCCTTAGTTCTAAGGAAAAAGACCCAAGTGAATCTTGTAAAGTCATCTGTGATCACTAAGCAGTAAGAGGTCCTTCCTAGACTCATTACACTGGTAGGGCCAAATAGATCCATATGTAACAAGTTTAGGGGTGTAGTGATGGAGTTCATTTCCTTAGGCTTGTGAGATACCTTATGTTGCTTCCTTTTCAGGCATGCAACACAATGGTTATCACTTGTAAACTCTTTCTTTGGCATTCCAGTTACCAAATCATTCTTAATAAGTTTATTCATGTTTTTAAAGTTTACATGACACATTATTTTATGCCATGGAAAGACTCATCACTATTGGCTTTAGACAGAAAGCACGAAACTTATCCAGAGGGAGATGTTCCTTTCAAATCCATCTTGTACATGTTTCCTTTCCTGGGGGCTCTAAGCAGTTAATGCTCATAAGGAATGACCACCCCGGGCTTGAGAAAAATGCACTCATGCTCAGTAAAGAGCATGTTATGACTCTGATCACAAAATTGGGATACACTCAGAAGATTGTACCCAAGCTCCTTGACAAAGTTTACCTTTTCAATGCTGAGCTTACCGTTTATGACCTTTCCCTTTCCTGAAAGGCAACTGGCCATCTATCAATCCTTTCAAAGTTCTAGAGTAGTGACCTATTGCCTGTCATGTGCCTGGAACAGAAACTGTCAATGATCCAGACATTTTTGTTTGTCTTTAGTTGTCGCTGCACAGGAAAATGATTAGTTATATTTGGAAACCCAAGCCTTACTTGTCTTGGGTTAATTAAGTAAAATAGAAGGAAATGCAACCGTAATGGATCCTATGGTTGTGCTAGGGGGATCTTGAGCTGTTGTTCATAAAGAATTTTCAGTCACTTGGTCTTTCTTAGACTTCCACACCACCTTTGGAGTCTTGGACTTGACCTTCAATACTTCGGAAGCTTTTGATACTTTGGAAGTTTTGATGTCTGATCCTTTGGAAGATTCTGCAGACACTATAACAGACTTCAGTGCTTTAGAAGTATTCCTTCCTTCCGAGACCAACTTTTCTTCCGAAGGAAATATTCCACTTGCCTTCTTCTTAGATTTGGAGCTTTTGAAGGAAACAGATTTTTCTTTCAAAGCCTAAATCTTCATAGAAATCTTGGAATTCTTTGGTTTGATCATGTGAAGAGTACCCTTAGGATTGTGTTGACAATCCTTAGCAAGATGAGCAGTACTCTCACACATAACACACTCCATATTCTTCCTCCCAAGAGCCTTCTGCTGGGAATAAGACTGACTTTGGTCACATCCCTTCTCCACCCCCATCTTTGCAGATACTAAGACAGTCCTTTTGGGCTGGGGACTGTTCTTGGAGTTTGATGGTCTAGGCTGTGTAGCAGTGGTACACAGCAGATCAGTCTTCTTCTTGGTACTAAGATGATTTGAACAAGAACCAGAACTCTTAGCAGAAGTGTTTAGGTTGATGTCTTCAGTACTTACTACTTCAAACCCTACAGAGATAACACTTGTTTCTGCTTGGAGTAAAAAGTAGCCTTGATCTCTTGAGCCTTCCTTTCTTTCCTTTTCCTCTTTCTGATCAACTTCTTCCTCATTGACTTGGTTATCGCAGTTTTCTTCTTCTCCTCAGAAGGACAGTGGCCCTTCTTAGAATCCTCCTCTTCACTCTTCTAAGAGGAATTCTTCACTATCACTTCTTCATCCTCTTCACTCAAAGGACTATGAGAGGAAGCTCATCTGCACAAGTTCCATACCTAGGTGATCTTACAGACAAGATTGTGTGTGGAGGAGCTATCTCATTTGATCCCAGTCCCTACTTGTTTTGATAGCACACTTTGTTGTGCAGGGATGATGATATCATGTTCTTGAAGGTCTCTTCTTTAAGAACACACTTTTCTGCCCTGGCTTTACTGATCACAAGCTCAGCTTGGCACTCAGTTAGCTTGGTTATGAGATCCTTGATTTGAATCCTAAAATCTGTATGCTCATGTTTTAGAACTGAAATAGTTTTCTCTAAGTCCTCTATCTTCAGTTTTTAATCATTTTCAGACTTTCTAAAATCAGCTTTTAAAATATTTAAGGACTCAAGATCTGATCTCATCTCCAAGTTATAGGACTTGTATCTATTAACTTTAGCTATGCATTCAGGAGTACAGAGATGTTCCAATACCTTGGCTTCATCATGATCTGCAATTCGTGCTTGGTTTGGAGAAGCATCTTCCACCTGAAAGCTCCAGTCAAAGCTTCCTTCTTCAACAGCAACAACAGCTTGCTGCTTTGGCTTCTCATTCTGGGGAGCTTTGTCAGTGTAGTTGGGTCTGGACTGTGTTTGGCCACCATTTGTTCTAGGTGCCTTACACTCCCTGGCAAAGTGGCCCATCAAGTTACAGTTGTAACACTTGACTTTGCCTTTGTCCAGGCTAAACTTTCCACTGGTTGCATTGCTTGGAAACTTCCTTCCAGTCTGCTTGTAGAACTTCTTGGCTCTGTGAGTGAGAAGAGCCATCTGCTGGACTATCTCCATGTACTCTAGATCATCTGGATGGATACAGTCCAGGTCTTCAAGGGTGAACAAAAAGTTGCCACAACTTTCATTAGAAGACACAAAGGCTTGAGAAGAACTTGTCTCTTGGAATAGGCTTCCTTGGGTGTAGTTCTCCCTTGGTGTCTCTGGAAAGGTGATGAAAGGGCCCTTAGTGAGTTGTCAGGGTAGCATATGAGATGATGTTGGGGTTCTATGCTATCCTTTTCAACCACATGCAGGGCTGAACCCATTTGATTGTTGGAGTTGCCAGATGAACCTTGCATGTTCATCTCCATCTTGTAGTAACTGAGAATCCCATATAACTCTGTCAGAGTAAGAGTTTTTAGATTCTCAGTCCTCTTGATCACCACACAGTAGTGTGTCCACTTCCTAGGAAGTGAGGACATGAACTTCCTTACAATGTCCCTGTTCTCAAGAGGAACTCCTCCATCCACAAGGGTATCCACAATCTCAACATACCTGAAGTATTGCTGAGTCATGGTTCACCTGTTTTGAAGGTGAAGTTTTCAAACTGCTGCTTCAGGAGATCTTTCTTGTTCTCCTTAGCTTTAGAGGAACCCTCATACATCAGTTTCAATGCATCCCACAACTGTTTAGCTGTTTTGCATTTCTTGAAACCTCTGTATACAGAGTTTGGAAGAGCAGTCTAAAGGGCTGTCATGGCTTTTCTATCAATCTCTACTCTCTTCATGTCTTCATCAGAATAGTTTGCTGCAGCCTTGGGAATCATACCACCACCAATAGTAGAAGGGGTGCTAGGTATGTAAGGTCCATTCTCAACAGACTCCCACATTCTTGAGTCTAGAGACCTGATGAAACCTTCCATTCTTAGGCACCGGGTATCAAAGTCATCAAGAGTGATCAGTGGGACTTGTTCATGGTTCCAGTTCCCTATCAGTCCTGGAAATGGCTGCCATTTGAAAAGTTTAGTATTGGATATAATTGACTAGACACAAAACAAAATCAATTGTAGAGTCAAAAAGGCAGATTGCCTTTTGACTAATTACTATGACATGCCATAGCTCACATCCTTATCTATTACATAAAGGATAAAGTACATGAAGTAGAAAGTTATAGACTCAAGATCTCAATGTACAGTTACCTAAAGCATGGACCTTTTCACCAACTCATGTAAGTTGGTGACTTTACAGAGTTGTAGCGGAAAAGGGGTCCAACTTTATGGAAAAGTACATCAGATAAAGCATGTTACTAAAAGTCTTTAAAAGAAATCTGTCTTCAAGTGTGGAGCTTCAGAAGACTTTGTCTTTGAAGCTTCGGAAGACTTCATCTTTGGCTTTAGAAGATATTGGTCTTGGCTTCGGAAGATTTCACACTTAGAATATTTCTATTGCATGTGTGAAACTTCCGAAGCATTCTTCTTCATTACTTGTGCAGAATGCATGCAAAAAGACTTTGGTTGCTTTAGCCTCTATACATATTCTTTACAACCATATCCCCAACTTGGAATTCCAATGGCTTACGTCGCTTATCGGCTTGGCTTTTTTGTCGACTTCTTACCACTTCAAGGTTCTTGCGAATTATGGAGACTTTATCGGTCGTTTCTTGTATAAGTTCAGAACTAGTGATGGAGTTTTAACCAATGTCGGTCCACCAGATCAAAGAACAACATTTACAACCATAAAGCGCTTCAAAAGGTGCCATCTTGATACTCAAGTGGTAACTATTATTATACGAAAATTCCGCGAGTGGTAAATGTGTATCCCACTCCCCACCAAAGTCAAGGACACAAATACGTAGCAAATCCTCCAAGGTTTGGATGGTTCGCTCGGTTTGACCGTCCGTTGAAGATGGTAAGCCATGCTTAGTTCCAGTTGAGTACCCAAGAGTTCTTGCATAGACGACCAAAAATGCAAAGTGAAACGAGCGTCTTGGTCGGATATAATGTGCAAAGGTACCCCACGACAACTCACAATTTCATCAATATATATACGAGCCAACCTTGATGTTTTGTAAGTGTCATGTATGGGTATGAAATGTGCTGACTTGGTCAATCGGTTAACGATCACCCATATGTTATTATGACCATGAGATGTACGAGGTAGTTTGGTTATAAAGTCTGCTAAATCAATATTTTAGATTTATTAAGATCGGATCTTAGGTTTCATCTCGTTCAGATCTAGATATTAAAATTAAGATGGGTGGACGTGTGTGAATCAAAGAACAAAGAGATGGATAATAATAATGTTATGATTTCATTATTATTGATAAACAAATTACAATGAGAATTATAGATGTCTGGTAAAATCAAACCCACCCAAAGGAGAGGATTTCTCCTTGGGTGGTGATTCACACCATGAGAAAACACACAAAATAGCCACACTTGCAAAAATACACTGGTGGGTCTATTTATGCTAATATTACATCATGACCTAGTTTTGATTTTTTATTTTGTCTTGATGTTGACTTTGTCTTGTATTTGTTTTCTTTTGTTTATCAACTTGGTCTCTGAACTCGTACAATAAGATCTTCCATCTGCTGTGATTATTGTTTGGTAAGCTTCAGTTTATTCCATTGTTGAACCCCTAACAATACTCCCCTTAAACTGATGCTTGCCAAACCTTGAACTTGAAGATCTTATTTGTCATATGTCTTCTCGATCAACTGATGTTATGACTCAGTTCATTGATGTTCTCCCCCTCAAATTAAGCTTTTCCTAATATATTTTCGAGAAAGGTTAGAATCTCTTGAGAATACTTCTTGGTATTGGATATGGGTTGTATCACTCTTGGATTACAATTCATATCACAACTCAAGGATTAGAATGTATTAGACATATGGTGAGGCTTTGAACTTCAATAAAATGCATTAGGAACATGAATCAATGTTGAACACACTTCCATTCTTTTGAAATAACTTGATAAATGACATTCTTCAGATAATGAGTATTCCTTTTTTATTAAAGTCTGTCTAACTGTCCGCTCAGTAGTCAGACACGGGTGCAAAACATCATCAATGAATATGAGCCCAAGTACTTCAGAAAGGGCATCTGACAGTTGTATAAGTCCCGGGATGAATCTTTGAAAAAGTGACCAAAGTTGATTTCTATACTTTTTTTTTGGTTTCATGATCAAAATGGTTGTGCTTGTTGGTTGCAATCATCCGTATTCATATTTTTCTTTTTTTTTGAAGTCTTGTTCATCAGCTGTTCATAAGCATTTCTTGCAACACATCCGCATTTCTTTGCTAACTCATCCGCATTTGTTTGCAAAGCATCCACATTTGTGCTTAAAGTACCTGCATTTGTTTACAAGTCAACCGCATTTGGTGACAAGGCATTTACATTTGTTGCCAAGTCATCCGCATTTGTTGCCAAGTCATCCGCATTTGGTGACAAGTCATTCGCATTTATGTATAATGCATCCGCATTTGTCTATAACACATCTGAATTTGTTTTTCTTCATCCGCATTTGTTTTGAGACTTGAACAAAATTCGATTTCACACTGTAGTACAGGTGGGGAAATTAGCAGTAGCTTCCATTTCTTCATCTTTTCTTTGTTTTAAATGATAATCATGTTCAATTGCATTGAATTTTGAAGGAATAATCCAAGGAATGATTATATTTCTTCAAATCGTACCATATTAGAACAGATCTAATGATTTTTCTTCTTGATTTTGAGATGAACAGATGGGTTTTCTTCTTTTTTATGATAATCTTGTTCAATTGCATCGAATATTTAAGGAATGATCATGAACATGTTCATGATTCTTTAAATCGTACCATAGTTGAACAGATTTGTTGGTTTTTTTTCTGATATTGGGTATGAACAGATAGGTTTTTGATGAACAATGACTTTGTTCTTCATTTTTCTTATTTTCTTCATTGTTCTTGACATCACTAAAGATAAAATCAGATCTGAAAACTAGATAAATCCAACAACCAACAGCTCTGATACCATTTTGCTAAATCAATATTTCAGATTTATTGAGCTTGGATCTTAGGATTCATCTCGTTTAGATTTTGAAATCAAAATTAAGATGTGTGGAGATGTGTGAATCAAAGAACAAAGAGATGGATAATAATAATGGTATGATTTCATTGATGTTGATAAACAAATTACAATGAAAATCATAGATGTCTGGTGAAATCAAACCCACCCAAAGGAGAGGATTTCTCCTTGGGTAGTGATTCATACTATGAGAAAACACACAAAATAGCCACACTTGCAAAAATACACTAGTGGGTCTATTTATGCTAATATTACATCATGACCTAGTTTTGACTTTTCATTTGTCTTGATGTTGACTTTGCCTTGTATTTGTTTTCTTTTGTTTATCAACTTGGTCTCTGAACTCGTACAATAAGATTTTCAGTCTGTTGTGATTATGATTTGGTAAGCTTAAGTTTACTCCATTGTTAAACCACAACGAAATCCATGGATATGTGTTCTCATTTCCACATAGGAATCTCGGGTTGTTCAAGTAATACACTTGGACGTTAGTGTTCGGCTTTAACCTACGTACATGCAAGACACTTAGCTACGTAAGTTTCTATGTCTTTCTTCATTCCAGGCCACCAATATTGACCACGCAGATCCATATACATCTTATCGGAACCAGGATGAATAGAATAACGAGTTTGATGAGCTTCGTTCATGATAAAGGTACGAAGATTATCACGATCGGAACCCAAATTCGATTCACGAAATATATCAACCCATTGGGTTTTGTTTCTAGTTAAGCTAGAAGGTTATGCTCCAATTCCTCTCCCATTATTCCTTCTTGTTGAACCGCTTGTTGAACCTCTAAAATACTAATCTCGATCTCGCTTTCAATCCTCAAATTTTGTAGCAGCACAATAGTCTCATTGACATCTAGACAAATCTCGGTATTAAATTCTCCTAGAGTGTCAAACCATTGTCATCAATCGCAAATTTCTTGAAATGAGACCATCTTGTTATGAATCTTTTGACTTAGTGCATCGGCTACGACATTTGCCTTTTCAGGGTGGTAACGAATGTCATATTCATAATCACTAATCAGCTCAACCCAACGACGTTGTCTCATATTGAGATCTTTTTGATTAAAAACGTGTTGAAGGTTTTTATGATCAGTGTAGACTATACATTGCGTACCATAAAGGTAATGCCTCCAAATCTTTAAGTCAAAAACCACAACACCAAGTTGAAGATCGTGTGTTGTGTAAATCACCTCATGGACCTTCAATTGTCTCGATGCATATGCTATGACCTTTCCTCGTTGCATGAGATGACAACCATGGCCTTGTTTAGATGCATCACAATACACGGTGAAATCGGCATTTCCATCGGGTAGGGTCAAGATAGGAGCATTACACAACTTGTGTTTTAATGCTTCAAAGGTTTCCTCTTGCTCGGACCTCCACTCGAATTGTTTATTCTTTTGAGTCAAAAAAGTAAACGGCTTTGTGATTCTAGAAAACTTGGCAATGAATCGCCAAAAATAACCAGCAAGACCAAGGAAAGAACGAAATTCGTTGTAGGAACACACCAATTTTTCATAGCCTCCACCTTTGCAGGGTCAATGTGAATTCCTTGGCTATTCACCATGTGTCCTAGAAATTGAACTTCCTTAAGCCAAAATTCACACTTCGAGAACTTCGTGTACAATTTTTCTTTCTTCAACAGCTCAAGAACTTGTCGCAAGTGAAGTTCATGATCGGTATTGGACTTGGAATAGATAAGTATGTCGTCAATGAAGACGATCACAAACTTGTCTAGATAAGGCTTGCATTCTCGATTCATAAGATCCATGAAGATAGCAGGAGCATTTGTTAAACCAAAAGACATAACCATGAACTCATAGTGCCCATATCGAGTACGGAATGCAGTCTTTGGGATATTATCATCATGGACATGTAATGATGATAACCAGGACGTAAGTCAATCTTCGTGAAAATGGCAGCTCTGTGAAGTTGTTCAAAAAGATCATTGATACGATGTAGAGGGTAGCGGTTCTTGATGGTGAGTTTGTTAAGCTCACGATAACCGATGCACATACGCAACGACCCGTCTTTCTTCTTCACGAACAACACAGGTGCACCCTAAGGCGAAGAGCTAGGATGAATAAAACCCTTATCGGATAGCTCTTGAAGTTGACTAGCTAGCTCTTGCATTTGTGATGGTGCAAGTTGATATGGTGACTTAGCCACGGGGTTTGATCCCGGAATCAAATCAATTTTGAACTCAACTTCACGCACGGGAGGTACACCAGTAAGGTAATCAAGAAATACTTCAGGAATATCTCGTATAATCAGGACATCCTTAAGATATTTCCCTTTGACTTTCGTGTTGACCACGTAGGCCAAGAAAGCCATATAGTTCTTGCTTAAGCATTTTCGGGCTTGAGTGCATGACATGAGTTTGAGTCCTTTAGAGGATTTTTCACCAAATACTTTCAATGCATCCCCGAAGGCAAAGGAATACGGATGCACTTCTCGAAACAAATAATCGTGGCATGGCATTTGGCTAGCCAATCCATGCCAATGATAACGTCAAAGCTTCCAAGTTTCATCGGAATAAGGTCGATAGAGAAATCATGCGTGTCGAGGCTCAAAATACAATCACGAATAACGATATCAACGGTGATAGGTTCTCCATAGGTGACTTCAATAGTGAGAGGTATTTCTAGTTTTGTATGTGGCTTAGCAAGAATGGATTCAAACTCTAACGAGACAAAACTTTATCAACTCCAGAATCAATTAGAACGTAGGCATAAAAATTATTAATAAGGAACATACCTGTTCAGTTTTAAAGATATTTAACAATACAGGTAAAGCATAAAAAAGACTTAGATCATAAAAGTTGAGGTTGGGTTTAACATGCCGTTCACCACATTGTTGGTTGCTTGTGCTTGGATTGCATTATTATTGAAAGCATGTCATTGGGCTTGTGGAACATTACTCGCAAAGGGAGGGCATTATGGGCGAAAGTGACCAGGTTCTGCACAACTATAGCAAACACTATTTCCAACCATCGTGGCATTATTTGGTGCACGGTGACAAGTCGCCACCAAGTGTCCATATTTACCGCACAAAGTACAGATACAGCACGAAGCGTTCCCTGGATGATGGTACCTACAGATATTGCACATAGGTTGAGGACCAACATAGGCCCTAGCTACAGGTGCTTGTGCCATAGGTGCAGCCACAGGTACAAGTTGTCTTGGAGGTGCCTTAGGTGCAACCATCGCAAAGTTACGAGCCGGTGTGAACTTGTGTTTCTTGTTGTTGTTGTTAGTTGAAAGACGGTTCAGTTTTAATCTCCTTAGCAGTTTCAGGGACCGTCTTCTCTACTTTCTTAGCACCCTTGGCAGACATGGTTCCCACTTGTATATGATTTTCAATAAGTTGAGCGGTGATAGTGATGGCTTCCTCCAAAGTTGTGGGTCGACTACCCACCACAACATCTTGAATTTGGGTTGGTACCCTCTTGATGAACTTCTCGATGTTACGATGAACAGTGTCAACCATATGGGGCAACAGAATGCTCAACTCGTGATGCCTAGTTGAGTAGGCTAAGTGCTCACCACCATCTTGCTTAAGGTTCCAAAACTGCTCCTCCAACTTTTGTAATTCACTTCTCGAGAAAAATTTAATGATAGCAATGTTCTTGAACTCGTCCCAAGTTAGTGCTAACACAATATTAGCACCACAGTTCCTTTTCTTGTTATTCCACTATGTAAGTGCCCTTTGTTGGAGCATACTAGTGGCATAACGAACTTTGAGCACCTCATGACATTCACAATTGATGAAAGTATTTTCCATGCTTTCGAACCACTTGAAAAGTCCAGTGGCTCCTTCCTTTCCACTGTAGCTAGTGGGCTTGCATGAACCGAAATGTTTGAACGTGCAGGTTTGGTTGTTGCGCCCTTGGTTCGCGCTATTTTCTCCTTGACCATTTCCATTATTTCTAGAGTTGGTCATCAATGTGCTATTAGTTCAGCAACCATGGTTGGTATGACAGCAGCCATTTGACGAGCAATCACGGTGGCTAAATTTTAGTTAGAACTTCCACGCTTTCCATGGTGACAAGACATGCTGGATACAAAATAAGTTGGTCATAGGAATTTGGAGGTAAAAGATAGTAAACCAAACAAGGATTATTCAAGACTTGTAAAGCACACATGGAATAATTCCATTTGGTAACACATTACCACTTGGAAACGTTGACATGTCAAGGTAAGTTGACCCATTTGCCTTAGAAACTTGTGTATGTTGACCATAGTTTATCACTCATCCCAGAATTCCCCAGGTAAGCATAACTAGTCCCGTAGGATTTATACAAAATGCTTACTTTCGCCTGAAGGCTTTTGGCTAGGAAATCCATAATACATGTGTCTATGTGTCACACAATATTTCTTAGGTTTGTGAAATCAAAACCTTGATAAGTTTTTACAGATTAGACATAAAGTCTAAAGAATTAAACCATCGATATAAAGCGTACGAACTCACATGTCATCGAGAATAAGTTTAAGAAGCTTCATTCGTCAAGGAGAATTAAAGAATTAAGATTAAGTTTAGGGGAGACAAGCAATAAAGTTTAATCAATTACAAGGCAAACCTAACTAAAGGCATCAAATTGCACATAAAAGGGCATCCCTAACGAGATAGCATCACGTAGCATGCAACAATTTATTTACAAGAATATAAAGATTCTTCTATGAGGTTCACGCATAAACTATAGTCTACGTCACAATTCTAATAACTTAATCAATTACAAGGTAGATGATGGTTTTAAATTTAAGAATACAGTTTCAAAGAATCCCCGAGATCCTAAGAACCCTAGATTCGATTGGATCCGAATAGAAACCTAGATTGATTATGTTAATGAAATTAACCTTGGGGCTTTTAATCCTAAGTAAAATCAAGTATGGGTCCAGGTAGTATTACCAGGATGATGTTTGAATCAAGGTTACGAGATGATGAAACTATCGCGACGATGATTGAGTATGATTCCAGATGCAAACGTTGATAGTAATCAAATTGATTATGCAGCAAGCTTCTAATGGTCTCTAAGATCAAAAGCCCTCTGCCAATTTTGGTTTATGATGACCAGTTGACAAAGTTCGAATATGTTATCAGTTCGCGAGGAAGATAATGATTGAATGTGGAGTGTGTGTGAGTTTCAGATGAAATTTGTTTATTAAAAGTTTAGGTATAGTTTAACGATCATTTTGGTTCGATTAATTAGATTATGACAGGATCAGTGATCACACGTTTGATGTATTAGGATACAAAGCAGCGGAATACAAACTAGAATTAGACAAATTGTAGCAAGCAATTGATACTTGTAAGCATTAAGATCGCATACGGTTATAGGGAGAGAATATATATATATTCTGATTTCTAGGAATGTTTATAGATGTAGAATATTTCTAATCAATCATTCATTCCATTCATTCACACATTCATCACAGATTACAATAGGTTGTCACTCCTTATATAGAGTGCAACACAATCACTGCTGTTATCACGGAAAGTGACAACTGGCAGATCCAATACAAAAATAACTAATTCTTAACAAACTACTGAAATGTTCACAACTACTGAGAACATATCAGCATGTTAAGTACAAAATATAAAACTACTGAAACTACAACGACTGAAGAACAAGCTCTTCAGTCGTTTTACAAAACTACTGAAACATAGAAAAAAAATAAAACTACTGATATCACAACTACTGAAGAAGTACTCTTCAGCAGTTGTGACAAACTACTGAGGCTTCAGTACTTGATCTTCAGACTTTGACCTTCAGGTGTTTCATCAGCTGATGACTTCAGTAGATATCATCAGCTGATGTCTTCAGTCTTTGTCTTCAGACTTGTATATCAGTTGTTGATCTTCAGCACTTGTGAACTCTTCAGCTGTTGTACTTCAGTACTTTGGTCTTTCAGCTTCAGCACTTGTGTTCTTCAGCTGTTGTACTTCAGCACTTTGGTTCTTCAGCTGTTAAGGTCTTCAGCACTTGATCTTCAGCTGTTGAAGTCTTCAGCACTTGTCAAACTACTGATGAGGCTTTCAGCAGTTGTTGTGATACCATGTGGGACTTAGAGGTTTTCTGATCTTGGCTCATTGGTTCTTTTGGTCCAACAAACTCCCTGAACCAATGCAGCCAAAACCTCTAACTTATTATTCTCCCACTTATTGATGGCAAAATGTTGGTCTTTTTCCTTCTTGATCAGTAGAGAAGATGACCCATGTAAGCTCCGGCCTGGGAAGAAATCTCAAATATTTGTTTGGCAGAGTATGAATGGGAACTCTGTTTTGGGGAACTGGACACAGAGTTGTTTCCCATTCATGAGATTTACTTCCCCGTAATGAGTCTGTATGACTCACGAACATAGGCCTCAAGGAGAACAACTTGTTCCTCCTGAGAGAGTTCTTCTGCTCCTCCTTCGAAGAAGAACTCTGGACCATAGTACTCTGATAAGTACTTCATGGTCCTGCCATTTTTCAGCTCCACCGTAGTTACCTCCCTATATACAAATTCATCAGGATGGTTGCCTTCAAGGAGTAACTGGAGCTCATTCTTCTGGATGTCTTCAAGCTTTTTATATACAACCCCTTCTTAATCATCTTGTTTTCTAGTAAGGCTTGAGGGGTCTTCTTTGCTTGGTGAGCTTTCTTGAATTCATCAATGATTTCCCAAGGTGAGACTACAACGGCCAACATGATGGTAGACTCTATTGTTTTTCGTACCTGGCCGTTGTATCTGTGTGGGATAGTTCTTTTATGGATTCTAGAACTCACCCTGGGGTCTGGCCATACTCTCACTCTCTCCTTCTGATACTGAAAGGTGTGCCTGAGAGTGTACAGCCTTTGAGCATGCCCTTTCATGGCTTGAATAGATGATGACTGAGGAAATTCCTTGTCAACCATCTTCAACAGTTGCTCATCGTGCTGTTTCTGCTGTTCTTCTTCTTCTATCTTGACTCTGACCATTTCCTTTGAGAGTCAGGTGTGATCATGGGTTTACTTCGGGGTTTTGGTAGCTTCAGAACAGCAGAGAGTGGCAGACTATCATCTTCATCCTCTTCTTCTTCTTCTTCTTCCATCCTCAGCACCCTTCTCCTCCTTCTGGGTACATCACTGGATGATGGTTGGGTTGGTGAAGGAATGGTTTTGAAGAATGAGGATGTTTGGATTTTGGCTTAGAGGTTGGTTGGGAGATTTGAGGGATAAGATCTGTTTGAGTGGGTGGAAGGGAAGGTGATCTAGCATCCTTGTAGTTAGTTTCGCCTTGGTGAGTTAGCCATCTCTAACCTTTTACCAGCCCCAGCCTCATCAAGGGCTTCCACAATAATCCCTTTGTTGAATTGCTCAGACAGACAGATTCTGGTGGCTATAGCCAGAATGCTGTCCCTGGTCCATGCGCGGATCTCCATTAATGATCTTCCCAAGTATTTTGCAATAAAGCGGATCATTATTTCCAATCTCTCTCTCAAGAGCATCATACCCTGCCCGCCCTCGGTTTGTATCTCTTGTACTTCTAACCTTCTGATCTCACTATCCAGTGTGGCTGTGTCAAACCCCTGCCTGAAGAGTTGTTCAATTATTTTATCCATGGATCGGCTGTGTGTGGTGTCAGCTTCTTTGACCAGCTCCTCCAAGGATTTGTCTTCAGCAGTGTGATCATCAGCACTTCTCTTTCGCTTGTAAGTGAGCAGAGGTTGCTTTTCTTTTTCCTCCTCTTGGGCTTGCTTCTCTTCCTTCTTCTCCTCTGTTCTTTTCCTCTTCTTTTCTTTCACTGCAGTACTCTCCCCCTTTTTGGTTGCATTGGAGGAAGGAATTTGTACCGCAGAAAGAGTCTTTTGGACAGCAGCATCAACCAAGGGCTGTAATGTTAAGGAAAGCCTCTCATCAATGGCTTTGATCACTATATCAGTGATTATGGGTGTGATGAGAGGAAGGGAATTTTGGAGTACAGCTCCTAATTGCTCAGGAGGGTTCTGTTCCTGAGAAGTAGGGCCTGAAGCAGAGGCAGGTGGTTGATTTTGGGGTGGCTCGGTGTTTGGGAAACCTTCAAGGGAAGGTGCCACCTGTGGGTGGATAGAGGCAGATGGTCTTTCTCCTTGTGAGAGTTGGTCAAGTAGGTTTTGCAGCCTACTGACTTTCTCTTCAAGGATTGTGTTCTGGGCAAGAACATCATAGAAGAAGCCCAGGTCATCATCAGCCGAAGCTGAATCAGCTGACCTCCTGCTTAGAGCAGGATTTACATGCACTGGGTGTAGACCAGTTGGTGCATGTGCCCCTTGTGCTTGGTACTGGGGACTTCCAGCCTCAGGACAATGTCCATCATCAGCTGTTGCCTCTAGGGAGGTCTTAGCAATGTTACCAGCCTCACTCTGGTCATGTGCTGAGTCAGAGGAGGTGGCAGCCTCACTAGATATTCTAAGCTCCTTGTCTACACCAGGAGATAGAATTGGGAAACCCCTGTGCTGTGGGTTCTCAGGTGCACTGTGTTCCTCCCCCTCAATTGTAGAGGTATTCCTAGTAAGTGGTTTCTGGGGAGGGGGTGAGGAGTGCAATTGAGTCAGCACTTGTGCAACTATTAAAGTTGGGCTGTGAGGGGCGGTTGTTTGGGGTGGGGATATAAGCAGTGTGCACCTGGGGAGGATGGTGCTCTTCAATGGCAATCTCCTCAAGTGAGTAAGATCCCAGATAAGTAGGTGCCCCTTGGGGAGTTGCTGCAGGCTCCTGTTGAGAGGAAGCCTGAGCGGCTGTGGCTGGAGGAGTCATTGTATCCACTAGGGGTTGGACTAGTGGATATATCCTGCGTTTGTTTTGCAGGGCATCCTCAGGGGACTCAATTCCCTGAGTAGCCATTTTGGGTTTCTTTTTGGTGGGTTTGGTAGGGACTTTGGATTTGGAGGTGGTGGCTGTGGGTTCCAGCTGCGTGGGTTTTCGCAGCTTGGCAGCCATTTTTAGTGTCCGGTCAGAGTTGTGCCGGGAGTATACTTCCGCAGAACAGCCGTAGCAGGGACTCCCAAGCCAACAGTCCCTCAGCATTAAGCTGGTCTGTAATAATGCCATTATGAACCGTGGATAGAGTATCCAACGGTTGGCAGTTAGTTTTTGAGCCATATCTTTGAGCTCTGAAAATATTAATTCTGAAAAGTTTAGTGGTTGTTGCTCAAGGATAGAATACATTACCTGCTGCCATTTGGTGGACATTTGATCCCAAGACGACGTCTTAGGGGCCAACATACATTTACCATGTGAAAAATCAGGCGCTCAGCGTCATTAAAGTGTTTCTTCATGATGGTGGTGGCACTGAGATCGCCTTGATATCCATGCTGAGCAAAGGATAGATCTATGGTGCCCTTCGGATATCCAGCAGGAGAAGTAGCATCATTCAGTTGAAGAATTTTACGGATTGTTGCAGGAGTAATGACTACTTCTTTGTTGTTGACGACTGACCGGAGGGATGGTGTGTTGCTCTCCTCAGTGGTAACAGTGACGTTCATCCAAAATTGGTTCAAGGATTCGGCATGTAAGACGGGGTTCAGAAGGAATGCCTTGTTGTATTGGGACTGAACCATAAGATCGATAGCATATCGAACTTAGTCCGATCGGCGATTTAGTGAGGTAGGCAACACAGTTGTGTCGCGGTTTAATTTGCATAGACGCCATGGAGAAGAGGGAAGTTTTGGAGAGGAACGTTAGGTTTGAAGAAGATGAAGCATGGAGAGCTCAGGTTAGGGGTATTTATAGGTACGGTAAGGAAACGACTGAAGATTGGTGTTAGTCATCAGTAGTTTTAAACGACCGTTGACATGGTATTATCCTTTCAGATGTTGAAACAGCTGAAGTCATGGTGTTAGGCATCAGTAGTTTAGAAAACTACTGAAGACCGTGGTTTTGACTTCAGATGATTGAAACAACTGAGGACTTGGTGTGTGTCATCAGTAGTTATGAAGCTACTGAAGACAGTGGTTTTGTCATCAGCTGTTGTAAACAACTGAAGACTAGGATTAGTCATCAGTAGTTATAAAACTACTGAAGACGTGGTTTGGCTTCAGTTGTTTAAAATGAAACAGCAGTTGTACAAACGACTGAAGAGAAAAATTCTTTTCAGTTGTTTTCGTCAATTCTTAGCTTTTCAGCTGTTTCAATCTGTCCTCAACACATTCATCAGTCTTTTTGGCTGATTTCAGTTGTTTCATAGGACATCAGTACTTATCTGTTTTTACTGATTGCAGTAGTTGTAGCTGCATCAGCAGTTGTGACTACATCAGTAGTTTAGAACAGATGAAGTACTTCAGTACGTGTGAGACATTTAGCCTTCAGTAGTTATAAAAACTGCTGAGGATAAAAGAACTCATCAGTACTTATATGTGGCATTGGGACTTATGATCATCAGTATGAATGATTACTAAGATCATCAGTAGTTGTCACTTATTCTAGTTGCAGCATACCAAGCCTTAACACCAGGTTTTTGAAAGTTGAACTATCCAAAGGCTTAGTAAAAATGTCTGCAAGCTCATCAGCACTAGGCACAAACTTAGGATCGATCAGACCTTTTTCAAAACAATCCCTTATAAAATGATGTCTGATCTCTATATGTTTGGTCCTAGAGTGCTGGACTGGATTTTTGACAATACAAAGAGCTGAAGCACTATCCATTAACAGTGGAGTCTTAGTCCTCTGTAATGCCATAATCCAAAAGTTGGTTTTGAAGCCAGAGTACCTGAGATGTACAGCTTGCAGCACAATGTACTCTGCTTCAGCAGTGGATGTAGCAACTGAGGTCTGTTTCTTGCTCTGCCAAGAAATCAAGCAGTTGCCTAGGAATTGACATCCACCAGAAGTTGATTTCCTGGTCAACTTACACCCTGCATAGTCACTGTCAGAAAAAGCAACTAATTTACCAGAATGTCCGGTAGAATACCATAAACCTAGAGATGGAGTGCCTTGCAGATATCTAAAGATCCTCTTGACTGCAATCAGATGAGACTCTTAGGTGCAGCCTGAAATCTAGCACAAACACATGTAGCAAACATAATATCTGGTCTAGAAGCTGTTAAATACATCAAGGACCCAATCATACATCTGTAAAGTGTTTCATCAACCACTTTACCTTTCTGATCTGAGTCCAGTTGTGTGGTGCTGCTCATGGGAGTAGAACAGGGCTTACAGTTTTGTAAATCAAACTTTTGCAAAAGATCTTTTGTATATTTGGACTGATGAATAAAAATTCCATCAGCCTTTTGTTTGATTTGCAACCCCAGAAAGAACTGTAATTCTCCCATGGCACTCATTTCAAACTTCTGTTGCATCAACTTTGTAAAGGCATCACACAACTTTGGATCAGAGGATGCAAAAATGATATCATCTACATAATTTGAACAAGTAGATTATGCTGCCCAGCTTTCTTAATGAATAAAGTCTTGTCTATGGAGCCTCTATGAAATTGTTTTTCAGAAGAATTTGATAATGTCTCATACCAGGCTCTGGGAGCTTGTTTTAACCCTAAAGAGCTTTATCAAGCTATACACCCAATTAGGATGTTTATTGTCCTCAAAGCCTGGAGGTTGACATACATAAACCTCTTCTTTAACTTTTCCATACAAAAATGCACTTTTGACATCCATTTGAAAGACTTTAAGGTTTTGATAAGAAGCATAAGCTAAAAACAATCGAATTGCTTCCAGTCTGGCTACAGGGGCAAAGGTTTCATCATAATCAATACCTTCTTCTTGTGCAAACCCCTGAACAACCAGTCTGGCCTTGTTCTTAACAATAAGCCCATTTTCATCAGTTTTGTTCCTAAACACCCATTTAGTGCCTATTGCACACTTACCTGGAGGTAGAGGAACCAGTTCCCACACTTGCTGTTTCTTGAACTGAAGAAGCTCAAGCTGCCATCAACCCATCCATTGTCCTTTAAAGCAATGTGATAATTCTTTGGCTCTTGCTGACTGATGAAGAGAGCATAGAAGCAGAAATTTGACAATTGACTTCTTGTTGATACTCCCAGTGATATCACCAATGATTTGAGACATAGGGTGATTCTTCAGATCTTGATACACAATGAGATCTGTGCAAGTGTTTGTAGCCGGTTCAGCAGCAACAGATGGTGATGGTGTATCATTTCCTTGAAACCAATCAGTGGATGGTAGTTCAAAGGAAGTTGAATTCGAAGAAATCTCATCAGCATTTGTTGTGGATGGTGCTACTGGCGCTATAGGAACATCAGGTCTAGCTGAGTCAGGCAGCTGATCACTAAACCTGAAGAGGTGAGTACTGCAATCATCATCATCATCAGCAGTACCACCAGGTGGTGAACTGTTGACAGGAGCAACAGCAGAGTTTGATAAGGAACATATTGCAGTATGTCCAAATCAAATAACTCCACAGGACTTTGTGGAATCTTGTCCTTTGGAGATTCATTAAACTTAACATGTAGAGTTTCTTCAACCATCTTTGTTCTGCAGTTGAAGACTCTGTATGCCTTGCAAGTAGATGAATAACCAACAAAGTATCCTACTCCACCTTAGGATCAAATTTGTGGAGTTGATCCTTTGTGTTGAGAATAAAACAGGGACACCCAAATGCTTTGAAAAATGAAATCAGAGGAGCCAAATGATGGAGAACTTCATATGGAGTCTTCAACAACCTCTGATTTACTAAAACTCTATTTTGCACATAACAAGCTGTGTTGACAGCTTCGGCCCAAAAGGTCAATGGCAAACCTGAGTCAGCCAGCATGGACCTTGCAGCTTCAATGAGGGTCCTGTTCTTTCTCTCCACTACTCCATTTTGTTCTGGAGTCCTTGGAATGCTGAACTGCCTTTTGATTCCCTTTGAAAGATAGAAGTCATCAAGTGTATGATTTCTGAACTCAGTTCCATTATCACTCCTAATACATGACTGGAAGGGAATACTGCTTCTCAATGTACAGCACAAAGTGGATAATCTTCTGAGTAGCCTCATCCTTTGAATGTAGAAAGAAAGTCCATACAAATGGAGTAATCATCCACAATTACCAGACAGTATTTCTTCTTTGCCATGCTCATTACTCTCACAGGACCAAATAGATCCATATGCAGTAATTGCAAGCAGGCTGTGGACTTGGACACTTCAATAGGAGGGAATGAGACTTTGTGCTGTTTTCCTTTTAAACAAGCAGTGCAGGTTTCATCACAGTGGAACTCCTTTATTGGTAAGCCTCTGACTAAACTATTGTGGCTAAGCTGATTCATGTTTTTGAGATTAACATGACCAAGCCTCCTGTGCCACAGTTTAGATTCTTGAGAAGAGCTTTGGAAAATAGGCAAGGATTGCCTTTGAGATCTATCTTCTTAGAGAGATCTAAGGCATACACTCTTCCTGTCCTGTTGGCTTTCAGGAGAGTGTGATCATCCAACACCTTGTCAATCAAGTGCAAAACTTTGGATGACAGAATCCTACAGTTTTGACTTGTGAAAAGGGCAACATGGCCTTTATCACACATTTGACTGACACTCAAGAGGTTGTACTTGAGATTTTCCACATGATTAACATCATCAATTTGATTTCTCCATTGGAGACAAAGCCCTTACCGATGATGTAACCCCTAGCATCATTGCCAAAAGAGACAAATCCCTTCTTTCCTTGAGAGTAGTCATGAAGAAGAGAGATGTTCCCAGTCATGTGCATAGATCCCCCACTGTCTACAACCAGATGCTACTTTGGCATGTTGAAGAACCCTGCAATAATAAACAATCAGTTAGTTTTAGAGACCCAAACCTTTTTGTTTTGGGCCTGGTCTCATCAATAGATGGTAAACTAACATGTTTATTTGTAACAACAGCCTGAGAAGAAGAAGATGGTGTAGAAGAGGAGTCCTTTGGCTTAGACCTCCTTTTCTGTGGTTTCAACATAGGAGAATCTAGTTGGTTAACTCTACCAACATATGTTGTACCATCATCACCAGCTGTGTCTGATTTTGTGATAAAGCTTTCAGCTCATCAGACACATTGCTAGTGGAATAGATAAGGTCCTATGTTGCACCTTCTTCTTTGAGCACCCTCAGCTGTCACCTGTTTAACTCCTTCCTTTTTGGATTTCTTTAAGGACTTAAGGGTTACAGGATTTGATGTTGCTGATACAAATGTGGTCTCAAACTCAGTTTTCATTTTTACCATTTTCTCATTAATTTCTTCTTTTTGTTTGAGTTTGGAACCTCTTTTGTACCAACAATCATCTGTAAGATATTGAACAAACCACATACTTCATATGGTTTTCTTCATCTTAGGTTGATCATCAATTAAAGATGGTGAAGCAACAGAAGACTTGTTCTTCAATGCTTTGGAAGCATTGGTTGCTTTCTTGACTACTCTCTTTAGTCTTCAAACTCTTTCTACTGCCAGTTTTTCTTTCTCAGTACTGACAGCAGTTGAAGTTTGAACTTCAGGTGTTAAATCCTGCTCTCCAGTCCTTTCAGGACCTTCAGGATTAACTCCTGAGTTGATCAACCTATTGATCATGTGAATGTCAGCATTTGGACCATCAACATCAGCTGATAGGTTCAAAGAGGGCTGATGCTGACTGCTACTTCTGATTGTGCTGTATCAGAAGGTAGATCACATGATGTGATGGATTGGTTATCACTCTCACCATCAGATTCTACCTCTGCTCTTGGGGTAAAATCTGTAGGTGGAGCAGTGTGATTGTAGCCAATTCCAAACTTCACATTTGAAGCAGATTGCTTACTAAGAAGCATTTCAAAACTTTGCATGATTGTACCCATCTATCACACTCGACCTGGGTAACTGCGAGGGTTTCTTTGAGATCTTTGTACTTCTCTAGAAGTACATCTTCTCTAGCCTTATCATCAATTATTTGGCAATTCAGTTTATAAACTCATCATTTTTATCTTTGAGCACAAACTCAAACTCAGCTTTGTTTTGAAATTATTTGTTCTAGCTCAATGTTCTTATAATTAAAGCTACATTTGCTTCTCTAATGGAAGCAAATGCTGCTATGCATGGTTCAGAACATAATTTGGCTTTTGCCTCAGAGGATACCTGTGATACCTGAGGTGTAGAGGCATTGGAAAATGAAGTATCAGCAGACTCCAAAGCCATAAGAGCTAGATTCCCAAAGGGACTGTCACCACCATGTTGACCAGCACCTGAGAACAGTTGATCATGACCAGACAAGTCATCTGGTAAACTGCTCCAGTCAACAACTCCTGGGGTGAAGAAGCTGTGTTGTTGAGATTGAGGTTGTTGATGAGATAGGGAAGGCTGAGGTTCTGGTAATGCATGAGGTTGTGGTGTCATAGGAACTTGAACTTGATTGACTGTGGCATGTAATAACAAGGGTACTGATATGGCATTTGACCCTGAGGAACAAAATATGCCGGAGATTGTTGTTGAGGATGATGACTAGAGGTGACAGGATGTTGCCCTCTGTGTTGTTGACTATTGCCAGGAAAAGTCACAAAGGGTGCAGTAGAGTTAGATCCAGTTGATCTACACTCTCTTGCAAAGTGTCCAAGCCGTTGGCATTTGTGACACCTCAACTTGCTCTTGTCAAAACCAACTTTGGTTTTGCCAGAGAGTCCTGGGAATTTCCTTCCAGTTCTTTTGTAGAACTTCTGAGATCTGATATTTATCAAGGCCATTTGGCTCAAAATATCCATCTCTTCTAAGTCATCATCAGCAATCCCCTTGAGATCATCCATAATGAAACATAGATTGTCATTATTACACCCAGTAAACTGACCATCAACACTTACAAATGCAGAATCAGAATGCTTGAAGAGAAATTAATATGCTCATCATACTGGCATTCAGATGAAGCATATTCTGACTCATGACCCACCAAGGCAGTGTTGCCTTGTATAAAGTCTTCAGTGAGCTTTCCAGATGAAGACAGCTTTCTCTTCTGTTCTATCTCTCTCTCAAAAGTGAGCAATTTCCCATGGAGTTGGGTGAGAGATAGTTTGTCCAAACTTGCACTGGAGCGTAGGACAATAGTATATGTGTCCCATCTCTCAGGCAGTGATCTGAGAAATCTGTTATTCATCTGAATTGGTGTATTCAAGTTTGACCATTTTTAGTTCAGAGATCAAACAAGAAAACCGCTCATATTGTTGAGTCAGTGTCTCACCCTTTCTATGAGAGAATGTCTCATATTGTTGGGCAAGAATTTCTCTATTATTGCCAAGACCTCATCTGTTCCTCCAAATTGTTCTTTCAAAGCAATCCAGAGGTCATGGGCAGTTTCATGATGCATTAGCCCAGAATAGATTTCATTGGGCAATGCCATGGCCAGAATTCCATGGGCTTTTGCATCAATCTCAAGCAACTTCTTATCCTCATCTGAGTATTGCTCCCTCCTCTTCGGAACCATTTGATTGGTTCCGGGTTATTCACCATAGGCTTGTGTGGACCATGTACCACTGATGTCCAACACCCTGCGCTGTTAACAGACAGGTGATGGAGCATACGTCTTTGCCATATGTTATACTCATTCCTAACCAGCATAGGAGGCTTGGTTGAGGAACCAGTATTGTGAGGATCATTGGAAGGAGTGGTCATTTTCAGTTCAAAAACAGTTTAGTTCAAGTTTTAAAAGTTTTAGACAGACCACAACAAACTCAATGAGAACCAAGAAAAGATCTCAGGATGAATGAGCAGAAATACAGAAAATTCAATCTCTATAACCGTTTCTTTCAAAAATAAAGGCTAATTCAATCAAACTTGATCTTGAATAGCAGTTTCAATGATCAATTGTTAGATCGATCAATGATTAACCCGCTCTGATACCATTTGACAGGATCAGTGATCACACGTTTGATGTATTAGGATACAAAGCAGCGGAATACAAACTAGAATTAGACAAATTGTAGCAAGCAATTGATACTTGTAAGCATTAAGATCGCATACGGTTATAGGGAGAGAATATATATATTTCTGATTTCTAGGAATGTTTATAGATGTAGAATATTTCTAATCAATCATTCATTCCATTCATTCACACATTCATCACAGATTACAATAGGTTGTCACTCCTTATATAGAGTGCAACAATCACTGCTGTTATCACGGAAAGTGACAACTGGCAGATCCAATACAAAAATAACTAATTCTTAACAAACTACTGAAATGTTCACAACTACTGAGAACATATCAGCATGTTAAGTACAAAATATAAAACTACTGAAACTACAACGACTGAAGAACAAGCTCTTCAGTCGTTTTACAAAACTACTGAAACATAGAAAAAAAAATAAAACTACTGATATCACAACTACTGAAGAAGTACTCTTCAGCAGTTGTGACAAACTACTGAGGCTTCAGTACTTGATCTTCAGACTTGACCTTCAGACTTTGACCTTCAGGTGTTTCATCAGCTGATGACTTCAGTAGATATCATCAGCTGATGTCTTCAGTCTTTGTCTTCAGACCTTGTATATCAGTTGTTGATCTTCAGCACTTGTGAACTCTTCAGCTGTTGTACTTCAGTACTTTGGTCTTTCAGCTTCAGCACTTGTGTTCTTCAGCTGTTGTACTTCAGCACTTTGGTTCTTCAGCTGTTAAGGTCTTCAGCACTTGATCTTCAGCTGTTGAAGTCTTCAGCACTTGTCAAACTACTGATGAGGCTTTCAGCAGTTGTTGTGATACCATGTGGGACTTAGAGGTTTTCTGATCTTGGCTCATTGGTTCTTTTGGTCCAACAGATTATTATGAGATCTTACTTGTCAAACAATGACGTTTAAGTGTAAGCGGTTACCCGACTCCAATCGACTACATAAACGTTGCTTGAACTCAATTAAAGTTCATTATCGAGTTTGAATCGGTTTCACGAACCAATTGGAGTGGTTTGGGTTCATTAATTTGAAGATTTATTGGTCTTGGGCCCTCGCCGGAGGTTGTCCTGACGTGGCCGGCGCCTACCGGATTTTCAGGGAGAGAGAAGAAGGGTGGGGGTTTGGGTTTTCAAATGTTACACATTTAGCCCTTGTAGTTTAAAGTTTGTTATTTTATGTTAGAAACCTTTACATCAAAGTTTTAGAAATAACATAAATACCCCTGAACTTAATTTAAGTTTAAATTTTTACTATTTTATTAACTATCAACTTTTATAAATCATTATTTATTATTATTATCTTTAACTTACTTTATTACCAATATTATTTTTTAATTTATTTATCATTATTATTATTGTTATTATTTTTATTATTATCATTATTATTAATTAAATTATTTTAGAAACTTTTAACTTAACAAAGAATGAAGCATATATATCCCATAATGTTTCATTAATGGCATATTCGACCTTACAAGAATCATAACAGAGTTAACTTTTATTTAACAAAAATACGAGAGGTTACAACAGCTAAACTCATTTCAAACATATGAACTAAACGATTTTGGTGTATACTAGATACCCGGTTTGGACCTTATTAATAAATGAAACAACTAATATACAACTTGCGATGATGATTATAATACCAATCTTGATGTTTAAAAGTCTAATAACATAATTCACAAGGCTTAATGCTTGTCACACCCCAGTTTTCAGCACTTTCGGGTCGTGTGACATGTTAGATTCAATTGTTTGTTTCGTGATTTCAAATAATTTACGCAACGAAATATATTAAAATTATCTTCTTGCTAAATGTGTAACATCAATGTTACTACAAACTTTTGAAAAGGGACTTAAATTCCTTTAAATATTTACAATCAAAATTGGGTTTCATAAGCAAAAGTTTACAATTACACGACCACGGTGAATTTAAGTGCCTAGAGAGTCATAATCTTTTCGATATTCACTTAGCCTATATGCACAGTCATCTGTTTTATCCAGGATTAGGATGTCATAATCATTTGGACCCTAACCCTAACTAACATATATCATACATGTTTACTTGAAAAAGGTGTCAAAAACATTTATCAACGAAAGCCGGTAAATGCATTAAATCGACTTTAAAATATTTTAAGCATGCATTTTATTCGGAATCTCAAATCGTATTTTTCAAAGGCAAACTATACATTTAGCAGTTGATCTTAACTGTGAAATTCACCCTTTAAATATGATGGTTCTATGGCTTAGGTAGTCTTTTTTTTCAATGGGGACACCCTAAACTACATTGAGACCTTGATCAGTGTCGCTATAGGATTTTCATCCATCCCCAAGATATAAATTTGGCCAAACTATACTTCCTTTGTTTCAGTATTGGAATAGATGAAGTAAATAAATAAATGGATTTTTGTTCAAGAATAAATCTTGTTGGATATTTCTAGTCTTTCTAGCCAAATGTTTTTATTATAGAGCACAGATCATGATATAAAATTTATTAATTCTTGTATGCAATATTCATAAACTAAGCTAGTAAATGTTTTATATATAAAAAGTACAATGTACTCACTTTATAAAGTGTAATTGAGTCAAATAATACCCTAGGAATAATAACGGTAGTTCCTAAACAAACAAAATTTGGATTTAAGCTTAGATTCTTTTGTTTTACAGCTTTGGGACTTCGTTTTAGATGTCATTTCTCCATGTAGTATCTTAGGAATAGCCTAAGATCAACCTAAAAAATGAGGTATAAGGTTAGATTTAAGAGAATTGAGAGAGATATTTGAACTTGGGATGTTGGAAGGAGCATACCTCAGTGTTTCTTTATAGTTGGATCATGGGATTGATGTTCCTTATATCATTGAAACAATGCAAGTCGCATCTTCTTCATGTAGTGCACGGCTAACATGTGTCGCCAGCACATCGGCCCCGAGCCCTTATTGTGATGTGGCCACATCGTGAACACATGTCACGATCCAACCCTTAGTTATTAGCCACATGTCGACACCTAATTCCACATAATTACTTTCATGTTGACCGAACAGAGTTTGCGTAGCCTAGTCATTATGGCCTGCATTCAAACATGATGTGACCCTAATCATTACCACCTTAAAATATGGCCCGCATCAACTGCTTTTGAAGAATCAACACCTTGAACACTTATTTCTTTATAATTGAATGCCCAAAACCAAGAACACAAGTGTCACACCCTCAAATTCCACAAACAGGGTAATATCGTTAGGCGCGTGACATACCATGGTCTTAGCCATTAATTACATCAAATGACACAATATTTACAAAACATAATTTCTAATTTAAAATATAGTTTCTAAAAATCAGAATTAAATACGAAAACATGAAAGTAAATTGCGGAAGCGTATAAGTTTATAATTAAAACGAAGCAAACACGCGCAAAACCAAATAAGTATAATATGTAGAAAAATGCAAATATTCTCGGTTGGCCTAACAAATGACAAATGATATGATGTAATGATTCTAGTCATGCCCGCTTAAGAACCTGAAAGAAACATGCTAAGTGTCAACACAATGTTGGTGAGTTCACATGTTTTGATAAACAGAACATGATAGTAAAATGATACGGTAAACAAAGTTATATCAGTATATATCTAGTCTACTAAACAAGTTACTAAGTGTATGAAGTTCGCAACCGATACTGACAACATAAAGAAATGCCTCGGATGTGAACACCGGTCACAACAACAGAAATCAGGTCAATTAAACACCTGTTTGACGAACGTTGTGCTAGAGCGACTAGCCCGGGTGGGGTTTGTCAAACCCAGCAGATCTACTCAGAATTACCTCGCTAACGTACAAATTAACGGTTTAAAAGCGAGGACTTAAGCATGGTGTCACACTAGTAAACAAGTGATATTACAGTAATACTGATCAATCGGAAATACGTTTAGAACACACGTTTCTTTCACCCCAAAGAAAATAGGTAAAGCGGGGCTGAGAACTCACCTCGAAAGCACAACAACAAATAATTGAAATCACAATTGATTTATTTTCCGATTAACCTGAACGTACATCGAATATGAAATCAATAACTAATACTAATAATGCGGTCGTACGGTTTTGTGTTCTCGACTCGGGTTCGATGCGGACAAACAATTTATTTGCCACACACACAAGCAAGCACCAATTCACACAAGCATAAAACCCCAATTAGCCTCGCTTATATCAGATCATGAGTCAAGAAGTTCGTCGTATGTTTTAATTACAAGAATTATTATAACATAACCTATCCGTGATGTATTTAAGATAAGTTACATACACACAAATTTATATAAAAATTATACGTAAGGTTATACCATGAAATCACATGCACATTAGAACCCAAATCTAAGACTCATAACTAGATAACATAGATACGTGCACATCATTTATATGTTGTTCACCCACTTATACAATACACTATAAACCCACATATAATAATGTGTAATAAACCCACCTGAACAACCCATGTGAAAATTTAGATTTACAATCACCACCAAGTCTTTGATTCTAGTGTGCATAACACACCCACACATACTTTGATATGCATACACATGCTCGAACATCCACCGCCACACATCCACATACAAATATATATATCATTGCACTTATACATATACTAGAAACTAGTCAACATGTGCATAAACAAGACATCCAACTCAAGCATGATCACCACAATAATATGAGGAAACATCCTCGGTTATATATATCCACACATACAAGCATTACTACACACACCCATAACTCATACCCATAACACAAGCACACATAAACCAACAAAACACACACAATGCAATGAACCAGCACCCAAAACTCAGCCATGTACTAACCTGCACCACCCATGTGAACACCCATACTTCACACATATGGCAAAAACGCACACAACACACATATATGTATTCCTATATATGTTCACATATGCAGCAACACACCCATACACTACATCGCATGACTGCATGCGTAACTGCATGTGTAACTGCATACATCATAGATACAAACAATGTGCAAACAACACACTTTTGTCCACACACAAACCCGGTTATCAAAATTAACCCTTGAACTCGAGTAAATGATCTCTCGAAACCGTACGTAATAAACACAAGTAGCAATCAAGAAAGAAACGTACAATTCATATCGAACAACGGTGACTAGCGATCAATAGCGGAGGCATCGTCGGGATGGAACGACACATGCTGGTTGCCGGAGACAGTGCGCCTCATTGGGGGCTTCCGGGAGCAGGGGCGGAACTATAGCCATGTGTATGGGGTCAAGTTACTCTATTGATTTTTGAGAGGGCAATAAATGAAATATAATTTTTCAGGTGGTGAACCATTTAGTATTATTAAGTTCAATACATAATCAATTATTGGTATTGGCACAATGGTCGTGCGCTTGATTAGAGGCTCCTTGCACGTCTAAGGTTGTGATTTCGACCCTTGTAAGGATGAATTTTTTACACTCATTTTTAATTAGAAAATTACTGTTTTGTCCTTAACCTATAACATTTAAACACTAACCTAAAAACTAAAAAGCCTCCCCCCACACAATCGCTACTTGCTGCTCAATTGAAATATCTCCCCACCCCTCCAAACCACACACACACAACAATACCCCCAATCGATCATCACAACATTGCCGATTCGCTACCGTATCTTTAACTGCTGCTGTCGCCGCCGACTCGGCCTCGAGGCTCTAATAGTCAGCTTCTCGGCGACCTCAATTCTGTCTCCCCCTGCACGGCGACTTCTCCATTCAAGGTTAGTGTTTTTAACTTTCTTGTCTCTTGAGTAGTTGTGTTAATAATCTAATTTTATTTCTTTGTTTATTTAATTTTTGTTTAGATTAGAAGTTTCAAACCCTAGAATTACATTCCTTTTCATTGTTGTTAATTAATTTATTTGAGTGATTTTAATATCTAGATTGTTTTCAAGCCCTAATTTTTTGTTTTTACCATCAAAGAAATAAATAGTTTGTTTGTATGGCTCTTTAAGTGTTTTCCTGCTTTGTGAGTTTGTGTCACTATTCTTTAATATCATTAAGTTTATAAATTTCTCGTAAACTTCAAACACCCACTTTCTTCAATTTTCATAAGCTTTTTTTTATATGCCATCAATATTCTCAATAAAATGTTGGAAATGCAACATCATCTTCATCTCATAAGACTAAAATATGAAAACTTCATTCATTTTAAAGGCAGGTTGTTATGTATTATCTTTTTTCATTGTAGTATATAATATCTCTATGTTCTTTTAAATACTATAAAAATACCAATTAGTTTGAGAAATATATTATTTTAATTAAATTTATATACACCTATTGTTTTTATATTTATTGAAAAGTTGTTACTTATACTTGATTTTCTTAACCAGAAAATAGTGTTATAACCTTTTTTATTTTAAATATACATCTGAATTTTATGTGAGTTTAAAGGTTTGATAGGATGCATCAAATTGCTTTTTCAAAATTAAGCTAAAATGTTTGAATAAGTTATCTGACCCGACCCGATTGTAACTGTAATTTCTGACATTGGGTTGTTAAAAATCCTAGCATTGAAAAAAAGTGACCCCATTAAAAATAAATGCTGGTTCCGCCACTGTCCAGGAGGGTTTGCGATTACGAGCGGGGACTATCGGAGACCAAGGATTGTAGAGGGGGATGCTGGATACTACCTGTTCGCCTGTGGAAGAGGTGTCGAAGGTTGGTTGGCTGCTATCAAAGGGTGGTTTGGGATTAGGGTTGTGGAAGTGGAACTGAGGGGAAGGTTGTATGGGATCAATTAACGCTGTGTTCTCGAGTCTACTTAACGAGAGAAAAGAAAGTAAACACTTTCTTTTCTCTTCTCTTCCTTTCTCTTCTTTTATCTTCTCTTCTTTTCTTTTCTTTTTTTCCTTTCTCTCCATTTCCTACCATTTTGGAAGGATTGATTTTTGTCTTTATTTTCCTTCCATTTCCTTTCACTTCCTTCCATTTCCCTCCTTAAGTAAACTCGGGAACACAAGTTTTTAATAATCTTTTAATTTCCTTCCATTAAAAAAACTCAGGAACACAACTAGTTTTTCTTTCCTTCCATTTCCTTTCATTTCTCTCCTTAAATGAGACTCGGGAAAACAACGTAAGGGAGGGTTTGGGTAATTATAATTAAATAATGTAACACCCGGTTATTTTTAAAAAAATCAAGATATAAAGAAAAAAAGCAAGAAAGGCAATAAAGTCCTAGTGGAGGGACTAAAAGTGTCCAAAAAGGACAAAACTTTCAAAAGTTGGTGTAAAGGTGAGTATGGCCGCCCACCCTCACCTCACTTCACCATTCGTCTCGGCTTTTAGAGAGAGAGAAAGAGCAGAGAAAAACTCTCGATTGAAGATAAGAAGAAGAAGAGAAGTCGAATTCAAGGTAAGAATTCAAGATTTTTATGCTTTTATGTCGGGTTTTATCCCGGTTATGTGTTTGTATGCTTATGGGTTGTGTTAGTGCTCGGGTGTGTGTGTTTTTGGTGTTGTTTCTAGGTGTTTTGAACTCTTTGCAAGCGGGTTAAAAAGGAAGAACACCCAAGTGTACCAGGTGAGTTCTAGACCCTGGTTTTTATATGTTTTAAACCATCTTTGGGGCTGAAAACGTATTAAAATGATTTTACAAAGTTTATGTGTGAATACCCGTATGTATATGTATGTTGGATGTTAGTTCTTGATGGGTTATAGGCTACTCATGTTTAGAATAGCCACATTATGTTTAGAACAGATGGGTTTGATGATTAGGATTGAAAATATCCTAGAAACATGCTTTACAGAAAGCTCATGCGCCTAGATAAGTGTTCATACGTCTGAAAGTGCCTTAGAAAGAATTAAGTGTAATCCATGCGCCTAAACAGTAGCTCATGCGCCCAAAATTTGCCTTAGAAATATTTAAGTTCAGCCCATGCGCCTGAACAGTGGCCCATGCGCCTAGAAATGTTAGTCGGATGACTAAGGGTAGGGCCATGCGCCCCAATAGTGCCCAAGCGCCCAAGTGGCCCATGCGCCTAAGTGTTCATGCTTCTGAATAGTACCCATGCGCCTAGATTGGGCTGGAATTTACTAAGTGTTCAGACGTCCAGAAGTCCCCATGCGCCTAAGTGTTCCCCATGTGCCTGAATAGTATCCATGCGCCTGCATAGTGCCGATGCGCCTAGGACTTAGAATATTTTTCTGATTTTTGGGGAAAATGTGTAAAGTAGGCTTTGACTTGGGAAATTCTCAGGGGACTATAAGTTGAATTTTGGGGTCATAAATAGTATGATGGGCATGTTATGAATGATGATGATGATGATGATGCATGATTATGCATGATGTATGTTATGTATGTATGATGCCCTGTGATGATGTATGTATGGTATGTTATGTTATGTTCCTATGATGATGAATGTTTATCTTTCCATGGCTTTACGCGTTATGTTAATGAATGAACCAAAAGTATTATGTAACATAAAGTGAAAGATAATGAAAGAGGAACATGATGAATGAATACATGCATTAACGAACAAATGAACGTAGAAAGTCTTGCAAGCAAATGTATGGAGGTCCACACCCAATGAAGGGTGTTAGCTCAACTGTGTGTGGGTTAGCTACCCCAGAAGGATGCACACTGGGGTCCAATCCTTGTGATTGATCACATGTATGGGATCCTTGTCGCTTGCCCCAGGTACTGGAGTCAGCTTCGTGCACAATGTTCGGGGTCTATGAAAGACCTCAGGCCTAGTAACGAGCTTCGTGCACAATGTTCGGGGTATAGCATATGGCATTGATCCGGAATGAAACGAAAAGATGAACGGTGAATGTACTTGCCTCAAGTACTGCAGTCAGCTTCCTGCATAATGTTCGGGGTCTATGATAGACCTCAGGCCCAGTAACCAGCTTCGTGCACAATGTTCAGGGTAATGTACATGTCACCAGATGTATGAATGAACAAAGGTTAACGAACGTAATGGAAGATAATAATGATATTATCTGTATGTACGTATGATCACGAACGAACGAAACGTATAGTATGGACTCCGTAAAGAAATGAATAACGATTTTATGTATGTTTTATTATAAAACTAGAACTCACTCAGCGACGCTGACTTTTATACGTTTTCAGTTGGCAGGTAAACGTTGCTGAGGATGGCACGAGGCGGCTACTCAGCTCTTTTGGATGACATCCATTTAATTAAGGCTTTTGTGATGTAATACAACAACGTAATTTTGTAACCAATAAACGATGCTTTATCTTGCAAACGTTCTTAGAATGAAATGAAATGCTATTTTTTTATGTTTTCGCTGCAATCTTTGATAAATAAATGCAAAGTATATGTTTTATGTGCGATGAATCACCAGCTGTAAGTGTCCCGGGTACGGGACCTTACAAGTTGGTATCAGAGCCAAAGTTTAAGTGAAATGGGTAAATTTTCAAAATAAACCTGAACTTAAACTGAAAATGGGACGGAATGGGAATGGGATGCCAATCTGAGTAGCTGCGTGCCATCAGGTATTTTCGTAATGTTAACCGGTTTATATGCGCATGGTATGTGGTTGTGTGTTGTATGTAGATTTAAATACTGATGTAGTCAGGACAGGTAATGCTCGGGGTATGAAGAGTAAAGTAAGTGGCTAATCACAACTGGCCACTGTAATTAGGGACTTACTATACTTGACATAAACTGAGCTGTTCCCTCAAATGACTGTGTTGGTGTTTGAATCTTTCAGTGTGAGTTAGAGGATGGTCGGTGGTAGATCTTCGAAGGTTTCGTCAGGTGAAGATTGTGATGGACGTGGTGCTGGACCGCGTGTCACAAGAAGTATGGCTAGGGCTGCTGAAGTAGCACTCAAAGAGCCCGAGATCCATCACCCGGAAGCCGGTGAGGATAGTGCTAGTCTGAGGACCATGTTGACAGAGGCGGTTGTCGAGGGAGTTCAACGGGCCATGCGGACGATTCGTCCGGGTATAGTGACTGAGGTAATTAAGGCGGTGAAGGAGATGATCGCGATGGAAATGAACAAGGAGGGTAGCAATGACAAGAACTACAACGGAAAACGGGTCGAACGTGGGGGTTACACCCCATATAAAAAGGTTGCCAGGATGCATAACCGGTGTGTAGCTTCATCCGGTGCGGGGATAAGGAAGTGTGGCAGATGTGGAAGAGAGCATACCAGTGAGTGCAGGATTGGGATGAATGTATGCTTCAGGTGTGGTAAGCCTGGCCACATCGCTAGAGACTGCAAGAAGCCATGGGACGAGAGTATGGACTCCGTAAAGAAATGAATAATGATTTTATGTATGTTTTATTATAAAACTAGAACTCACTCAGTGACACTGACTTTTATATGTTTTCAGTTGGCAGGTAAACATTGCTGAGGATGGCACGAGGCGGCTACTCAGCTCTTTTGGATGGCATCCATTTAATTAAGGCTTTTGTGATGTAATACAACAACGTAATTTTGTAACCAATAAACGATGCTTTATCTTGCAAAAGTTCTTAGAATGAAATGAAATGCTATTATTTTATGTTTCCGCTGCAATGTTTTGATAAATAAATGCAAAGTATATGTTTTATGTGCGATGAATCACCAGCTGTAAGTGTCCCAGGTACGGGGCCTTACAAATAAAATCAGGTTTTATTAAATGCCATCTGGGTCCCTCAACTCCATAAGGTTTACAAAGTTTGCATTTCATGACTTTTAATTTCTTTGGTTAACTAATAGTTAAGGATCAAACATAGTAGGGGACTAAGGGGGGGGGGGGGGGTGGGTCCAAACGTGTGTGTCCTAGATAGAAAAAAAAGTTCAGAATATTAAAATAAAGGTAAAAAACTATATTTGAAAATATATAAATATTCAAATAATTTAGAAAACTAAAGAAAGAATATCTAAACCCATCTTTTAAGGGTGTTCAAAACTAAAGAAATAAAGGTTCAAACTATACAATCTTTTCCTCTATTTAAAACAAAAATTTATAAATGGGCCATTTAGTTCATCCGAGTTTATTTGATAAAACCCTAGAATCACTCTACCACCACTCGTTGGCATCCGACCTTCCACTACCACCGATCATCCAACACCACCAGCCATCTCTATACTTTCTTCTCTCCCTCTCCTGCATTCTTTTCCAACATCAACCATCGACATCACTTCATGTCACCCCCTTTTACCACCTCTCACCACCATCCCTAGTCTTAACGACCAAACCAGTGGGAACAAAACTCCATATCAAAGACAGAGACTAACCTCACTAGGGTCGTATCAAAGTGATGTTTAAAGGCCCGCATCGATTGTGTCTTCCATCGGCAATGCGCGAGGGTTCACGTGTCTTCCAATGTCAGATCTAGTGATGTGAGACGCTAAATCTCTTAAATTTATTTGAGCTATTCTGATTTGGGTCTCAAGATAAAGTAAAATAAGAAGAAATAATGTGGGGGGTGGGATGGAGGTTGTGGTGTATGTGGGCAGAGATAGTCATCGGAACCGGTGTTGTGGTGGGTGGGGGATATACTTTTGGTCAATAATATAGCCATGGGAACATAGTTGAGTGAGATGTTGATGATGGTAGTGGAAAGTGTGTTCATAGCAAAAAGAGAAAAAGCAAATCACCATCTCAAATGACCAATGATGGTCAAGAGTTGTGCATGCATTATTAAGTTGTATGTTTGGCTTAAACACTTGTGTATTACTGTAGATCTAGCTAATAATTGTATAGTATATAATAATACTATATAATAATAATAATTGTAAAAATAATAGTAATCACCATAATAATGGAAATTATTTTGTGAGTGACAAGGGGAAATAGATATTTGAAACGATATTAACCTGAAAACTTGAGTTGTCACATCATCCCCTTGTTGAAAGAATTTTCATCCTGAAAATTAGAACATAGAACATTAGGTTTATAAAGGACAATAGGTTTTAAAAAAACAAACAAAAGAAGCAGGGTTTGGTTACTGGAACTTCTAAAATAAACTCTAAACAAAGAAATGTAAGAATATTGGAATGTGAGGTTTCGGAGAGTTGTGACTTCATCCCCTTGTTGAAGGGAACTTCATCTCGAAATTTAAAGAAAAGATATCTCAAAATGATACCTTAAGAAGTGGATGTCTGATCTTTGAACAACTATGGATACTTCTTCACCATTTGCTGCTCGCGTTCCTAGGTAAACTCAGGTCCACACTTTGAATTCTGCCTAACGCGCATAATGGGAATCTTGCTACGCTTCAGGGTTTTGACTTCTCTATTCATAATCTTAACTGGTTCTTTAATGAAATGAAGCTGTTCATAAATCTGTAGTTCCTCTAATGGAACAACAAGTGATCCATTAAGTATACAGTTTCTCAGGTTTGACATGTGAGACACGTTATGTATTCCACTGAGCTCTTTAGGTAAATTTAGCTGGTAGGCTACCGGACCAATCCGTTTGACAATCTCAAACGGTCCAACGTATCTAGGGTTTAGTTTTCCACATTTTCCAAAGCGTATCACACCTTTTCAGGGTGAGACTTTTAGGAGTACTTTGTCACCAATCTGAAATTCCAAAGGCTTACGACGTTTATTAGCATAACTCTTTTGTCGATCATGTGCTGCAGCCATACAGTTATTGCACAATCTTCTCAATCGTCTCGTGCATAAGCTCAGGACCCGTAAGTTGGCTTTCTCCGACTTTTGCCCAACAAATTGGTGATTGACACTTATGGCCATACAATGCCTCATATGGTGCGGCTTTGATTGAGGTGTGATAACTATTATTGTAAGAGAACTCAACCAATGGTAAATGAGTTTCCCAATTACTGCCAAAATCAATCACACAGGCATGTAACATGTCTTCTAGTGTCTGAATTGTATGTTCACTCTGACCATCGATTTGTGGATGGTACGCAGTGCTCATGTCCAACCGCGTTCTCAATGATCACTACAATGATTGCCAGAAATAAGAGGTGAATCGAGCGTCACGATCGGATATGATAGATATTGGCACACCATGCTACGAGACTATTTCTCTTTGATGAATTCGTGTCAACTTCTCCATTCAATCAGTCTCTCGGATTGGTAGAAAGTGAGCGGATTTCGTTAAGCGATATACTATAACCCAAATGGTATCGCATCCGCTAAGAGTCCTAGGTAACTTTATGACAAATTCCATTGAGATCTGCTCCTATTTCATCATTGGAATTTCTGGTTGCTGAAGTAAACCAAATGGTCTTTGTTATTCCACCTTAACTTTAGAACAAGTTAGACATTTGCCAACGTAGGTGACAATCTCAGCTTTCATGTTTGGCCACTAGTAACACTCCTTCATATCTTGGTACATCTTGTCTGAACCCGAATGAATTAAATAACGTGACTTATGAGCTTCATCCATTACTAGCTCTCGTAAATTCCCATACTATGGTACCCAGATCCGTTCCATGAAATAACGATTTCCATCAACCTTGGTCTCTAACTGTTTCTCCATGCCTCGCATGGATTTTGCCTTTAGATTCTCTAATTTCAAGGCCTCAGATTGGGCAACCTTGATTTGCACTAGTAGACCAGATTGAATGGTCATTTTTAATACGCGTACTTGATGAGTTTTAGGGTTTTCCTTTCGGCTGAGGGTGTCGTCTACCTCATTAGCCTTACTGGGGTGATACTTAATGGCACAATCATAGTCGTTGAGCAGTTCTAGTCATCGTCGTTACCGCATATTCAACTCCTTTTGATCATATATGTCCTGGAGGCTCTTGTCGTCTATATAGATAGTGTACTTGGTCCCATATAAATAGTGCCTCCAGATCTTCAAGGCAAGCACTATAGCTTCTAATTCTAGATCATGTGTTGCATAGTTCTTCTCATATGCTTTGAGTCGTCTAAACGCATAAGCTATGACATTGTTGTGTTGCATCATTACACATCCCAAACCCTAGATGGATGCATCAAAATAAGCAACAAAGTCATCAGTTACTTCTAGTAAATCTAGGATCAGCGCACTGTAGAGTTTGTATTTAAGTGTCTGAAATCCTGATTCCTCTTGGCTGCCCTATTTGTAGATGGTTCCCTTATGGGTTAAGGCAGTCATAGGTTGTGCTAACCTTGAGAATACCTTGATAAATCGTCTGTAATAGCCTACCAAACCAAGGAATTATCGCACCTCAGTATGCGTTCTCGTGCCGGTCAATCCTTAATTACTTCAATCTTTGAAGGATCTACATGTATACCCTTTTTGTTCACCACATGACCAAGTAACTACACTTCTAGCATCCAAAAATCACATTTTGAGAACTTTGCATACAATCCTTCATTCTTCAACAAATCTAGAATGATCCTCGAATGTTTCTCATGATCTTCCTTATTCTAAGAGTAGATTAGTATGTCATCAATAAAGATAATGACAAACTTATCCAAATAAGGTTTGCAAACACGATTCATGAGGTCCATGAAAACTGCTGGGGCATTGGTTAATCAAAAAGTGCGAACTCATATGCCTATAATGTGTTTGGAATGCGTCTTTGAGATGTCTTCCTCGTGAACCCGTACCTGATGATAACCTAATGTCATATCAATCTTGGAATAGTAGCTTGACCTAAATAACTTGTCAATTAGGTTATCAATACGCGGGAGTGGATATCTATTTTTGATTGTCACCTTGTTCAACTCCCGGTAGTTTATACACATTCTAAAGGTTCCATCTTTCTTTTTCACCAAAAGCACTAGAGCTCCCTAGGGTGAAGAGCTAGGACGTATAAATCCCTTGTTCAACAATTCTTGCAATTGCTTAAACAACTATTGTAGTTTGTTCGGTGCTAAATGGTACGATGCTCAGAGCTGATCTAGGTGCTAACTCAATCTGAAATTCTACCTGCCTGTGTGGAGGAGGGCCAGGTAAGTCCTCGGGAAATACCTTAGGAAAATCTTTAACAACTGGAATGTCTTCCAGTCGTTTCTCCTTAGTAGTATTTTCAGTAACTAGGGCTAAAGTCATTGAATGCCCTTTCCTCAAACACTTCTGAGCTTTCATGTATGAGATGATGCCAACCACTGCACTACCCTTGTTGCCTTCCACAGCGAGTATCTTTCCATCAAGCAAAGGTAGTCGGATTTCTCACGACAAATGATTTCAGCTTGGTTCTTAGACAACCAATCCATGCCAACGATGACATCAAAGCTACCAAGTGTAATAGATAGAAGATCAATATCAAAATCATGCCTTGATAAACTTATTTTACAACCCCTGTATATATGTGAAGACTTGATGATCTTATCATTTGCTATTTCTACTGTATAATTCGTATCTAGGGCTATAGAAGTATCATCTAGCAATTGACTAAACTTATGCGAAATGAAACTCCTATTAACACCAGAATCAAGCAGAATAGAGGCAAACAACCATTGATAGGAAATTTACCAGTTACAAAAGAAGGATCATTACGAGTCTCACCTGAACCAATAATGAATGCTCTACCCTTGACACTAGTATTTCCATTACCATTTCTATTTTATTGCCCATGTAGTTGTCAGCAACACTATCATGGCCATTTTTTTATTGCTTTGGGAAATTCTTATTGAAGTGCCTGGTTTGACCATACTCTTAACATCCTTCTATGCTACTTGAGGTTGAGGAGACTTAGCCGGGATGTTCATGCAATAGCTATTGATGGCACGACCAAATTTTTCCACAAATAGCTCTCAGATGTCCTCATTGCACATCCCATGGCGATGATAGTTGCACTTGTTGCTTATAGTGGAAATATAGAGATGTAATAATCGGGGTTGTCATAAGACACTTTGTTAACTGACCTTACATCAAACACAGTTAACCAGGAAAAATCCAATTCAAATCCTACCATCGGGGGATAAGCAAAAGTAACTTACGCTCAACATGATAAATACCAAATGAAACGAATGTTGGAACATTTAAAGGCCAATACTATAAGTCTTAAGATTAACCCAATGAACAAGAATATATGTGCATAGAGTATTACTACTCTGATGTAACATCATGAAAATTATGCACATATCAAATAAATAGTATTGCACGATAACTAAAATGCTAGAATGAGGAAAATGTAAGATAACATATTAAGCCCATAATGCACAGTTCTAAAACTTAGCGTGTCTACACGTGTCTAATGTACTAGACACATATCAAGTCAACATTAAGTCTATTTTCAAATCAAAGTTCATACTCAGACAAGTCAAAGAGTTAAAATTAAAATATCAAAGTCAATGGTCAATGCATCTATTTTGGTGACGGATGTCACAAATACCAAGACTTTAACAACTACATGGACAAAGATGCTACGGAAGTAGTTCTTTCAAAACTCGAGGTTGAGTCTTTTTGCACTAGAGGTGTATGATGAAGGAGCATCTAAGATCTGAATTTGACCCAAATCAACACCTAGTGCGTTAGCTAATCTAGCGACATTAGACCCATCGCTGATCGGTTTTGTCCACGGGTTTGAAGGAAGATTGGAGAACAAGTCATGAAGATATTCTAGTATTGTTTGAACTTTGAATATCTTTATTTTTTATTGACTATTATTTGATGTTTTTATGCAACAAACTATAGTATTTATAGAAGTATAGGTCATAGGGATAATTTTTATATTGAAGGATTATCATACATTCTAGTCTATAGATGTTTAGGTCATAAGGATAGTTTTTTTTACAAAAGAGTTATCATACACTCTAGTAAGGCTCTTGAGTCAACTTGCAATAAATCTCTGTGGTTAAACCTTTGAATAAACTTATAACTTTTGAGTCGTTTGAGAGTGTTTCCCGCCATCATCAAACTATCTCTCGAAGGTTGAGAGCTTCCATCAATGGTAGGAGGTTTTTGCATACTAATTGCAATCGTAGTACTTGAAATATGTAATAATATTACACGGTTGCAATCGTAATCGTAGTACTTGAAATATATAATAATGTTACAAGGTTGCATTTAACTGTAACCAATGTTGTATTTGTTGTATCTAAAATTGTAAATGTTGCATTTACAGTTAGAAAAATGTCATATTTTTATTAAATATTTAATAAAGGTCGCATTCGAGTATAAAAAAGTTATATTTTCATAAAAAAATTATAACAAATGTTTTCATTTTATGTAAAAAAAAGTTGCATTAGCGTGTAAAGATTGCAAATAAATAGTACATGCAATCTTAAAAAAAGTAAATTATTTAACAAAAAAATTTCATTAGGGCTATTTTAACTTTACGTAATAATAATGGCAGAATGAATATTTTTTGTACCTTGATTGGCTACAACAAACAAAATAAATAATAAAAAGAATAAAAAATGGTGCTTTTTACATCATGTCATGGACGAATAAGACAAGAAAACACAAAAGAGAGATGAGGGAATGAGAACATATGCATCATTTTTATATGCATTAATAGTTATGTTTTACATTTTATATCATTTTGTGTTATATTTATTATTATTTTTGATAAATTATATAAACTTGTTACCTACTATTATGTTTTACAACTAAAAGTATACAATGATATACTTTAGTTAATATATTTTCAAAAACTTATAATGTTGAAAAAGATAACACAAAATGTCATTCTTCTGTGTTATTTATAGATTATATAACATGTTGTTATCCATCATTTTATTTTATAATTTAAAATATTTCTTTCTTATGGTGTCAATATATATGGATGCTCGAATTTCTAAACACCAGACGACATAATTTTCAAATTGGGCAGGTTACACAAGCAAAGTTTGTTGTCACTGAGAAAAAACACAATACGAATAAAATGTTATTTAAATATAAAATAAATTTTATATTGTTTTGTAAAATTTTTGATGCTTTGAAAATGATCTAGGAGTATTTGATGTTTATAACCAGCTAATTTCCTGTCAGCTTTATATGAATATACATTAATTCTCACAGTTATAGAAACTTATAAAATGAGTTTTAACTGGTAACTAGTATTGGTGCCAAGCACTACACGACTGGGATAACAATTTTTTTTGTACCTATATTTGTAGACTACGATAGTATAAAAAATTAAAGGAAACGTTAATTAAAAATGGATGGTAAAGGGATCAAACCTACATAACTAAGAATGTGACGCAATGTATTGATATAGTCACTCAATTAAGAGGAATGGAAAATAAAAACCTTTTGGTCCAATCAAATAACACCACGTGGCAAAACTATCCAATAAGAAATTAGTACACAAGTTAAAATTGATTATATATAGATTAACTTTGGTCTTGTTTAAGTGGGTGGTTACGCTTTTTTATTTATAATTTTAGATGACAAATTGGGCTTATATTAAATAAAAAAACGATAACTATTTTATCTAGTTAAAGTTTTATATTTAGTAAGACAAAAGTGTTGGATCAAAAAGAAGGCTGATGCAACCAAAACTAAATCACTTAAACAAATGTTAGTGCTACTTATAAAGGCTTCCGAAGCCAAGTGTGGAACTTCCGAAGGAAGTAGAGTTCTTTCGAAGACAGGGTGAAAGTTTTACTTCCGAAGACAAAACTCTACTTCCGAAGACAAAGTGTTCACTTCCAAAGATCAAGTCTCAAAAGAAGAAATCAGAAGACTACTTCCGAAGTATGAAGAAAGAAGAAGTCCTCAAGCCTCGGAAGAAGTAGCCTCTTCGAAGTGTAAGTGGCTTCGGAAGTACTTGTTCTTTCGAAGCCATTTAACCTTCGGAAGACACTGCTATGAACCAGTGGACATAAGTATGATCTCTGACACTCTGCTGCAGACCTCTAATACTACATGACATTTTCTCAAAGAGCCATGTAGTTGACCATACTTTATTCCACTGTTCACCTTTTTATGTTAGTACAAGTTATCAACTTTAGTTGGTGACAAAAAGTAAGTTGTAAGGCCCCGTTCCCGAAGACCTCACGGTTGGTCAATCACAGCCGTTAAAACATTAAACATTATAATTATACAAACTTAAACAACGGAAATAATTTATCAAAAACCATTCATTTCTTTATAAAACACTGTTGTTGAGCAATACATCATCGTTTAACTAATTACAAAAGAATTGTTTACTGCATTACAAAACAACAGCAACATAAAATACGAATGGATGTCAGTCTTTCCTTGCCGAGTGGCTTCACCCTTATGCCATCCTCAGCAATAATTACCTACCAACTGAAAGTGTATAAAACTCAGCGTTGCTAAGTGAGCTCTAGTTTTAAAAGTAATAAAATACTATCTGTATGTGTATATGAAAAATACTCTTTCTGTGAAATACAACTTTTTACTTTGTATGCGAGCACGCATTAACTATATGAACAGATACTGTTCGTTCTCTTTACTGTATGCATTGTATGTTCTGTAATCTTTTATCTTTATCTTTCACTTTTTGTATGGACCAATAAGCAATATCCTAAACTGTATGCGCGATGAAAACTTGTGATGAGCCATCTATATCCCTCAAGAGGGTTCTGTTTATTATATACAAGGCCGACCCAATCATCTAGGGTACGCTACAGAGGTCCTGCCAATCTCAACTGACTGGCCTTGTGTGCATAATAGGGTAGCTAACCCGCAACACAGTTGAGCTAACGACAACATGGTCGTGTACCTCCTGTAAGCTTGCAAGACTTGTTAACATTTTATGAATGTTCCTCTTCTTTTCTTTATTGCTCTTTCTCTTTATTATTACAATATACTTTACGTTACGATAATAAACATACCATGTAAAGTCACACACTATAAGTAATAATAATAATAGCAATAATAATAATAATAAGGAACAATCATAAGGCAATCATAATCATGCATGAAACCTATCATTAATAAGCCCTAGTCAAACCTCGGTCAAAACCCTAAGTGACTGGGTTTGAGTAAGAGTGATATTCTTACTGAGAATCGAATATGATAATCAAGTCAATGATTGAGTGGCGGAAACAAACAATCAAAGAACATTCAAGCAAGAAAATTACTCATAAATACTGTTTGTATTGATTTATGAAAGTTGATAAGTTACAGAGAATAATTACAACAAAAATCCTCTCTCTATCAACCGTCACTTCAGTACGAGGTTAACTATTCTATTTATAGACAAGACAAGATGTCTTTACAAAATGACTAAACTACCCCTGACCTATTACATCAGAAACTAGTCTAAGTCTTGATCCACATCTCTGCTTGTTCATCCGCATTGACAAATGCGAATGAGATAATCTTGATCAACATTTCCACTTGATCATCAACATTAGTAAGTTGGTCATCCGCATTGGTTAATGCGAATGAACAAATACTTGTGCACATTTGGTTGGTCATCTGCATTTGTCAATGCGGATGATCAAAGTCTTGTCCGCATCTTCTTTTGTTCTTCTGCATTAGTCAATACAGAAGAGTAACTTGTTCTTCAGCATAAGTATTATGTCTTCCGCATTAGTTAATGCGGAAGAGTAAACACTTGTCCGCATAAGATTTTTGTCTTCCACATTGACTAATGCGGAAAATAACACTTGATATTTTTCTTGTAGATCTTCATCTGCATTGCATCTTGACTTGTGGGATTCCAGCTGAACAATCATCAATTCACCCATTGAGTTGGCATGTATGATCCTTTCAGGGTGCAACAATACTCCCCCTAAGGATTATACAACCTAGTTTTCCTTAATGTTTAGGAGGTGATTGATGTTGTGAAGATTCAGCTGGGTCTTTAGGAGGTAGTATGAATGCAGCTTTGGTGGGATCCAAAATGGCCTTGATCATGTTTACAAAATCAGTTGCTTCTGACATCCTGTCTCTACTCAGCACGTGTATTTTCATTCTGCTCATGTTGTAGGTGGCTTCCATTGGTAACTTTTTCAGAGAAATCGGTTCCCATATAGAGATTGTGGAAAGACCATCTCTATGAATCAATAAACTCCCTCCCACATCCATTTCAAGCTTAACAATGTTTCCAAGTTGTAGTGGTGTTTTTTTTCTTTCTTTTATCTCTTTTAATCTTTATTCTATCATAGGCCAGTTTCAACAACTTGATGCATTTCAGGAAGAAGTGCATGTCTTGTTCACCCAATTTGTTGTTTACTTCCCTGAAGTGCCTAGTATAAATGTAGTTGATGTATGATTCATCAAGTAATCTTACTTCATATCCACTGAAAAGTCTGATGTCAGCTCCTTCTTTTCCTCCCCACTTCCTTTCTATCACCAGCTCATAGTGTTGGACCAAAAGAACCAATGAGCCTGATCAGAGAAACCTCTAAGTCCCACAGGACATCACAACAGCTGAAGAAGACCTGATCAGCTGTTCTACAAAGTCTGAAGAATACAACTGCTGAAGTATTTCTGAAGTACTGAAGACAAAGACTGAGACAACAGCTGAAGATCTAAAGTCTGAAGACTTCAACAAGTACTGAAGACAAAGACTGAAGATCAACAGCTGAAAGACAAAGTCTGATGTTCAAGTACTGAAGACATCAGCTGATGCTAACAGCTGATGACAACAGCTGAAGAGGGCTTCTTCAGTTGTTGTGATGGTTTTTATTCATCAGTAGTTTTCTTTTCCTTTCAGTAGTTTGTTTACTTTTCTGTAGTTTTGTTTCCTTTTCAGTACTTGTAAACAACTGAAGAGGTTGTTCTTCAGTTGTTGTAGTATCAGTAGTTTTATGTTTTTCAGTAGTTGTAAATAAGATGTTTAACACTTAGGAACATTTGTAAGAAGATGTCAGTTGTTGACATCTTCAGTAGTTGTTAAACATCAGTAGTTATAAAACGGTTACATGTCACTTTCAAGTGACATCAGCCTACGTCATTCTTTCCTTTATAAGGAAGGATGACTCACCTGTAATCGTGCCATTGAGGCCGACAATCTTAATGCAATATTCCTTTTGTCAGATATTCTCTCTCTATAACAAAATTCTTTTATCGCTTTATATGCGAATGTTCTTGCTTGAATTTGTCTAATTCTGAGCTATTCCGCTGCTATATCTGTTCAATCGATTAAACCAAGAGGCTGAGATCCTAACACATAGGTTTTCTCATCATAGTACACATTTGAGATGGGAGTGGAAGAATGGTACCAGATACTACTTTCCTCTTCAATGACTCAGTTGGCTTTACCTTCAACTCAAGGAATACAATTTCTTCTACTTCCATCTTTTTCTTCTTATCCAGGGGATTGACAAAAGTTTTATCTTTTCTTAAGCAAATTGTCTTTAATGAATTGAAGTTGTTTGTTCTTTTGAACATCTTAAGTATGTTCTCAAATTTATATCCCTTGAACATAGCTGCATGATTGATCAGTTCAAGTTAAGCTAGCTCCTTCAAATCATGAATCTCAAGGGCATTTACTAGAGCTGAGTACTCTGTAAAGAATTATACTAGCCCTGAGATTCTCTTCACCATGAACATGTTCCATGTGTTGTCATACTTCCAGGCTATGATCTTTTGATCTACCTTGCCCTTGGGAGTAGACACCCCTCTGATCAGTTCTGCAGTAGTCAGCCCTTCTTGCAGCTTCAACTGAGATGGTTCTGCAAACCATTCAGGGTACTTGTGGAGCACTGGGGCAAGTAGTTCTTGATCTTTTTGATTCAGTAGCATGTCTTCAGCTGACACTCTGCTTTTGGGTTTGGTCCTTGTCAATTCTTCTTCCAGTTTCTTGAGTTTATCTTTCTTTTCATTGATCAATTGAAGAGTTGCAGCCCTTAAAGAGTTTGTCTTCATGTTGGCAATCCTTCCTCTTGTGAATCCTTGACTTGAGAGATACTCCTTCATTTCCTTATCAGACATGTTATAAGGATCGGGAAATAATGATTCATGGGATGAGGTTGATTTCTTCATTTGAGATAGCTTTTGTAGGGGATCCGTTCTTGGCAGTGGAATTTCATACCTTGTGGATTTCTTCAAGGACGAGTCTTTATGTTTTGGAGTGTCCTTTGTCATTGTCTTCTCATATTCAGTGTCTATTGTTGGATCAAGCAACAATTTCACTTTCTCTTCCTCCTCTTTCATTCTCTCATAAGTCATTGCAAACACTTCATCAGGATCATAGCCTTGATTGATCAAAAACATGGCTTTAATCATCAAGTCATCAGTTTGAGCTTTGGTCACCATGTCTTCTACTAATTGTTCTTCTTTAATAGGACTGTCCATGAGAACATCCTTTTTAACTTCATATTCATAAGCAATTTCTCCTTCTTCTAATCAATTGCTCTAGCCAACTTTTTTAAACTGAGCTTCTACCTACTCATGTTCTTCCAAAAATTCAGCAATTGCTGCTAAACTTCTTGGGTCGTCTTTTTTGTTTCTTTGATGGTTCTTCTTCAGTTATTGGTCTCTTGCCTTTAGCTTTTTCAGCCAAATACTTCCTCTTTCGTGAGTAAGTTTGAAGTTGAGGGCTAGAGGTTTCAGTTTGATCTTTTGGTTCAGCGACCTTTTCAGGTGTACATGGCTCTTGATCCTTCATTTCACTTTGTTCAGTTACAATTTCTTCTTTCCTTTCTTGTTCATATCTTTCTTTGAGTTCTTCTTTTTGTTCTTCAGTTAATGATATGGCAGAGACAATTTGCAGAGTTAATTCCTTTTCCAAAGGCACTGGTGATTTGGGAATAAAGACAATAGGCTCTGCCTCAGTTCTTTGATTGTTTATGAATTCCCAGAAATCATCATCAATGCTGAATTGTTCAGAAGCAAAACTATCCAAAGCACTGAAGAGTTCTTCAAATTCACCCTTTTCTGAGTCTGAATAACCAGTGTTTCCAGAATACACTACCATGTCTAGGCTCTGGTCTTTGATCTCAGTTTGACCTTCATCATCTACTTGTTCTTCATTCTCATCTATTACATTGTTGTCCTCATCATCAACCTTTTCTTGTTTTTCTTTCTCATCATCATCCTTCACATCAGTTCTTTTGATCATCATTTCAAGCTCGGATATTCTTTTGTTCTTGCTCTCAATTTCCTTTCCAGTTTTGAGATGATATCAGCTTGTTCTTCTATGATGTTTTCTTATTCCTCCATAGCAATAGTTTGTATTTCAAGAGTATCTATATGTCCACTCACTTCTTCTCTTGAGTGTTTCAGTGCAGCTTTTAAATTTTCAATCTCTTTGTCTTGTTCTTTTCTTTCAACTACATATTTTTCTTTGAGATCTTTCAATTCACGTTCTTTCTCATCCAGTTCCAGGATTCTGTCATTGATGATTCCTGCTCTCCTGTTTAAAGTTCTTTCCATCCTTTCTACTTTGAGTAACAACTCAGTTATTAATTCATCCTTTTCATCAGTCCTATTGATGTTTGATTCAGCATAGCTCTCTTAAGGAGCAGCGTCAAAGGTTCTTTCACAGCTTTGGTTTGATCATGATGATCCTCCTCATCAAAGATGATTTGGATGATTTGGATTCACTTGTTGATCCTTCTGGTTCAGCAGGGTGATCAAGTGATGATGGTAAAGGTTGGTAAGGAGAAATTGGTGATTGGTGTGGTGATATTGGAGATTGATGATATGGTGATATAGGTTAGGTTTAGTGGTCATTGTGGTGTGGTAGTTTTGTTGTGATGATGGAAGTGATGATGGTTAAGTAATGTTTGAAGAAATGGTTGTGTAGAAGGTTGTGGTATTTTTGTGGTGATCGCATTGGTGGTGGTATTTGGGATGGTATTGGTGATGGTGTTGGGGATGGTTGTGGTGATGGTATTGGGGATGGTTGTGGTGATGGCATTGGGGATGGTTGTGGAGTTGGTATTGGGGATGTTGTGGAGTTGGTTGAGCTATTGGTTGTGGAGGTGGTTGTGCTTGACCTGCTTGATGTATTTGTTGAAGCATCCAAGGAAGAAGGGGTGAAGGGGCACCACTATAGAAGTTCCTTGGGCCCTTCTTCTTGATGTACTTATAGGATCTTGCATCATAATGAGGAATGTTAAGTACGGGTCCTTCATTAACCATGTCATGAAATGATTCATTGATTAGACATTGAATGAATTTGGGGTACATTAGAAACTTGTATCTCAACCCTTCTTGAATGTTGGAGATTAGGCCATTGAATACATATGCAGACATGTTAAATCTTCTGTTGGGGCAGAGAGCACAGATTGCAGAAGATGTGAGGACTGGAATGTCATTCCATCCTGTTTTCCTTTTAGACAGACAATGTTGGAACATATGAATTAGGAATCTCCAAGGCAGATCCACTAATCCTTGACTATCTGTTTTGCTTCATAACTCCCTTCATAACCAATTTCAGAGAAAAATGTGGTTATTTCCTCGTCATTCAATTCGAGAGGATCATCTGCATTATCATTGAATTACAGACATCTTCTAACTGATTCTTCTATGATCCTCAGAGTGAGTTCATTGTTGATCTTTCTAGTTAGAGTTTTAACTTGATCCTCTTCAACCACTTCAGCTGATTCCCAAAATGACCTGATGGGATTCTCGTAGATTATTGGTCTTACTGTCATGGCATATGCTACCCTTGGTAGATAATAATCTTATCATATCTCTGAGACCTTCGGCTTCAGACACATCAGGGTTTAGATAACCGCTGACGTTATGGAGCTTGCTCCATATGAGGTTTGCCATGTATTCTGCACAAGAGACATAAATGTTAGTTAACAATTTTGACTTTAGCTTTGATTTGATTTGTTAATGTGACTTTGATTTGTTACACAATTTTCTTTTTCACTTTGCTCTGTTTTTTGCAGTAAACATGATTAACGTGGTTTTCAATATCAGTTGAATTCCTATTAATTTATATGTTTATTGAGATCGAAAATGTGTATTACATCACATTAATGAGTTTGATTTTGGTGTTTTTCAATAATTTTCTGGTTCATTGTTTGATTTAGGGTAATAGTCCGAGACTTAGGTTTTGGTTTCAAAATTTATTGAAGTTATACCTTATCTTCGAAACAACTGTGGTTCTGAATCGATGACAAGAATGTTTAAAGATGAAACACAACAAAATCTTTGAATGTTTGTGATGATGATGATGATTGATGGTGGTGTACTGTAGTTTTGCACTCGTCTCACTATAAGTTCTCTCAAATTTGAAAAGTATTAAATGACCCGTTCGAATTCCTTAGTCAAATAATACAATTTGAAAATTTTATAAGTTTACAAGCAGATACAGTCAACACTGTAGCAAATGCTGAAGGTTAATTTGTTTAATATTGATCATCCGCAATTGTTGGCTGTAGCAAATGCAGAAGACAAACTTTTGACATTGATATCCGCATTTGACTTCCTTTGGTCATCCGCATTTGTGACTGTAGCTAATGCGGAAGATTTAATTTTTGACTGACTGTCCGCATTGCTCTACTGTTACTAATGTGGAAGTTTTGTTTCTTAATTTTTTATTCTATCCGCATTTGTGTACTATTGTAAATGCGGAAGTTTAAACTTGAAATTTTGGCTGTCCGCATTTGTGTACTGTTGCAAATGCGAAAGTTACACTTGAAATTTCGGCTGTCCGTATTTGTGTACTGTTGCAAATGCGGAAGTTAAACTTGAAATTTTGGCTGTCCGCATTTGAGTTGTAGTAAATATGGAAGAACATTGTAACAAATGCGGTTGAATTGTTTGTTTTACCATATCCAAATATGTACAGTAACAAATGCGATAGAACAAATTCCATTTGTACAACTACAAATGCGGTTGACAAGTCAACACATCACTGTATCAAATGCGATAGAGACCCGTTCATACGCATTTGTTGACTGTATTAAATGCGGTAGAGTAAACTTCACATTCACTTCACAAACTAATGCGGTAGAGTAAAATCTTTTTTCGCATTAGTTGCACTTTGAAAATTATTGTTACCTGCATTAGTTACTTGTATGGGTTACCTTCACCCGCATTAACTAATGCACTTACCTGCATTATCTTTTGAACTTAATCAAAAGTTAATGTGATTGAATTGATTATTCATCTTTTGAAGAGGTGTCCTTGATTGATTTTTCTTATGAAGTTGGCTGTTGAAGTTGTCAATTTTTGCTTGGATTGACTTGTATGTTACAACTAATACAAGTTTCCTAATTTTGACAGATCTTGGGCTTATCATGTTTCTAAGAATCTGCATAAGCTGAGATATAATGGTATGACTTATTGCAGGAACACTACTAAAATTCTTTTTGTTTTGTTTTTCAAAATTGAGTTGATAAACAAAATTTTGAACTTACTCAAAAATTTTAAATTACTCCCCCTAAAGTTTATGTCCACATTTGGAGAGAACTTTAAAGATTTAAAAGTTTTGAATATTATTTTGATTAATATTAATAATGAAGAGAAAAATCTCTTTGTAGGGATCATATCAATCTTCATTACACATGTGCATCCTTTATGATTAAATGGACATGATTATGAACTTGAAGATTGAAGGTATGTTTGTCCTCTTAAGCTCATACCTGGTTGATATTTTGATGCAAATGACTTTTATCATGTTTTGGTTGATTTATTATTCAATGTGTACCTCACACACATAAGCATGAAATGATCAACCCTCCTTATACAGTGCATGGTAGAACTTTATCACAACTTTTCTTACCAGGTTACTTAAGTCATGAAATCTCGTGTTCACTGATCCTCATTGGGATTCTTTTAATTTGATCCTTTTTCATGTTGATCCTCATTGGGATTCTTTTCACTTCACTTTGGAAGGTGATCCATGATAGGATTCTTTTGTTCATTCACGTGGAATGTATTACTTTGTTGATTCATCCAATTTTGGATGTGTTCCACATTGGGAATCTTTTGTATCATGACATCTGCACTATGTGCAAGTTTCATCAGGTCTTTGCTCAGCAAAACAAAGATGAAACATGATGTGGTGAAAGAGATTCATAAAGTATCATTACCTGGTGTGTTTAGTTACTACACACACATGCATTCAGATAAGCCAATACATACCTGTATTTTGTGATGAGTGTTTCACAATTGAATATGTCTTTAATTCATCACTGCATGTATCTTTTCTTCCAAGTTGAGCCTACCAACATATCTGGTAAGTCATTTCAGTCTTTGACATTTTGAAATTAAGCATAGTGAATGATATAACGACTGTAATTATATCATTTCCCATGATTCTTTTCTTCACAAGACTTGATTTCTTTTTGTGGTTTTTTTGATGTTGTAAAATATTTTTGATGTTTTTCATATTTTTACTCAAGGTTAATCATGCCAATTGACTGAACCAGAAATTCAAACCTAGGTTCAAATGCCTTGGTAAACAAATCAGCTAAGTGATTTTCTGTTGGTACTTGAATCAATTTGATTAAACCTTTTTCAGTACAGTCTCTCAAAAAATATATCTAATTTCAATATGTTTTGTTTTTGAGTGATGAACTAGATTATTAGTTATAAAGACAGCATCTGTGTTGTCAATAGAAATTGGTGTATGCAAATAGTTAAAACCATAATCAAGCATCTGGTTTTGAATCCAGAGAACTTGAGAGCAACATGTTGAAGCAACAATATACTCAGCTTTGGCTGTGGACACAGACACATTTGTCTGCTTCTTGCATTGCCAGGATACTAGTCTGGGACCAAGAATTGACAACCGCTAAGGGGATTTTCTGTTGAAGTTGCATCCTCCATAATCACTGTCTGTGTAGGCATAGAGATTAAATTCTCCTTTCTTTGGATACCATAATCGGAGAGCTGGTTTTCCTTTCAGATATCTGAATATCCTCTTGACTGTGTTCACATGTGATTCTTTTGGATCAGCTTGATATCTAGCACACACATAAACACCAAACATAATGTCAGCCCTACTGGCTGTTAGATACATAAGTGAACCTATCATTGATCGATAGTGAGTTTGATCCACTGATTTGCCTTTAGGGTCAGGTCCAATCTTCACTTTAGTATCTACAGGATTTCTGATAGACTGACATCATCAAAGTGGAATTTCTTCAGCATGGTTTCTACATATTTTGATTGATTGATGAAGATTCCATCTGCTATTTGCTGGACTTGCACCCCCAGAAAGAATGTGAGTTCCCCCATAGCACTTATTTGAACTTTGAATGCATAAGATCTTCAAATTCTTTGCAGAGTTGTTTGTTTGTCGAGCCAAATATAATGTCATCCACGTAGATCTGGACTAACAACATGTCTTTTCCTCTTATTCTTCTAAAGAGAGTCTGATCAATCTTTCCTCTTTCATATCCATGTTCAAGAAGAAAGGATGATAGAGTCTCATACCACTTTCTTGGAGCTTGATGAAGACCATACAGAGCTTTGTCAAGCTTGTACACTCTGTGAGGGAAATCTAGATCTTCAAAGCCAGGTGGTTGACTTACTGTTAGGACCTGGTATTTGAACGAAATACCTAGTGATTAGCGTGTAAACCAGATCAAATAGTGCGGAATCCTATTTGATTGGCGATCCAATCAGTGAGAACACACGAAGAATCAATCAAGAATTGAAACTAACGTTAGAAATCGATTGGGAATTGATTAATGTGTTCTATGAACTTGGAGAACGAATTGGGAGGTTTCTGGACGGCTAGGGTACGTCTGGAATCGTAATTGATCGAGAGTTCTTATTTTTCACGAATTGAGTTGTATTTATAGGTTGGTATTATTCAATCGTGCGACTGAACCATTAGTATGGTTCAGTCGTGCGATTGAGCCATACAGTTGATTCATTCACACGACTGAGTGTTCAGTCGTGCGACTGAGTCAATCTTATGTTACAATCATACGACTGATCCAGTCTCCTGGTTCAGTCGTGCGACTGAGTCATTCGTATGAAGGTGTTCATGCTTATTTGTCCATTCGCATGGGCCATTCGCATGATAACTTTATTATTTTAAGTTTGAATGTATTAATTAGTAAACATTATATGTAAACATTCAACAATCACTAACCTAATTAATTAATTTAATATCAACTTATTAATGAAATATTAATCATTACAAATCACAAACAACCAATATCATTTCATTAATCATATTAAATTACACCAGAATCAGATAAACAAGATCTATTACAATTCATATCATGATCTAGGGACATACATGTATCAACAAACTCCCCCTTGGACCTAGATCTCTCTAATCTCTTGTTTTCTGCATAACCTCTTTGTATTTCTCATACTTCTCCTCTTGTGACTCCCGCGTGAATCTTAAACGCGAAGCAGAGTCGTATAACTTTCTGGAACTGAAGAGCTTGTTCAATATCTTGCGTATCATAGAATAGTGGCCACTTGTATAGTGTATAGACGTCACTTTCCGACAAGTTTGTAAGCCACATCGGGTCGAATACCCTGATAGTATCCATTGTGCCTCTTTACTCAAGACTATGAGCGCTTCAGCTGTTCTCCAATCATAATACCACCACTTAAAATGTGGAGTGAAATCTTGTGGCATTTCCTGAGTGGGATTCTCGACATTATGCGAGTAGGATTCCACTTCAACACTATCTTAGGCTTTCCAGTAATGACATCAACCTCAGACCTTCTGATATACCTAGTAGTTGTTGAGGTCTGAAGTTAACCCATCTAGTGTGGTACTCCTTCTTTAGGGCAGTCTCAAACCAGCCTGACATCTTCCTCATGTCAGCATACAAAAGCCTTAGTTTGGCCAGCTGGTGAGCTCAAAACTGGTAGGGTCTTTAGATCATGTGGGAATCTGAAGTACTCTATGCCCTGTTCTCTCTTAACTGCATAGACGTTAAGCTCATCAAAATATGCCCATGCTATAATCCTACCTGAACCTTATGATGTTCTTGACTCTGTAAAGTTTGGTGTAGGAATCTTCTTTGGTGTAGTACGTGGGCTCTAACTTCTTCAAAACATGCAGCCCACTCAGCCTTTCGAATGTCAACATCATTATTTGAGGCTTGGCTGTGTCTTCTGCTTTCTCTGTTTCTTGCTCCATATTGTTCAACACCTCAATAGTATCGCTGACAAGGGATTCACCCAGTTGGGACCACATTACCTTCATTGTCAGCGTACTGAGGGTACTCCTCGGCAGTGACATCTTCGATCTCTACCTCATCAAATCGTTGAACTCTTCGTCACTAGTCGAATCGCATGTCGGAGCATCTTTTACTATTTCATCTGGATTTAGCTCGAAAAGCTCTGCGAGTTGCTCATTTGATAAGTCATGAATTATTTCCCTTCTTCAGGGGTATAATTCACTGAACTCCTGACTACCCCTTGCAGGTCAAGTATCATCGTTAGCTGAGACTTAACCTGCTGAAGGGGAGCAACATGAAACTCATCTCTTTGGTAAGATTGATCTGTTTGGTTTAAACATTTCACACATAAAACATTAGTAGTTGATCACCAGAAAAGCATAAAAGGAATATAAACATTAAATACATTGTGTTCAACTACATGATTCAAATACAAAAGAAGATAAATACATAAACATCTAATCGTTACTTTTATCTTGGATCATGGTTTCATCACTTTGAGGAGCAGAGGTAGAGGCTGATTGATCTTGTCTATTCTTAGTCCTGTTCTCTTGACCTCTAGCAGTGGCCGATGCAGGTGCATCCCCTCCTTCTGATTCCTCATCATCGTCACTCTCTTCATCTTCATCCAGATCATCATCATCACTATCATCACCATCTCCCTCTTTAATCTTCAGAGGCTCATCTTTAGATCCTTTAAGTTTGAGCATGATGGTCTTCTTAGCATTCTCCAACTCTTCAATTTTCTTAGCAGAAGTGACTCTATGCTCTTGGAGTTGGGCGATCTCTAGGCTCTGAGCAGCTATTTGCTGGGCCTGCTGCTCCCTTGATCTGATGTGACTGCACAGTCGAGATCTGCAAGCTGTCGGATCTGTACAGTCTTTTCTTCATCAGCAGCTAACAGTCGCATCACCATACGTTTTGCGCTGACAGGTGTCCTTTACCCCAAATTGAGGTAGATGAGATCCATATATACGTGCGGGATCAGATAAGGGTCCTGATTGGTGGCTAGTGGTGGTGGTGGTTGTGGTAAAGATAGGGTTGGGTCTGTGAGATATTGGAGGTGATGTAGGAGTGAAAGATATGGTGGTGGTTGGTATATTTACAGTGTGGGAGGTGTGGTAGTGGTAGCTGTGGTGGCTGTGGTGGCTGTGGTGGTTGTGGTGGCTGTGGTGGGGATGGTGTGGCTGTAGAAGTGGTAGGGATGGTGGTAGATGTAGTGGTAGCTGTGGTGGCTGTGGTGTGTACGAAGGTGAGCCTTCTTCTCTTCTTCTTCTGGCCGTGGGGCTGAGCCATCCGTTTCTTCCTCGATCCAGTCGAGGTGGATGCTCCCCCTAGAACACGGCTAGTAGACTCAGAGCATAGCTGGGATCTACTGTCGTCTCTCCCGAATCCCTGGGCGTTCACCAACCGCCCGGAGTTCATACTCGGTGGGAACAACCTTGCTTCCCACGGTCCTCGTCAAGGGCTCCTCATCTGACTCTTCTTCCTCCTCACCAGGTATGAAGTCCTGGTGGAAGCCTGCAGACTCAGCTATGTCGCCTGTTGGGGCAGACACTGGGGGTATAACATCTGAAGCTGTGCCCCTCGTTGAGAGCATATCATCCCCAACATCCTCACTATCATCATCGTCTGAATCATGCTCTGGGAGCAACAACCTCTCATCATCTGAATCGCTGTCATCATGACGCCATTTGCATCTACCTGGTGCCATATATCGTTCATTTGCCAGATGGCCGATCAACCTTTTTACCTGGGCTTTACCTGCTTGCCCCGATACTCTCATGCGACCCAAAGTCGTGTCATCCATAACCTCTAGGGCAACCGCATCATGTTTCTCCTTGGGAAGTAATGGCAGCTTCTCGTTAAAGATCAGCTGCAGAAATCTGGATACATACAAAACCCTCCTTCCCCTTGGCCTCCAGATTCTCCACCAGATACGAGAAGATCATGCTCGAGAAGCTGAAGGGGTGGTTCAGCATCAGTGCCACATAGGCATTCTGAATCTGGTCTAACAGGTCATCAACCCACCCCTTCGAGAAGCAATACACTTCAGGATCACATGTGCCAAGTATTTATATTGGGGACACAGGTTGCTCTTTTTGAGCACACCTGAGTTGATGTCCCTAGCATATTTAATCCTGAGGAAGCAACCTCTGACTGTAAATGGATGTAGTCTGGTGGGTTGATCAGTATCATCCCCAAAATCAAGTACTCTCTGGATGTTAGCTGCTGTAATTTCAATGTCTGACCATGAATGGAGCTCCGTATGCTGTAAGGCTCATGTGAACGATCTACGGAGGCATTTTCCCAGAAAGCCTGATGTAACGACCTGTAAGGAGTACACTGTGTGGATATGGCTTGTGTATCCGAGAGCGTCGAAGGAATGCAATAATATCTGTAAACTCGGCTCCATTCCGAGTCGTATGGTCCAAATGAGCAATATATTGTGCTTTGGATTTATGGACCATCTTCAGCCATTGACCTGAAACACAAGACACAGAACCATTTGTAGTCATACATTCAAAATTCGGTTCAAGGTGTATAGTTTAAATTCAATCCGATACTTTGTGCGAATGAATCATGCGACTGGAGTCAGTCGTTTGTTCTTTCGTGCGACTGAGCTCGTTCGGGTGAATGAGACATGCGACTGAGTTCAATTTGCTGACTGAGTCTGCGATGGTTCAGTCGGCCGACTGAACTCATTCGCATGGTTCATTCTGCCGATTGATCAATCGCAAGATTCAGTCGTGCGATTGGAGTTCATCCGGACGACCAATCGCATGACCCCCTTCAATCAACTGAGGTTCGAATCTTGACCTAATTCAAGTAATTTAACATGGCTTAATGGTCCATTAGACTCGCCATCTTGTCACTAATGACCTATTAAACTTAATTTTAACATTTAGCTTAGTTTAGTAGGTTATTAGGGCATTTTTCAATCAGATCATGTTTCATTCGAATAACCCAAATTTGACTCAAGATCTTCTGATTTCTATAAGGTTTAACTGTAATGTACCTGTATACTTGTCAATCGAATGTCAGAAGATCAATAGCAATGTGAAAAACTATCTCTAGAAATTTTGGGTAACGGGAAAGAAAGCGATTTGGGTGCGATTGGGAGTGATGAGAGAAATGCGATCGACTGAGGCCCTTTAAATATTGACCCTAATTTCAATCGGCCGACTGGCCTCATTCGCTCAGTTCATTCGGGCGACTGAGGTTCAGTCGTGCGATTGGTCCAGTCATCGCTTTCAGTGGCCGACTGAGTCTCAGTCGGTCGACTGACTCATTCGTGCCCTTTCATTGCTTTCTCAATTAACCGACTGAGTCTCAGTCGGTTGACTGACTCATTCGCACCCTGTCATTCGGTCGAAAGGATCATTCTTAAATGCCATTCGGGTGAATGACTAAATTTCATGTCCAGTCGTGCGAATGGGTCCATTCGCATGGTTGGTCCATATTCATGGTCCAATCGTGCGAATAGTCACACTTAGTAGATTTTTTGCTATTTCGAACATTTTAACCTTTTGAAATAGACATTATGAGTTTTGATCATCTCAGACATGATCATTTTTAACCAATTTAGTCACCTCAGACGTGACTACTTTAAACTTGAAAATTCTGTTGTCATCTCAGACATGACCCATTCAGTGAGTTGATCCCTTATCGATTTTCATGATGTAGTCCGGCAAACAAATGAACTAAAACGACTCGCTAAATTAGAAACTTAAACTAAAGACTAAAATTACGACTTTGTTTTGGCTTTTTGTGAGAGATAGAACCTAAGGTGGAAATCTACTGGATTTAGTTCCGGAATCGAAAGCTTCAACTTAGATTGACCACACCTGGACCAATTCAATTTTGGAATCATACAGGCACATCAAATCATTTGGGACTTGTTATCAAAATATTTTGATGCTCAATTCTTGGTGTTCATCCAGAGTCATTAGCAACTTTAGGAAATCATACTGGAACTCTTAGATCACCACATTGATTTAAACTTTCAAGAATTGCAGCCACAATGATTGTCAATATGTTTGTCCACTTAAATCCATACACAGGCTCTTGACACAACTGGTGATTGTTTTTGGTTTAATTATTTCAACGAACATTTGTGGATCCCACACTTATATGGTAATCAACATTCCTCAGGAGCTTTTAAGCGGTCTACGGTTATTTTTACAAGAAGAACTATTCTTAGAGCTTTCAAGGAGAAGCCAATCCTCAGGTCAGTGCCATCGCACAGCAGAGAGGCGGCAAACAACAATGAATTCTAGAATATCTAGGTTATGCTTATCCTCAGGTCAGTGCCATCGCACATCAGAGAGGCGCACAACCTATCTCCTTGTTAGAGCAGCTTAATATTATTTTGCACCAAATGCACTAACAACATAAGTCATTAGCTTGATAGCATTTTATTTCATTTTTTTCTGGTGCTTTGCTCTATTTATGGTCATCCGCACACATTCGTGGCGTTTACATGCTCATTACCCCTTATGGAATATTGTTGATTGTGTCCAGCGATAAGATGGGAGCCCACAGTCAGTTGAACCACTTAGTTTGATCTTGAGATCACCAGTCAGGTCTAATCATCTATTGTGTTGAATCTACTGACATATCAATTGTGGTCTAGCAACCTCTAGGTCTACTCTCATTGTGTTACCTTAAGAGTTACTAGTTTTTCTATCATCTTCCCTTTTATATTGCTTAGACTACACAGACTTATACTTTGAATTTTTTTTGCACCTTTCTAAATTAAAATTTCAAAGTCCCTCTTGATTTGTTCCTGTGTACTATCATATTCCAAAGGGTTTGAATCGGTATCACAGATACGATCTACCTTATATCAGCTTTCCACTTCTTCTCCCTCTTTTTTTATTTTTTTATTTTTTTTTAAATTGCTGCTGACTTCTCCCCTAAAATACTAAAATAATAACCGGTATTATTATTTAGGATTTTAATAAACAACAAATAACATAAGTTTAACGTTAACCAGACTAATTAACCAAATAAGCTCAAACAAAATGAAGAATTAGCTAAGCTACATCAGACTACACATGATCATCATCAGGAATAACCTCACTTCTCTTTTAAACGCCGTTGACCTCTAGCAAATTTGAAAACGTGGTTTATCAAAGGCTTTAGTATAGAGGTCAGCGCGTTGAAAATTAGTATTAATTTTTACCACATCAATTAAGTTCTTTTCAAAACAATCTCTTATGAAATGATATTTAATACCGATATGTTTGGTCTTAGGATGTTGGACCGGATTTTAGTTACTGCAATTGCAGCAGAGTTATCTACAAAAATAGGAGTAGAATAGAACGTTAAACCATAATCCCGCATTTGTTGTTGAATCCAGATGATTTGTGACAGCAACTTGCAGCAACAACATATTCGGCTTCACAGGTTGACAATGCACCGATGTCTGCTTCTTACACTGCCAGGTAATTAATCTTCTCCCAAAGAATTGACACCCTGTTGATGTAGACTTGTAGTTCATCTTGCAGCCTCCGTAGTCCGAGTCACTATACGGTGTGAGCTCAAAAGCATCATCATGAGGATACCACAGCCCAAGTGTGGGTGTACCCTTTAGATAGCGAAAAATCCTTTTGACCCCGATCAGATGATTGACCTTAGGTTTAGCCTGATATCTAGAACATAAACATGTCGCATACATGATATCAGGTCTAGAGGCAGTGAGATACATGAGGGATCCAATCATTCCTCGGTACATCGTGGCATCCACAAGATCTCCATTTTCATCAGGTGCTATGTCGTGATTCGTAGCCAGTGGAGTACCGGCAGCAGATGCATTCTCCATGTCAAAACGATTGAGAATGTCCTTACGTACTTGGTCTGATGTAGAAAGATCCCATTTGGTGTTTGATCCACCTGTAGCCCGAGAAAGAACTTCATCTCCCCCATAGCACTCATCTCAACTCTTTCTTCATAACTGCTTCAAATTTTTGCATAACTCTTCGTTCTTTGAACCGAAATTATGTCATCAACATAGATTTGGACTAGCAGTAGTCTTATGTCATCAACATAGATTTGGACTAGCAGTAGGTCGCCATCTTTTCTTAATGAACAGTGTGCAGTCAATGACTCCCCTGCGAAAGCCGTGTTTCACAAGATGAGTGAGAGTTTCTCATACCAAGCTCTTGGAGCTTGATGAAGCCCGTATAAAGCCTTGTCGAGCTTGTAGACTCTATCCCGATGATAAGGATCTTCAAATCCCTCGGGTTGACTGACATAGACTGTTTCTCTAATTTCCCTATGAAGAAATGCACTCTTACATCTAATTGATAGACTTTAATCTTCATGTACGATGCATAGGCAAGGAAGATACGAATGGCTTCCATCCTTGCCACGGGTGCAAACACCTCATTGTAATCAATTCCCTCGACTTGGCGAAAACCCTGAACCACCAGTCGAGCTTTATTCCTGATAATGACCCCTTGGTCATCTTTCTTGCATTTTAAAACCCATTTGGTGCCAATGACCTTAGCACCTTTAGGTCTATCAACCAGAGCCATACACCTAACTTCTTGAACTGAAGAAGTTCTTCTTGCATTGCACTCACCCACGCCTCATCATTTAGTGCTTCACTGACATATTTTGGCTCAACCTGTGAGACAAAACACCGATAGGCACCATCATGAATATATCCCTTTTCCATAACAGAGGCATAATCAGCTGAGTACAGCTGATTTCGGGTTTGTACTCCTGATCGGACATCCCCAATGACATTGTCTAAGGGATGATAAACGTTTAGTCGTGATCCTGGAGTAGTAGGAACAGCTACCTCAGAGCCAAGATGATGAACATTTGGTTCTGCATCTGAGGTAGTTGGAGTTTGAGGCTCTGAAGTCGAAGGTGCATCACTGGTAGATGCTTGTGGACTTTCAGGTACTGGAACCTATTCTGCTTGACTATTCTGGTTATCTTCTTCAGCTTCATCTTCAGAGGAGGAGTCATTGTTGTCAACTACTCCCCCTGACTGAGTAGATGATTCTCCCTGTGAGCTAGATGTTGGTGGATGCAAGCTATCATACATCATTCGTGTAGCTAACTCGTCATCCGAGGGAGAGAGAGGAATGTTGAACAAACTTGAAGAATCCATCATAGTCGAAGAAGTAGGCGGGTCCTTTGCCAGTAGGTGGTGTGGTAAATCGCTGAACGTCAACATTACACCACCTTCTACTACTAGACCCGTTGAGTTGTTGTAAACTCGATTGTTCGGTATGTTGTATCCTAGAAAGATTCCTTCATCCGCCTTCTCGCTGAATTTACCCTCTTGTGTCTTCTTCAGAAGTGTGCACGGCGCCCCAAATGGTTCGAGATACTCCAAGTTCGGTTTGCGTCTTTGTAGTATCTCGAAACATGTTTTTCCGTGGCGCTTGACTATCAAGACTCGATTCAGTGTATAACATGCATTTGCCACTGCCTCATTCCAGAATTGGATAGGCAGTTTCGAGTCTACCAGCATAGTTCGTGCTGTCTCTATCAAGCTCCTGTTCTTTCTCTCAGTAACGCCATTCATCTGAGGTGTGTAAGCAGAAGTGAATTGATGCACAATCCCCTTTTCCTTGCAGTATTCCTCCATCCACTGGTTCTTGAATTCCGTTCCGTTGTCTGAGCGTACTTGTCTAGCTTTCAGCTTGTAGAGAGATTCCAGTATGGTTACCAACTCTTTGAATGATTCAAATGTTTCTGATTTGGATTCAGAAACATTACCCAAGTGAATCTTGAGTAGTCATCGGTGACCACAAAACAGTACAAGTCGCCTGCAATGCTCTTTGTACTGACTGGACCGAACAGATCCATGTGAAGAAGATCAAGAGGAAGTTCTATTGAGTTAACTTTCTTTCCATATGAGACTTCTTTGGCTGTTTACCTTTCTTGCAAGCTATACAGAAATCAGGAAGCTGAAAGTTCTTGACATTAACACCTCTCACCAGATCCTTCTGAATCAAGTGATTCATCTTCCTTTGACTGATGTGTCCCATTCTCCTATGCCAGGAGATGGACTCTTTTTCAGTAGCTTTGGATAGAAAACACTGAACCTCATGATCCATTGTAGAAGCTGTTGACAGATCCAAGACATAAAGATCTTTATATCTTGAAGCAGTCATCAAAACTTGGCCCTCTGGGATCATGTAGTCTTTCTTTAGTACGTAACACTTCTTGTTGTCGAAGATGACTTTAATTCCTTATCACATATTTGAGAAACAGAGAGTAAGTTTTTTTGAAGTTACTGGACGTAGTTCACCCTATCAAACTTAACTTTCTGATTTCCAACTTCTCCCTGAGCTGTGATATAGCCTCCCTTGTTTCCAGCAAACGAAACATGCCCTCCTTTTATTTTTTGACATTTGATAAAAGAGCTCTGTTACCTGTCATGTGCCTGGATGCTCCGCTGTCTACTATCCACGTGTTAGTTTCAGCACTGTATTGAACAACCTGCACATACAAGGTAAAGGATTAGTTTAGGTTAGGAACCCAAGCCTTTACTGGCTTGGGTTTCCCAGAGGCATCACACATCAGAAATTCAACCCATTGACCCTTAGAAGGTGAGGGTAGCTCAGGTTCCTCTTGTCATCATTATCAGACATAGAGATTGACTTCTCTTTCCATAAGCCAGATTTGTGCAATGCCTGTTTGTGATAAAGTCGACTGGCTAACGGATTGAACTTCTGTTCACTAGTTTTTCTAGGTGGAGTTAAAGAGCTCCTTTTAGAAGACTTAGGTTTTGAGTCCTGAAGTTCAATCTTCTTCCTAGGTGTCTGATAATAAGAACAATAGGAAGCAATGTGTCCACATTCTCCACAGTTGTAGCACGCGCTGCTATCAACTTTATGATTAAACTTTCTTTGTGGAGACGTGTGACACTCTAGTAACATCACTCACTTTAGGTTTTGACTCTGGTTCTTTTGATGTGTTTACTGGTTTAACAAAATTAACTGATTTAACCTGTTTGACATCCTTTTCTTTTTGGTTAATTGGCTTTGACTTGAAGTATGTGAAAGATTATCCTTAAAAGCCCTTTTAGGTTCTGATTTGACTTTGTTTGAACCTGACTTTAAGTTAACCTTTTCAAATTCCTTTCTAGATTAACACAAGGCAATTACCCTTTGCCTTTGAAGTGGTCTCCTTTTGTTTGTTTCTAGTGTCAATAGATAAACATAAGGAATCTGGATCACTAACAAGAGGAGTAGACACTACATGATCCTTGATGGGATTACTATTTATAGGTCTAGTCTTAGTGTTCATCAAAGTCTCAGGTGGTGGCGGAACCACTTTATAACCCAGTCCCTCCCCGTTGTTCCTTTCTTTCACTAAGTGTTGGACTATGTGCGAAGAACTAGTCCAACTATGCAGTTTCTATTTTAGTGAGTTTACTTCTACTTCTAGAACTGCCTTTTGCTTCTTAGTGTCTTCTAGGGAGTTTAGATAATACCTAATGTCATTAGCTTGATTAAAGGCAACTACTTCGTTTCCCTAAGCTGTTTAGTCAAAAGGTCTATCTTTTCTTTATAACTGTGCTCATTTTGTTTTAATACCCTATTAGCCTCAGTGCATAGATGCAAATCTTTTATCAGTTATCATTATGATCTAATAACCTAGCAAATTTAGCATCTATGTTATTCCTAAAGGCATCACAATAGAACAAGCATGATTATTAAACATGTGTCAGTAGTACTTACCTGAGTTGATTCAGAAGCGTTTGCCATCAATGCAATATCAGATGATTCTGATTCTGTGGCTTCTGTCTTTTCTGTCTCTGACATGTAGTCTCCGCTTTTGGCTTGTAACTGACCTCGTTGCAGTTGCTTCTTCATTATGTGACATTGCTATCTCAACTGCTAGATCTCCTTCACTAGCGGAATCACTGTCAATATCTTCTACACTTGCAATGTTTGATTCCCTAGGTGAGACAAACCTAAAGCTCCAATCCTGTCCTTCATCATCATGAGCATTCAAGGCTTTGGAGTCCTTGTTTGAGAATAGAACTGGTAGTTTGCTTGTCTAGACGAGTGAAGGATGAGAACGGGTTCCCGTTCCCAGTCTTCTTTAGATTCACACATTCTCTCTTGAAGTGCCCCTTTTCACCACATTAAAGCAAGTCACTTTACTCTTGTCGAAGCCAAAGGTGGTATCCTTAGTAGCAACCAAGTTCTGTCCAGTCTTTTTCACAAACTTCTTCGCCCTCCGGACAGCACTAGCTAAGGCCCACATTATATCCATTCTCTCAAGCTCCATTTCGTCCACCTGCTCGTAGTCCTCGTCTGCCAGATGGCAGTTTCCAATCTTTCCAGCAACAAGTTCATCATAAGAATGGACCATTGCTGCCAATAGATCCATGTGCTCTCGAGCTACTTCCACAGTCACATTACCGAGGTTCTCGTCTTCAATCTAGTAGCATTCGCTTCAGATCCAATGTATTGGGTACAAGAAGACCCTGATGTTTTGAACCTGAAGGAGGTGCATGTGTAGGACTCGATGAGCTAGACACAAATGCAGTCTGGAGAGGTGCTCCAGATGTCTTAGCTTGAGGCGTGGCATTGTATAAAGCTAGATTTTGATTGTACGTAGACTTCTGAGCTCTGTACTTCATTCTAAGTGATTCTTCTCGCAACTTAAGAATGAAGTCATTAATATCCAGTTTTGATAGCATTCCATTCTGTCTAAGATTAGGCACGAATGAAACCCATTTTTCAGGCAATCCGTCTACAAAATTATTAACTTTCTCTTCCATGGTAGTAGCCACTCCATGTGTATGCCGTTCACTCATCAGATGGTAGAATCTATCTATAACATCGTCCAAACTCTCGTTTCCCATCGATGAGAAGTTGTCGAATTCTTTCTTTAACTCCTTAGCCTTGATTGCCTTCAACAGGCATTCCCGTCGTACCTCTTCTCTAGCTCATCCCATAGTTTCTTGGACTGCTTATTCTCTGAGTACTGGTGGAATATCTCTTTAGGGATAGACTGTGTAAACAATGCATATATTTGACTTTCTCTGCTTCTGTCATCCCTCCTAAGGTTAACTTTACTTCGTCGGCTCCCACCGGCGTACTATATCCAATCTCGATGGCCTCCCACAAATTCGGATCCACTCCATTGAGGTAGATCTCAAAACGTTGTTTCCAGTGGGGAAACTCATCTAACGTTAAAAGCTTTGGTGGTTTATTATGATTACCCACCTCACTCTCAAGTAACAGCAGGTTCTGGATCCTAGAGTCCTTCCCAGCAGTGAAGGCTGACATTTGATCTTCCATTGTGAATAACTTTAAGTCTAATAAGCAATTGTCACTGGGGCGACTGAAGGGTGCGAATGGACTAGTCGTGCGTATGAACTCTACGACTGGTTCAATCGTGCGGCTGAACTAAGTGATTAGCTCAGTCGTGCGAATGAATCTGATGCGTATGAACAATGCGACCGAACGGTTCAATCGTATGAATGGAGATACGACTATGTCTAATCGTGCGTCTGAGCAATGCGAATGAGGTCCAGTCATGCGAATGGCTCACTCGTGCGACTGAAGCTGCTGTTATGCGAAAATCTCTAGGTTAAACGTGTTTTAGCCGTAAAAATTTGAACTTTCGCAAGATTGAATTGCCTAAGTCCGTAGAAACCAAACTTTGATGAGCAGGGAATGTCCAAGATCACTTTTGACACAAAAGATTGCGTTTTTAGTGCAAAAACACAAACTTTTTATCAATCTTGATTGAATCACACGTAATCAAGAGCCAAAGCTCTGATACCACTTGTTAGGACCTGGTATTTGAACGAAATACCTAGTGATTAGCGTGTAAACCAGATCAAATAGTGCGGAATCCTATTTGATTGGCGATCCAATCAGTGAGAACACACGAAGAATCAATCAAGAATTGAAACTAACGTTAGAAATCGATTGGGAATCGATCTAATGTGTTCTATGAACTTGGAGAACGAATTGGGAGGTTTCTGGACGGCTAGGGTACGTCTGGAATCGTAATTGATCGAGAGTTCTTATTTTTCACGAATTGAGTTGTATTTATAGGTTGGTATTATTCAATCGTGCGACTGAACCATTAGTATGGTTCAGTCGTGCGATTGAGCCATACGGTTGATCATTCGCACGACTGAGTGTCAGTCGTGCGACTGAGTCAATCTTATGTTACAATCATACGACTGATCCAGTCTCCTGGTTCAGTCATGCGACTGAGTCATTCGTATGAAGGTGTTCATGCTTATGGTCCATTCGCATGGGCCATTCGCATGATAACTTTATTATTTTAAGTTTGAATGTATTAATTAGTAAACATTATATGTAAACATTCAACCAATCACTAACCTAATTAATTAATTTAATATCAACTTATTAATGAAATATTAATCATTACAAATCACAAACAACCAATATCATTTCATTAATCATATCAAATTACACCAGAATCAGATAAACAAGATCTATTACAATTCATATCATGATCTAGGGACATACATGTATCAACACTTACATAGACTTCTTCAGCAATCTTTCCATACAAGAAGGCACACTTTACATCCATGTGATAAACAGTAAATTTCATGGACGCAGAATATGCAAGAAAGATTCTGATTGCTTCTAGTCTGGCAACATGAGCAAACACCTCATCGTAGTCAATCCTTCTTCCTGAGTGTATCCCTATGCCACTAGTCTTGCTTTATTTCTGATGACTATCCCTCTGTCATCAGTCTTGTTCTTGTACAGCATCTGGTATCGATAGGGTATTGTCCTTCGGGAAGATCTACCAGTTGCCATACTTCTTGTTTCTTGAATTGGAGCCATTCTTCCTGCATTGCTTCAATCCAACTATTGTCTTGAAGTGCCTCTTTTATGTTTTTGGGTACTGTTTGACATAGAAAGCATGAGAACAAACAGATGTTTTCAATACTTGACTTGCTTCTTGTCACCCTCTCATTAAGATCACCAATAATGGTTTCAACTAGATGATTCTTGTGTATTCTTGTGGTGGGAATGGTGTCACCAATAATAGTTACATCAATATTGGAGACATTCAATTCATTATGGTTAGAGGCACAATCATCTTGTATTGTTGTTGACTTATGAAGATTGTGAATTTCTGTTTCAGTAACTACATCTTCAGCAGCACTGAGGTTGCTTGCATCATTTGAAGTACCTTGAGTTTCTTCTGGATGAGAAACCTGTTTTTGATTTCTGATATCATGGGACAAGTCATCTGAGTGAGATGGTACCAGGCTGGGACCTTCATCAGAAGAGACACTAAGGTTTTGTGACAAGTGTCTGATGGGATCAGCTTGAAGAGGAACATCTTCATTCATATGTTCATCAGATGTAGGTGGAATCAATGGATAATTTCTCTTCTTTCTACAGTTGATGAAGCATCACCTGAATGTATATTTCCTGCATCAGACAAGTGAAATTGGTCAAATGATTTAGTAAAAGTGTCAATATCAAACAACCAATCAGGACCATTTGTAGATTTGGGAAACGAATGTTCCTTGATTGAACATTTGTGGATTCATCAATAATGTTCAGTCTAGGATTGAACACTCTATAAGCCTTACAAAAAATCCTTCATCAGACTTAGATGAAAATTTTCCCAAATAATCACGGATGTTTAATATTAAGAATAGACAACCAAATGGTTTGAGGAATCCAATAAATGGTTTCCTTTGAAATATCAGTTCATAAGGTGTCATGTTACTTTCTTTAACAATCAGAGTTTGATTTTGCACAAAGCACGATGTGTTAACTGCTTCAGCCCAGAAGTTGATTGGCAGGTTAGCATCGGCTAGCATAGTTCTTGCTGCTTCAATCAGTGTTCTATTTCGCCTTTCAGCTACCCCATTTTGTTGAGGAGTTCTAACTGCACTAAATTGATGAGAGCATTGATCAATAAAATTGAATTCTTTTTGAGGAAGACCAATTACATGGTTTCCTTTGACTAACTTGTTCATATTTTTAAAGTTAGTGTGCCCCAAACGTCTATGCCAAAGCTGTGACTTATCAAATGATGCTTTAGACAAAAGACATGTTTCTTCCTTAGGTGATGCAGAACACATGTTTAAGGCATATGTATTATTCTTCCTCGGAGTCTTTAAGACAACCCATTCTTCAGGAATCTGAAATCCAGGTTTTAGAATGTAGCAGTGAGTGTCTGTAAAGTGAGTGGAATATATTTTGTCATAGATCTAAGACACGCTTAGCAGATTGAAATTCAGTTGTTCACAGTAATTCACTCTGTCAAAGCTCAGCATTCCATTTGTCACAGATCCTTCTCCTGTAATCCTACCACCTTCTGAATCTCCTCCGAATGCCACAGTAGTTCCTTATATGTACTTGAAATCATGAAGGAGGGAACGATCTCCAGTCATGTATCGGGAGCATCCACTGTCTACATACCATAGGCTATTAGACCTGTGTGGATGAACCTACAAACAAAAAGAACTAATTAGAATGAGGAACCCAAGCCATGATGGTCTTGGGTTTCCCGTTCCTATTCATGATAGTCACCTCCTGGTATTTCCCTCTGAATGGTGATTTAGATGGAGGTGATTTGGGAGATTTTTGGTAATGAATTGGTCGAGTCATCTCATCTACATCTACTGAGGATTCAGATGAATAATGAAATCATTGGTCTCTATTTCTTTGTAAAAATTTTGCCCGAGGTTCATTATCGAAAGTTGGTTTTAGCTTAGGAAGGTCAAGTTTGTGTTTCATTGTGAGATGATTTCTTTGACCATTCCTTAAATCCTTCGAGTTATTTCTGTCATTTATTAATCTAGGAGTCCTAGATTAAGTATTATGAAGATGAGGTTTGACAGAATGCATCACAATAGATGTTTTTGAGATGGGCTTGTGTTGTGGAATTCTCAACCCCTTCTGATTGAAGTAACAATCAGATGTATTGTGATTGTTCATGTCACAGATTGAACAATACTTGTTGAAATAGCAATTTTTGGTGGAGTGATTGTTCATATCATAAATAGAACAATATTGGTTGAAGAAGCATTTATCTGTCTTGTGATTGAACATGTCACAAATATCACAATACATTTGTTTGTTTCTCGAATCAGATTTTTCTTTGAGTGACTCAACTGATACTTTCTTTGACGAGTCACTTTATTTTCTTTAGGTGATGAATCAGAATCAGCCCTTTTTGTAGATTGTTTCACAATACTACTTTTGTTCAGTTGTCTGGGCTGTTTCTGTTTCTTCAACCTACTTCTCACCTCTTTCTCAACTGGTCAACATGTTCTTTGTTACAGATATCAAACCCAACTCCCTGCCTTAACTTTGATGACTGAGGGTCTGATGAAGTTTTATGTGTTGAACTTAGTTTTACAGTTGGTTTCTTTTTAGTGAAACCTTTTTGATTTGCTTGAATTTTGTGAAGATACAATCTCATTATCAGAACTACTCTCAGTAGTGGGTTTCATTGTTTTGACATACTTCTTTTTCCCTTGTAAAATAGATGGTATGAATTTTATAAAAAGGTACAATTGCTTTTACAGGGCTTGATGGTTTTATGACATTCACTGTCTTATCTGAGCACTCTTTGATTTTGATTGGGTGTCCTAACTTGATTTTGTCCTCATTGGTTTCAAAATAAACATCAGGTTTGTTTTGAGAATTTGTCACTTGTTTCACTACTGATTTAGGTTCCACAAATTTAGGTTCGATTGATTCAGAGGGTGATACAGAGTCAGGCATGACAGTGTAATTGTCATTGTATGGTGGAGGACATGAATTGTACCCAATCCCTGACATGTCCTTTGGATCCTTTTATTAATCCAGCATTTTTTGCAGCTTGACTGAAGACATTTGAAACTTTTCAAGTTTCACTTCAGTCATAGATTGTTGAGCTTTAGCTTGAGCTAACTTTTCAATAAGTAGCTCATTTTCAGCTGCAAGATTGTATTTCTCACCATGCAATTTTTCTATGTCAGAAATGAGAGATTTGATTTTGATTTCAAAACCTTTTAGTTCTCTCTTCATCATTTCTGACTTCACCTTTTCTTCTTTAATTTTATCTGCCAATTTATGATTGTGTTCTCTATACTCTTGTAATTCATTTATACATTTCTCACTACAAAGGTTAGTTTTTACCTCAATAGGCATTGCAGATAGTCCATCATTGATATGAGCCATGAGAGCATGATTCTGAAATTGAGGCTTGACTTCTTCAGCATACACACTCCAGTCACATATCCCATCTTATTTGATCACAAGGGCACTAGCAGAAGGCTGACTGCTTGCATGGGCTTGATTTGTCAGCTGTGGTGACTCTGGTATGTTTGTTGATGATGAGAATGATGGTACTGCTGTTGTTGATTGTTTGAGTGATAGCTTGAATTGGGCTGTGAGGATGATTGACCAGGAGAGTTCTTGAATGGTTGTTTCTTTTAGGAGCATTGCACTCTCTTGAGAAATGGCCAGTCATGCCACAGTTGAAGCATTTTACCTTGGATTTGACATATCCAAGCTTTTTGTTCTCATTCAGGCTCAACTTTCTTCTTTTTCTGAAGAATTTCTTTGCTCTCATGGCAATCATTACCATTTGCCACTGTAGATCCATCTCCTCAACATCATCAGGATCTAATTCTTCTAAATCTTCATGTATTAGATGGGCAGAAATGAGTCTTCCCCCAAGATATGCTTCAAAACTTGCAACAAAGGCATTGTAAGTTGCCTTTTGCTCTTCTGATTTTAAGTCTTCTAGAGAGATTGGAGGTGCAGTGGAGACTTTTGGTGCTTGTGTTGAAGTTGAATGGTGATTGAATGATGGAGATGCAATGAACCCAATATTGTTCATTTGATCTCTTGAAGAGATGAAGTCATCTTCCTCTGTGATGAAAGCATTTTCAACAGAATGTGATTTTGAAGGGAATTTGTAGGCTTCAATCACTCTTGGCCCACTCAGATTTCTGCTTTGTTCATCAAGTTCCAAAGCTTCAATCTTGGCTATCATAATGTCTAGAGTGGTACTCTCAAGATCAAGAGTATTTTTCAACATTGTGACATTTTGCTTCCAGCTTTCAGGTAGACTGTGAAGCATTTTCTTGTTGAGTTCTTTAATGTTGTATGAAACACCCATAATTTCCAAGTCATTGACCAATTGTACAAATCTGTGTAGTTGTTTTGATATGGATTCTCCTTTGTGTGATGGAAGGTTTCATACTGATTGACCAGCTTGTCTTTGTTAATTTCAGCAAATTCACTGCTACCTTCACACATAATTTTGAGAGCATCCCAAACAGCTTTAGCAGTTCCATATTTTCCAATCTTTTCAACACATCCATTTTGAGTGCTTGGGTCAAAATAGAGTATGCTTTAAGATCAATTTGATTTTCTTATAGTCATCTTCATCCAGAGTTAAGTCTTCAATTCATATTCTAGCAGTCTTGTACAGTGCAGCTTGAGCTGTTGATAGAGTAACAGGAATATGTGGACCCTTACATATTGAGATCCAAAAGTTAGGATCTGCACCTGTGATATAATTTCTAAACCGTATTCTCCATTGTTTATACTCAGATTTGTGTTTAAGCATGGGAGGTTTAGGTGTATGACCTAATTCAGAGTAACTGTTAGAATCCATGTTGATTTGTGTAAGTATAGATTTAGTTGATTTTAAGATTGATTATTGTTGATACATGTATGTCCCTAGATCATGATATGTGATGTAATAGATCTTGTTTGGTATGATTAATGAAATGATATTGATAGTTTGTTAGTTATAATGTTAATGTTTTATTAATGTGTCGACAGTGAATTGGTAATTAGGTTAGTAATTGCTTGAATGATTACATTAATGTTTTATTAATAATACATTCAAACTTAACATAATGAAGTTCTCATGCGAATGGCTCATGCGAATGAACCATACGCATGAATAACTTCACACGATTGACTCAGTCACACGACTGAACCAGGAGACTGGACCAGTCGTATGATTGTAACATAAGATTGGCTCAGTCGCACGACTGAACACTCAGTCGTATGAATGAATCAACCGCATGGTTCAATCGCACGACTGAACCAAACTAATGGTTCAGTCGCACGATTGGATAATGCCAACCTATAAATACAACTCAATTCATGAAAAACAGGAGATCTCGATCAATTACGATTCCAGACGTACCCTAGCCATCCAGAAACCTCCAATTCGTTCCCCAAGTTCATAGAACACATTAGATCGATTCCAATCGATTTCTAACATTAGTTTCAATCCTTGATTGATTCTTCGTGTGTTCTCACTGATTGGATTGCCAATCAAATAGGATTCCGCACTATTTGATCTGGTTTACACGTTAATCTCTAGGTATTTCGGTCAAATACCAGGTCCTGACAAGTGGTATCAGAGCTGTGGCTCTTGATTACGTGTTGATTCAATCAAGATTGCATAAAAGTTTGTGTTTTTGCACTAAAAACGCAATCTTTGGCATCAAAAGTGATCTTGGAAGTTCCCTGCTCATCGAAGTTTGGTTTCTACGGACTTAGGCGATTAGAACTTGTGAAATTTCGAATCTTTACGGCTGAAACCCGTCAAACCTAGAAATTTTCGCAAAACAGCAGCTTCAGTCGCACGAGTGACTCATTCGCACGACTGGACTCCATTCGCATTGCTCATACGCACGATTGGACATAGTCAGACCCTCATTCGGCCGACTGAACTGTTCGTTCGCATAGCTCATACGCACCGG